>OZ022227.1:27293041-27733041 GCA_963978835.1 Tenthredo scrophulariae
CCCTCGCAAGAGAGTTCGTCGGGGTAACCCAAAAAGACCTGGAGACGCCGTCGGGAGATCCGGAAAGAGTTTTCTTTTCTGTATAAGCGTTCGAGTTCCCTGGAATCCTCTAGCTGGGAGATAGGGTTTGGAACGCGAAGAGCAGCGCAGTTGCGGCGGTGTCCAGATCTTCCCCTCGCACCTTGAAAATCCAGGAGAGGGCCACGTGGAGGTGTCGCGCCGGTTCGTACCCATATCCGCAGCAGGTCTCCAAGGTGAAGAGCCTCTAGTCGATGGACTAATGTAGGTAAGGAAAGTCGGCAGATTGGATCCGTACCTTCGGAATAAGGATTGGCTCTGAGGATCGGGGCGTGTCGGGCTTGGTCGGGAAGCGGGTTTGGCTGACATGCCGGGCCTGGGCGAGGTGATGGTTTAGGCCGGATCCGAGCCCGGTCCCGTGCCTTGGTCTCCCGCGGATCTTCCTTGCTGCGAGGCTTTCGTCACGGTTCGCCGTCGCGGTCATCCTTTTCGGCCGCCATTCAACGGTATGCTCAGAACTGGCACGGACTGGGGGAAATTGACTGTCTAATCAAAACTAAGCATTGCGATGGCCCTAGCGGGTGTTGACGCAATGTGATTTCTGCTCAGTGCTCTGAATGTCGACGTGAAGAAATTCAAGCAAGCGCGGGTAAACGGTGGGAGTAACTATGACTCTCTTGCTCTAGGCCCTGGTGAGGCATACTGCTCAAAAGGTAGTTGCACTACACCTGCGCAACCTGTGAGGCTACCAGGCCCACAAGAAACACCCCGTAAGTCCAACCACACCTCTTAGAGGTAGGGCTGTCACGGTCCGAAACTCCAGTAGACGACCAACAGACGTGGCTCTGGCAACACATCCTAGTAGGTGTGACGGACGGTGTTGGTAGAGTGGTTAATAATCCGAACGGTTCAATTGACAAGCGAGGACCTGCCGACTGTTAGGATACCCGTCACATGCGCGAAAATAATAAAATCAAAGAGAAGATCTATCTAACGATAAACCGGTAAATAGGATCGTTGCTGCCGAGTCCTATACAGGTCTCAATTGAATTGTTTGAACTTTAGTGAGGCTAGTTGATATGAATGATAAAATAACAAAACAAAATAGATGAATAAGGTGATTCAAATGATAATAAGGATTAACTGGTAAAATCCATTATATTGTTACATTTGGTAAAATCCCCCTTTTATCATTAATTCTATATGTGATTAACATCTAGTAGTCTATATGATAAAAGAGAGTGAATATTTCGTGGAATCAACTATAAACGAAAAACGAAATGTCTCGTCGACGGGCTACTGCTCCTACTAATGAATCAGCTGGTAACCAGCTAATACCACCACCTCAAGTCGACATGATGGAGCGACTGTTTCAAGCCTTGGCTGCTCAACAACAGGCCGGTTTAGCTGCTCAAGCAGCACAACAACAGGCCACCTTGATAGCCCAACGTGAGGAAAGAGAAGCCAATTTGTTAGCACAACGTAAACGCGAAGAGCGTGAAGATCGACGCCGTCGCGAAGAACGAGAAGCAAACTTTACAGCTCAACGAGCACGCGAAGAGCACGAAACCATTAGACTGAGGGAAGAACGAGAAGCAAATCTAACAGCGCAACAGGCTACCCTTTCCTTATTGATGAGACACCTTGAACCCCAGCCTGAAATTTCGCAAACTTCAACACCTAGACGATCCTCAGTGAGGATAGAGGAAGTAGTAGAATCTCAGATTATACGGTCTGTACAGAATTATGGGAAAAAGAACCTTCCCCAACTTTACGTAGACCTCGTACGGGTGGAGCAGCGACTTTCACGCCGCACACTCGTACATTCCCTCAGAGTGACCAAATTGAAAATTCAATTCGAGACATACGAGCAGTACACCATGAAAATCTTATGGCTGGCGATCGAAATATAGAAAATAATAAAAATAATAATATTTCTATTAATTTATCTTGCGCCGGGAGTAGTCGCGACAAACAAATTGATGATAATACAGTAAACAGTAAAGAAGGTTGTACTGAGACGACACAGAAACCCTCAAATAATCTAAAAGTTGGCTCCTTTGACGGGTCAATTCCATGGGCCGATTATGAACGGCAATTCGAAATAATAGCAGAAATAAATCAATGGTCTCTGGTCGTTAGAGCGGGACAACTTGCGGGAAATTTGAGAGGTCCCGCTTTGGCTGTTCTTTCAGCTCTTGATGAATCTGAAATTCAAAACTACGAAAAACTCAGTACAGCCTCACGATTAAGATTCGGAAATCAGCTTATCTCTAAACTTTCTTTAACACAATTGGGACTTAAAAGACAGGCTAAGGAAGAAAGTCTTGCTTCACTGGGACTAGAGATAGAAAGACTGCTAGAATAGCTTTACCAGATTGTAATGAATCCACAAGAAATATGTTGGCTTGTGAAAAATTTATAAACGCAATAACAGACCCAGAGTTAAGACATACTCTTAGTTTAACGGGACCTTCTTCTGTCCAAGAAGCCGTGATTAAAGGATTAGAAATTGAGGCCTTGATCAAACATCATTTAAGAGTTGGAAAAATAAGACGAGTACAGACTGAAAAGACCACTAATACTTCAACAAAGATTAACGAAACTAATAAATACACTCCAAATGCAAATAACGACGTGGAAAAAACTACTCCGTGGCAGCAAAATAACAATAATTATAACCGAAATAACAATAATAATAATAGAAAACCATACGTAAGAAATGCCGGAGACAGACCCCCACCCATATGCAAATATTGTCATAAGATAGGACATTTTACAGATAAATGCTTCTCGTTGGAGAAAAGATAATGCTTCGAAAAGTGATACGGAAAGAAGGACTCCGGAGAGTAAACCAGGTTCTTCTCACCAAAAAAACCTGATCATCGATGATTTTGAGGAGCAGAAGTCATCTAGTGTCAGACCCAACGAAAGCCCTATTTTAACACAATTCCTTTTAAGAAGCCTAAGACAGACAGGTTTATATGCGCGTGGGACTGTCAACGGAGTTAACTGCCTCTGGGTCATAGGCACTGGGGCAGAAGTTACAGTAGTCCGTTCGGATCTCTTAAAATCTATTAACCCATCTCAGCCATATATCTCCCTTCGTACTGCTACCGGAGAAATAACTCCAGTTTTGGAAGAAGTTTTAGTACAGATTAATGTGACAGGGTGCATCGAGTCTTCTCATAAAGTTTACGTAGCAGACATTGAGGATGAAGGGATCTTGGGGATTGACTTTCTTTCAGCGCACAATTGTGTAATTTCTAGCGGAATAAATCTATTAATATCGGGTCCACACAGGATAACTCTCTTAACTAATAGAAATAAAACTTTTGAATTTCCTCAGATTCGAATTATAGACATTTCAAGGAAAGAAATAAACCCTTTTCCTGATCATTTACAGAACCTCTCAGAAAGATCTTCTTTGAGCTTAGATTCCATTCAAAAAGAAAAATTTAAAACTTCAATGGAAAAATATCAAGACGCTTTTGCTAAAAATAGCAACGATAAGGGAAGAAGTACTTTGATAACCCATACCATCGACGTGGGTGAAAACCTACCGATTAAACAAGCAGCTAGAAGATTACCATTGACTGGTCGAGATGAAGTAGAGAAGATGGTAAACGAAATGCTCACCATTAATGTAATAGAGCCATCTTCAAGTCCTTGGGCTTCACCTATCGTTCTAGTCACCGAAAAGGATGGAACCAAAAGGTTTTGTGTCGATTACAGGAGGTTGAATGACATAACCAAGAAAGATTCGTATCCCTTGCCGAGGATTGAAGAAACCCTCGATTTGATAACTGGAGCAGAATGGTTCAGCACTATTGACCTACAGAGTGGATATTGGCAAGTGGAGATGCACGAAGCAGATAAAGAAAAGACAGCTTTTGTAACCGGTTTAGGAGGACTATGGCATTTCAAGGTTATGCCCTTCGGGTTATGCAACGCTCCTGCTACTTTTGAAAGAACAATGGACTCAATCTTAAAAGGAATAACGAGAAAGAAATGTCTGGTGTACTTGGACGATATAATCGTTTTTGGAAAAACGTTTGATGAACACATGGAGAATTTTACTGACGTCTTTTCTCGTCTTAAACAAGCAGGACTCAAGATGAGCCCAAAGAAATGCCATCTCTTACAGAAAGAAGTTCACTTCCTTGGACATATAGTCTCCGCAGAAGGAGTGAAGACAGACCCTGCAAAAATAGAAAAAGTATCAAATTGGCCCCGTCCTGTGGACAAGGAAGGTATTCAAAGTTTTATAGGGCTTTGTACTTATTATCGTCGCTTTGTAAAAGGATTCGCCACAATAGCTAGACTTCTCCATCACTTAACGGGGAGTAAAGTTCAATTCAATTGGTCCAAAGATTGTGAAGAAGCTTTTGTCAAACTAAAATCTTATTTAACGTCATCCCCTATCCTTGCTTATCCTCAAGTAGAACATCCTTTCATATTAGATTCGGATTCTTCCCCTTTTGGGATAGGAGGGGTATTATCTCAAGTTCATGAAGGAAATGAGAGAGTAGTTAGTTACTACAGTCGCGTTCTAAGTAAAACAGAAAAGAATTATTGTGTAACTCGTAGAGAATTATTAGCAGTAGTAAAGATAGTAACTCATTTCCATCATTATCTATACGGGAGAAAATTTTTGATTAGGGCAGAACATGCTTTTCTTAAATGGTTGCTTTCTTTCAAATCTCCGGAAGGACAGGTAGCTAGGTGGACAGAGAGACTGGGCCAATATGATTTCGAAATCCAACATCGTGCTGGACAATTACATGGCAACGCAGACGCCTTTTCTAGAAGACCCTGTGATGGATCCACAGAATGTAAACAATGCACCAGACTAAATAAACAACAAGGCGAAATTTTTAGAATTCGATCAATAACTTTTGAAGGAGATTTGAAGCCATGGAGAAAGGCTCAACGAGAAGATGGAGTTCCATTACAAATAAAGATTTGGAAAGAATCTAAAATACGCCCTGAGTGGCAAGATGTTTCTGCCAAGAGCCAAGATTCAAAAATTTATTGGGCTCAATGGGATTCCCTGTTTATAATAAGAGACTTGCTATACCGAAAATGGGAATCTCCAGATTTGGAAGAAATAAGATGGCAACTTCTAGTACCAAGAAAGAAGATAGAAGAAATCCTAAAGGAATACCATAATTCACCTTCAAGTGGAGCTTTCGCCTCCAATAAAACTTTAGCTCGGATTAGGGAACGATTTTTCTGGGCTCGTTGTAGGATGGATGTTGATGATTGCTGTAGGCTCTGCAAAGTTTGTAATGCAAAGAAAGGTCCACGTGGCAAGGGAAGAAGTTTTTTTCAAGTATATGATGTTGGAGCACCATTTGAGAGAGTGGCTATGGATGTTCTCGGGCCACTTCCTCTTTCTAGATCTGGAAACAGATATGCTTTGGTAATGGCTGATTATTTCACTAAATGGCCCGAAGTCATTCCTATCCCTAATCAGGAAGCAGAGACAGTTGCTCAGGTTTCTGTTAAAAACTTTGTTTGTAGATATGGGACTCCTCTTGAACTACATACAGATCAAGGTCGGAATTTTGAATCCATTTTGATGAGAGAAATATATAAGGTTTTAGGGATAAGGAAGACTCGAACAACCCCCCTTCATCCTCAGTCTGACGGAATGGTCGAACGTTTAAATCGAACTCTTTCAGGTTATCTAGCTTCTTTTGTTGATAAAAGTCAACGTGATTGGGACGAGTGGATTCCTCGTTTTCTTCTTTCTCATAGATCAGCTGTTCGTGAGACGACAAAACAGTCTCCGGCTTCTATGCTTATGGGTAAGGATCTTCGTTTACCTTCAGATTTAGACAAAGGACCTATTCCTTCATCAGATCCTCTTCATACTGACTTCGTATCTACTTTAGGGACAGATTAGAACAAATTCATAATTTTGCTAGGGGAAGAATCCAAGTTGTATCAGACCGCACGAAGGCTCATTATGATGTGAGAGCTAGAGACCTCAAATTTAAAACAGGGGATTTAGTTTGGTTATTTCAACCTAGAAGAGAAAAGGGTCGTTGTCCAAAACTACAAACTAACTGGGAAGGTCCTTATATAGTTATTGACAGAATAAATGACGTGGTATATAGAATTCTTCGTTCTGCTCGTTCGAAACCTAGGGTTGTTGATTTGGACCGCCTGGCTCCTTATGAAACTAATGAACTTACCCAAAATAATAAAATCAAAAATCTTTGTTCTTTGAAAATGGTTGAAAACCATTTTGTAGAAAATGATTTCTCTCTACAGAGAGATGACGAAACTTTTGTTTTGAATTCTTTCAGGTGGTCCGGAGAACTGCCTTATGAAATAAAACGAAAAGATTATAGACCCCTGACAATCCTAGTTGAAGGAAATACTGAATGAGGTAAAACTACTTTTGTTGAAAGATTTTCACAGGATAAAGACATCCTTACTTTCACTATGTTTACGTGCACGGAATTGACTACTTTTTCAGTACGGTCATAAGGCGTTTACGTGCTACTTAATTTCAATCAAGCAAAAGTCGTGGCCGTTTACGTGATTGAGCATCACGCAAGACAACGGACAACTCACAACAGTTGCAAACGGTTACAAATGGTCGCCGAATAGCGAAAACTTACGGAGTGTGGGACAAGATGAATCCGGATAGATTGTTAGGTGTCGTAGGAGCTTTAGTGGCAAATCACAACAGAACAACAGCACGAATACTTCTCCTAAATAATAAAGAATTTAAAAAAAAAAAGAGTGAAACATCAACGGAACCTCCGAAAGCGGCTTCACGCTTCGTTTCAAACTCTTCTCGGGGACATGGCCACGGTGGCTGGGCAAGGTGCTGTAATGGCATTGCAGGTAAGTACGCTTTGGAGTCAAATTTTATTTTGTTATAACGGGTGTTCCATTTTAATCTCACATCTGATATATCCCGAAAATTACTGTTCCGATCCAGTATTGAGTATAGTGAGAATTGGAGGGCTCAAAAGGGGACGTTAAGAAAAAAAAAATGTTGGGTCCAAAATCCAAAATAGCGACGTTAGGATCGCTGACATGTTCTTTTTGTTAATGGGAACATGACTTTTTTTCACTGAAAATTTTTTCAGGACAAAACTAACAACTTCTGTGAGAATTTTTTTTTTTTTTACGTCCATTAATTTTTCAGTGAGAATACCATTTTTTTATAATCCAGGATCTGCCACGAAGAGGTAAAGTCTTAAAAATCCCAAATTTGCGTGTGCATGTGGAACACTCGCAAGGATTAGGCTCACGCAAATTTGGGATGTTGAAGACCTTACTTCCTCGTGGAACATGCTGGATAATCAAAAATAGTGTTCTCACCTGATAATTATTGGACTTTGTAAAAAAAATTTCACACAAAAATTGTTAGTTTTGACTTGAAAACAATTTTCGTGAAAAAAAGGTCACGTTCCCATGAAAAAAAAAAACATGTTGCTAACGTCGCCACTTTGGATTTTGGACCCAAGAATTTTTTTTTTTTTTTTTTTGCACGTCCCCCTTTGAACCCTACAAGTTTCACTCCGCTCAAACTTGATCGGAACAGTACTTCTCGAGAAAAATCAAGTGTAAGATAAGAATGGGACACCCGGTAGATCAAAATTTGCGAAAAAAGCTGAAAATTAATTCCGAGCTCTCATTTAAATATTCAGGCATTACCAGTAAGAGTTCGCCAAATCGGCAGGAAAGAACGTACTGTTGAATGGCGGGAGCGCACCGTTCTTCAAACATTCGACGATCAACAGTGGTTGGAAAATTTCCGTATGAAACGTGACACGTTTTTTCAACTCGTGCAGAATATCCGAGCACCATTGGAGCGTGCCGAAAATTGTGTTTTGCCAGGGCTAAGCGTGGAAAAAAAGTGGCGATAGCTATATACAGGTTGGCCAGTGTTGGAGAATACAGAACAGTAGGCAACCCCTTCGGAGTTCACAAGAGCACAGTTTGTGAGTGCCTTCATGCTGTTGTCAGAGCAATTAATTTACTCATGTTGGAAAACTTTCTGTCATTTCCACGTACGACAGAAGCTTGCGATGAGATTGCTCAGGGATTTGAACAAAAGTACGGCATACCACAAGTAATTGGTGCAATAGACGGATCACATATTCAGATTTCTCCATCTGAGGACGGAGCTGCTGATTTTCACAACAGGAAGAGGTGGTCATCGCTTGTACTACAGGCTGTTGTTGATCATCGTCGCTGGTAAGCTAGCATTTGTGGCTTAAGGTGGTTCTTCACCTACAGTCCCACCAAACGTGGGTTTCAGCCAAGATTTTGAATACTTCTCGACGGGGAAAAAATCTGAAAAAAATTAGGCATGTAGGATATCCTCGGGAGATTGATTTTGCATAATAATAATTCAAAAAAGTTATTAACAAATTGATGGAAAAAAAAACTATTCAAGAAATTAGCCGGTGACCCAACTTTTTTTTCGGGTGAAAATGATTTGTCAATTTTAATGAATACGTATGATTTTTTTGAGAATTTTGGTAACTTTTTGAAAATTAAGGTTTGTCAGGTATGAAAAAACGCAATTTTCAAAAAGTTACCAATATTCTCAAAAAATTCATACGTATTCAGTAAAATTCACAAACCATTTTCACCTGAAAAAAAAGTTGGGTCACCGGCTAACTTCTTGAACAGTTATTTTTTCCATCAATTTGTTAATAACTTTTTTGAATTATTATTATGCAAAATAAATCTTCCGAGGATCTCCTACATGCTTGATTTTTTTCAGATTTTTTCCTCATCGAGAAGTATTCAAAATCTTGTCTGAAACCCACGTTTGGTGGGACTGTAGGTGAAGAACCACCTTAAGGGGAGACTTTGGTGAAATTTTCGGCTAAAATAGGTTTTTGAATTCTTACAATATCAAAAAGAGGTTTATAAGAAATCCTTCCAGCAGTTTTTGAATAATGATAGTATAGACTGTAAAAAAACTGTTCAGCCTCTTGCGATGAAAGTGAGGACGCAAGAAATTTTTGGCAGCGGTGGGCAAAATCTTCTTCGCAAGGTTCCCTGCGCTTACACTTTCATCGTAGGAGGCTGAAATTTTTTTCACAGTTTACACTACCATTACTCAAAACCTGCTGGAAGGATTTTTTATACGACCTGTAATAGCGATTTTCAAAATTTCACCAGTCTCCCCTTAATACATAGAACAAAAATTTGGATTCATATTTTCATACAGGGTATGGAAATTCCGTTTTATTTAGCTTTTTAGATGCCAGAGTCATTGTTTTGATTCTTCGATCACAGGTATACGTCTCATCAAAGACCCCTTGTGAGCATGATCCAATACTTTCTTATCTTCATTTAGCTTTCGCGATGTCACTTGCCAACATCCTGGATCTGTTCATGATGCAGTGGTTTTGAGGGACTCACACTTGTACCAGAACAGCCGACAACTTATTCCTGAGGTATAAGCGTTGTTGATATTATCTTTGTGTCCACTGTGATGTCTTGTTGTCATTTTCAGAGCGAAAGATCTATCAATGATGAGACTATGCCGTATGTGATCATTGGTGATGCAGCGTATCCCTTGCTTAATTGGCTTATCTACGAATACCGCATAGAGCAGACACCGGAAGAGGTGTCCTTCAATCTGTACCTTCATAAAGCTAGGATAGTGGTTGAACACGCTTTTGGACGTCTGAAAGCTCGTTGGCGAGTTCTCTGCAAAAGAAGTCAGCTCGATGTGTACTTTATGCCTGAAGTAATTGTGGCATGTTGCATTCTTCACAATTTTGTGGAGATGACGAAGGATCCCTTCATTGAACAGTGGATGAACGATGTCCATAACGCAGATCTTGAATTTCCTCAACCAAATCGTGAGTTTCTTTGTGGTGATGAAGATGGAGCACAAGTTCGTGAACGAATGCGAACATACCTTGAAGAGCACTATCCTTTACTGATGCGCAATTAGGCTAGACCAAGCTAAGGTGATTGGAGATGAAATACCGTAAAAATTCAGTGTATGAGCTTACAGTTTTATTATAAATTATATTTTAGTACTCAAAACTTACCAAAGTACATGAATACATTCATTGCCTGCCCATTTAAAGATATAAGTTTTACGTGCCATACCGAGAGGATCTCTTGAAACCGTACAGTCAACTGCGCACGCGCGGAATTATTTGATTTCATTGAGTTAGAGAATCCCACCACACCAGTTTCATCGTCAATACCGTCGTGGTGGGATTCTTTAACCCAATAAAATCAAATAATTCCGCGCATGCGCAGTTGACTGTACGGTTTCAAGAGATCCTCTCGGTATAAAACAGATAAGTATTATCAAAATTGTTAGAAAATTATCACATAAAATATATTATCAAATATAAAAATGGAGGGAGTAGTGCAGTGATCTTAGTCATCGGGGTACACACACCTTGAAATTTGCAAAAAATATTCTGTGAACACTCTAACCTGAAAACCACAAATTGGACCCGCCAAGAGTTTATTTTTTACACAAGAGCTGACAAACAATTTGTTCGTACAATTGTTTGTAAACAATTTTGAAGTTTGAAAAATAATATTCTTTCATTCTGTTTTTTGAGATTTCAATGTACATGTACCCCTCAACTTGGAAGAGTTATGAGTTTTCGTTTGACAAGTCATCGGAAGTGGTACTCTGTATACTGGAAGAAATTGACCGGTTTGTATTAAAAGGTAGGGATGCGTCCAAAGTAGAGTTCGAATTAGGACTGCGGCTAGAAATGACTGCAGGTGATGGTATCTGGTTGCCATGTTGGGATATAGACAAGGCAGAGCTGAAGGAGCTAGGACGAGGACTAGGACGAGTGACAGCGTGAGGATATACATTGTGGTTGTCGGAAAAAGTAGTTGAGTACATTGAGTTAGGACTTGTACTGGGGCTGGGAACGTTGACTGGATAAGTGAACTGGTGAATTGACGGAAACCCAGCTGGATAGGTGATAGCCTGGTAAACCTGCGGCTGCTCTGGTGGTTTATTGAAAGCTCCCAACAACTTGTCTATAGCAGTCGTCAGCGTTACGTTACTGCTGTCCATCAACGTCTTGGTATGTTACTCATGCAGTACTTGCTGTTGGGCTTCCCATTGCCTGCTCGCCTCCAATTCCATCCTCATAAAGGTCTCCTGCCTTTCGACCATCTGTTCCTGTAGCTGCCTTTGCGAAAGAGACCACTGCTCGTGAAAATTTGTCAGCGCTTTGGCGTAGCTACCTTTACCCTTGGTTCTGTCTGAAGAAAAAAAACTTACATCAGTATGAAGCCAAATTTCCTTATTGATGGTAAGATTTTTCAAATTTGTCTGATGTTTATTTTTCAGGTAATTTCACGAATTCTTGGTTGATGAAGATGAAAATTGAATTCAAGTACCTTGGAGTCTACCAACCCTACGTTGCACACCATGAAGTGCTCTACCTTGTCCAGGACCTCGGGCCTGGTGCCTAAGAACACCGCCATTCTCAGCAGCATTTTCTCCTAAAGTTACATTAAAGATTTGTTTGTTCAGATCATTTGTATATTTTCATACACATATTTGTTATATACATTGAGAATATCTAGGAAAGATCTAATTACCATTAGCAGCTTCAGGATGATCCTGTCGAATAGCTTCTGCATTAGGGTTGGCAAGCTGACGTGCGGGTTCTTGTTGACCAAGCGGAGGTTGACGTGCAGGTTCTTGTTGTCCAAGCGGAGGCTGACGCATAGGTTGCTGTCGAGCAACAGGGTGCTGGCCTTCAGGTGCTTGGCGAGCAGGAGCAGGCTGGTGGATAGGGTCCTGCCGAGAGACTGGACGCTGGCAAACAGGGTCCTGTTGCACAATGGCTGGCTGTCGTGCTGCTTCTTGTCGAACAAGAGGCAACTCATGTTCAGTTCCACGTTGAGCAATAGGCTGTTGCTCCTGTTCTTCAGGAACGGGCAGCACATGTTGATCAATCTAAGCCATCGGATCGTCAGGGTTGTCGTCGTCAGGATTATCAATAGTAATCATACCGCCTAGCCCGACTGTCCCCCAAACAACATTTTGTTCTGCTTGTTCTTCATCTGTTGTAAAAAATCAAGAAATGTGATATGCAACATGCAGAGAATACACAAAATTGGCCTATTCATTTCCATTATACATTGATTTGTTCTAAAACATACACAGGAAATGAACAGTGTAATCGTATCTTGTCAATTCACATTCGACACTTTAGAATGAGATTCATTTGCGACGCTGCTTGAATGCATATAAATCTGTATTACATACTGTATAACATGTCAGCAGTTGCAGGATTCCGACCTGAGTCTACCCCAGCGTCAATTAATCTGGCCGCACGTCGATGGCCAAACAATTCATATAAAATTGTTTGATGGGGAATGGATTCAGATCCTGCTCCAGAGACGTTTTGCTGTTTTTTCAGCTCTTTGAACGTGCTTCGTAGGGCATAATACTTGATGCGTACTTGTGTTGCAGTTCTAGTATACCCTTCAGTGGCCATCTCCTCACTTACTTCGTTATAACATTCATCTGATCGAAGCTCACGCCCGTCTAGTTTAGCATGAATATTCTTCTCTTTGAATATTTTCAACATCGCACCTTCCTCCGCCCAAGTCCAGTTTACCCGTTTTTTTTTTTCAGCGTTGCAGGACATCTGCAAATTATAAGTGGTCAATCAACATAAAAGAAATTGGTAGTCTCGGTAGGAGAATATTCTCAGATTCTGAAAGAATCATGAAAGACTTTTATAAATATCGCAGAAAATTGAATCTATGAGTCTATTTTGAAACTTTTTCGCATGACTAGACCTCTTACGCAAATAAATCGAGAAATATCGGAAATATGGGAGAACATTATTTGAGTTGAGAGATATTTTCATGAAAAAATATAGAATATGTAATAAATATCTACATTACTCATAGATTTTTAGAAAATTTTATTGAAAATTTCGAGACGAGGAATGGCCAGGAAATATTCTTCTTCCCGGAGAACCTAACCTCACTCATGCCTATGCAGAAGTAGTGCAGAAGCTGCCAAAAAATATGATACACATCTCGTAGTTGAACACCTCGCAAAATATTCGGAAAATATACTTGCCTTTTCGAATGATTTCCTCACTTTGCAATACTTTTTTTGTACCTTGAATCACTATTCACTGCCGAGAAAATCACGCTAGCCGATGAGCACCAGGGGCCAGAATCTGGGGATTCCCGCGTATTTCATCGATTGTAGCGGTAGAGTCGATTTAGAGCGCAATCGATGTGTAATTTCGATTGTCTGTACGATCGTCGCTCTCTGTCGCTAGCGACCAAATAACGAAACATTTGAGCCTTGTACCCCAGTGCGTGAAACCATTTAGATGCACAATTTGGGACTTGGTTTATTAATAAATGGAGATTCTCATTCAAATGAACTTTGAATGTTGGGTTAGGTTAGTAAAAGCGACATTTAATAATTTGGAAATAGGACCGAACCGGCCGACATTGATTGATACAATTTTTCGACCACTCAGCCTATTTTATTTTGTATTTGGGGCATTCCATGTCAACTCACCCAATGATTTTCCCTCACCATTTTTGATTCGCTTTATGATTTTTATACGATACTACGGTCTCAAAAAATCACTGCTGAATTTTTCAGATTTTTCCCTCCAGCCGTTGATTTTCTATGATTATTCAAACCCATATAAAATGGGCATTTTTTTGAATTCTCAGAAATTTCATTTTTCATTTCCATCATTTTGACACCCCTCCTCAGTTGAAGTCAGTTGAAGTCAGTTGACTTCGTGAAGTCTTGAAGTGTTGAAGTCAGGTGTACGGTCAATCGTCGAGTGGTCAACCCCTCGCCTATTTCCGAACCTGAATCAAATACCACATCGATTACCGACCCAAATTACTTTCCATTTGCGGTTTACGTAATCTATAATCGCTGGGTTTTACGCTAAATCTGTGAATATAATTTTTTTAACTCAAATACATCTCTGAGCTGATACTCGATTTTGACCCGTTTACGTTGTTCCAAATAGCGTAAGTTACGAAAATCAGTAGCTAATAACACGTAACTCGGTGCACCTAAACGTAGTATAGTATTTGACCCGTTTACGTCGTTTGAAATAGCGTAAGTTACGAAAATCAGTAGCTAATAACACGTTATTCGGTGCACGCAAACGATACCTTTATTAGAACTACTAGATGAATATCGGAACGTAGCTGGGGAAAACCTTTTAGAGAAAATGTACAAAGATCCTCATAAATACGCTTATTATTCCCAGCATCACGCGGCAATGACAATGCGAAATAAACATTTAGTTCTGACCGCGCTTCCAAATAAAATCATGGAACGGTCAATTTATAGTTGTAATTGTTTCATAGAAGCTCGTAGGAGGTTAGGAAATTTTGAAAACCTTGAGGCTCATCTTCTGTTCGAAAATGTTAGGGTCTTAGTCAACGAGTCCCCTGCTTTTGAAGTAGACATGATTGTGTATTTGAGGTTAACTCCCGAAGAGTCGTTTTCACGAGTAAATTCACGCGCTCGTTCCGAATAAGACAGTATTCCTTTATCTTACTCAAAAGCTCTTCACGAGGTACACAAGGATTGGTTAATCAAAAAGAATTTTGCGACTCTTCCAGCACCAGTTTTAATCTTAGACGCTGAAGCTTCAGCCGACGATGTTTATATGAATTTTTGCGAGGTTATGAAGTCGTAAGAATTTCAGCTTAGACTCGGAGAGAATTCGGAACTACTCGGAAATAATCGGAATTGAGCGCCAAACGATCTAGATCGCGTCGATCGAAGAGTAACATTAGAAAGAAATAATAACATACATACATATTAAAGAGAAGAAAAATATGATTTTATTTAAACAATCACATACAAAAAAAAAAAAAAGGAGAGAAAATTTTAATATTTGTTCAGGGCTCTTTGTTCAAAAACATGCTTCAGCAGGGTTTCGAAGCGGGAGCATGTTTCACAGTCCTCCTTTGGAAGTTCCTGCATTATTTTTGCCTCGCAGAGTTGACATCGGGAGTTGAGTATGCTTTCGTCAAATTCTCCGACGAACATCCGGTGAATTTCCTGAATTCGAAGCAATTTTTTCTCTGGAATTCAAATAAATAAACGAATTAAGTAGAGAGACATAAGTAAATGAGAATAAGGCGTTGTATGAAAAAAAAAAAAAAAAAACGGGGAAGAAGTTTACCTCATTACGAAACAGGTTCTGCAAATTAAAGAAGAGGACTCCTTTAGGGCTATCCCCTCACCGCGTGCACACTTCACTCTACCCCATTCTCGGATGAACCGGGCCTTTACATAAATTTCGTTCTTATGGTCCAAGTCTCCGATATTTAATTGAGAAATGAGGATCCCCAAACGGATTGCGTCTTCATTAAGAGAACTCATGATCGCGAATGACGCTAATAAGAGCTTCTTCTTCGTTGCATTTATTTATCAGCATTTGTTTAAACAAACAGGAGTTTTTTTATTGGTTGTAACGGGTTATCCCTGGGTTCGGGTACCTCAGAAACTAAGCCGAATACAAACCAGGCCCAACGGATAGGTAGGGGATTTCGCTGGGCGCCAGACTTCGTTCTTCTTCAACTTTCGCTCGCACGAGGCTCACTAATCGTTTGCAAAGATGGAAGTCCTCTCTCTCTCTCTGGGACCCTCCGGCTAGCTATGACGATAGAGGGATTTCGTGGGGGCGAAGAATAATGACACCAACCGAGTTTTATTTACTATTATTTTATTAAAAGAAAAAAAGAAAAGGTGGCGAATTTTTGGGCACGCCCGCTACCTGGCGTAGTATACAATAAAAGAAAACAATAAGGCTACTAATGATTCTACTCTACTCTACTTTATTTTATACTATATTATCAAACACAAAAAAAATATATATTGACTAGGGAGAAACATTAACATCAGTGTTGGTCGAGCACTCCCACGGCTCTAGACCCGATAGGCGGTAGGGAGGACCAAGTCGACTCCACCTACGGTCTACCTCGCTCGCTCTGGCTACGGGACAGTCAGCTGTCACCGTAGCGAGATTGCGTGCCTCGTTTCACGTCTCGTAAGCAACTGACGCGGCGCGCTGTAAAGCGGCGGCGGAGAAGTGGTGGGGCAGGCTTCGGTTAAGGGGAAAGCGACAGACTCTGACCGGCAGCAGCTGAGTGCGACGCGTGACGTCAGCAGTCCGCAGCGATATGGCGTCGGCGCGATCTCGGTGAATATCGGCGCAGCGGTGACCAATCCTGGCACGGCTCTACGCACGACAAACAACACGTGACGCTGTTCTTGTCGTTTGAACCCAACGGTTCGTTGGAACGATTGGATTCCAACACGTGAACGGCTCGAGGCGTCTAGGGTTTTTAGGGTGTTCCTCGGGTGTTGGACTAGAGGTCAGATGGCTCCTACCTTACGGTACGACGCTCTAGCGTGGCTCGGTTACGGCGGTCTTGATCAGCTCGACGGCGGAGATCCGAGTACAGGCACGGGTCGTAGATTGTTCGGTAGTCCAAACTGTCGAGTCGAGGTCCAGGGGATGCAGGGGTTTCACGCACTCTTCACTTAAAAGTGGCGTCACTCTCTCTCTCTCTCTCTCTCTCTTCGCACTCGGCTGGCTTTTGTACGCACGTGGTGCCTCTCTAGCCCGCGAAGTGGGAATGGCGATCTTTTCGCTAGGGGTGGTTGACCGCATTACCACCTGTCCGGTGAGCGCTGACGGTCGCCGGTCGGCTGTTAGCAGACGAGTACCGTCAATATGGCTCCGCGAGACGAGGCGGCAAGGGTTTGAACCGCGAAGATCGGTTTTTGGGCACTCGGTACGCGCGTAAGGCTGGGAAGGAGGAGGTCCTAACGTTCTGCCACGTTACATGGTGTTCAGAGAAATCGTAATTTATTCAACGAGAGTCGTTTTTAATACAGAATTCTGATAGACTCTCTGGTAGATCTTCATTTATTTAACGAAAGTTGTTGGGAGCTTTCCATCTACAGCCAAAAATCGACGCAGTCAGGCACACAGCAATATGATTGGGTGGAGCGAACGGAAAAGACCAATCGTTTAGCTGTATGTCTGAGTGTGTTGATTTTTGGCTCTAGATGGAAAGCTCCCATTATAAACAATAGAATTTGCATATGCTCTTTTAATTCGACTCCCGCTAAAATTCGATTTCAAATCGATTGCCGCTGAAATTCGATTGCCATTTCGATTTCGGCTAGGAATCTTAGTGAAAGCAACGCTAGATGTCGTTGTAGTTCACATACAATATAGCCATATTATCATAATGGAGATCTGAACGGATTGTGTTTATAGGTTATATTCTAGTTTATAGAGATTAATCCAAGTTTTTCAGCTCCTGAGATTCAAAAATTCTCTTGAGTGGAATACTAAAAAAATATTCTGATACGAGAAGACGGAAGCCTAATCCATCCCATCCTGACCTAACAATTCCGGTTTTCCCACTTCTCTCCAGATAAGATCGTTCTGTTTTCACAATAACATAATAATTTATCTATTGATTATATTTAGAAATTATTTATTCATTATTACAGTTCAATTGATTATTTGAAGTATATATTGTAACGTGGCACGTTAGACCTCCGCCTAACCGACCTACGGACGTGCCTAAGTCCGGCTGCCCGATTTAAATCCTGCCGCCCGACTACCCTGCGGAGCCCATTGGCCGCCGACCCTCGCACATGGCGAAGTGGTCGCCGCCAGCGCTCGCAGGTCGGGTGAGGCCGGTTGGTACTAAAATCTCGAGAAGAAGTCACTTCCAGTTTTACAAGCGATTAGGAAGCCTCGTGCAAACGAAAGTCAAAGAAAATTGAAGTATCGAGAGAGAGAGAGAGTGAGAGAGGTTGGGAGTTTGAGAGGAGAGAGTGAGTGAAGCGAACAGTGAAATCCAGTGAAAGAAATATAACGACCCGGGCTGCGAATTTTGGACACGACTTGGACGACTGACTACCGTTTGGCTGAATATCACGACCCCTGCACGACCCCGGCTCTCCAATCGTATACCGACTTGTACCGTTGCACCCGAGGCCGCCAGAGCGTCTATACCAGGTAGGATCCTTCCAGGTCATAGTCAATTCCACCCCAATACCAACCCGCACCGCTTGAAATATTTCCCGAGCCTCGAGAACCGCGTGTCTGAGCCTCCACCGTTCCCCGCGAACCGTTGGATTCAAACGCAGAGGACACCGGTAAAGTTTGTTTTCGTTGCGCGTAGCCGTGCCAGGATTGGTCACCGCTGCGCCGATCGCAGCCGAAATCAGACCGACGCCATATTGCCACAGACCTCTGACGTCACGCGTCGCACTCAGCTGCTGCCGGTCAGAGTCTGTCGCTTTCCCCCTTAGCCGTAGCCTGCCCCACTACCTCTCCGCCGCCGCTTTACAGCGCGCCGCGTCAGTTGCTTACGAGACGTGAAGCGAGGCACGCAATCTCGCTACGGTGACAGCTGACTGTCCCGTAGCCAGAGCGAGCGAGATAGACCGTAGGTGGAGTCGACTTGGTCCTCCCTACCGTCTATCGGGTCTAGAGCCGTGGGAGTGCTCGACCAACTAATTAATAATTTTTCTTGTTTTCAGTACAATAATTCGAGCCATTACTTTATAGTTTGCTTGGTATTTTCTTTATTTGATAATTTAAAATAACTTAGAGTAGCGTAGAGTAGAGTCAGTAATAGTCCTATTATTTCCATTGTTATACGCCAGGTAGCGGGCGTGCTAAAAGTTCGCCACCTTTTCTTTTTTTCTTTTTAATAAATAATAGTAAATAATATTCGGTTTGTGTCATTATTCTTCGCCCCTACGAAATCCCTCTATCGGTAAAAGCTAGCCGGAGGGTCCCAGAGCGAGAGAGAGAGGGCTTCTAACGAAGTCTGGCGCCCAGCAAAATCCCCTACCTATCCGTTGGGCCTGGTTTGTAGTCGGCTTAGCTTCTTGGGTACCCGAACCCCGGGACAACCCGTTACAATATATATATAAAACAAAAAAAAAGAGATATATTTAAGACAAGAATTTATAATTTTGACGAGTTTTGGAAAACTCCTGAATATGACCTTATTTTTTCGAGAGATTAATATTTGTCCTCCCGTCTAGGTCGTTATTTGATTTATTCAAAGATGTTTGGAGTAGGACCACAAGGAAACCTCAAGTCCTCTTGTCTTCGGTCCTTTCGTCCCTCCAATCACTTCCTGTTCCAGTATTCAGGACTTCCTTCATGAAAACCACAAGATTCTTCACCTGTTTCCTGATTCCTGATTCCTGGTCCCTGTTTCCCAGTTTACCGATTTCTACTGCCTCTTCCTGCTCATCTTTCTGAACCCACTCAACGACTCAAGATCCAAAGAACATTTTACAACACACTTATACACTTTGATTTGATGAGACTTAACTATCTTCCCAAGGTTTTCTGTGGTTTACCTTGGAAGTGAAGACAAATGTCGGATAGTGTTTGGAAAAAACTTTAAATTCCTGAGCCACAGCTCCAATTCTTCCAAACAGAGCACACATAAACTTGTTAATTCTTATGATGATTTTACACACTTTTATTCTTCATTATACTCACCTCAAGAGTCGGGTCGACTCTTTTACTAGGGGGGGGGGGGGGGGGGGGGGGGGTTACATTTGGTGAAATCACCCTTATATCATTAATTCTATATGTGATTAACATCTGGTAGCCTATGTGATAAAAGATATCTTTTAAAATATAAGAACCTCGGTTGCTGAGTCACCGAACATTATTGTAAAACAAATCAGTCTGTTTCTAGCTCACTACTAGTACAGACCTATAATGCAGAATATATAACCCTTTTACCCAATTTCTATAATCCCACTTGATTCACTTTATTTCTCTCAGGAACCCATTGTAAATAACTTTTTACATATCGCAAACCACATTTTGCAACAATATATTCTTGAACGAATAGGAAGGTGTTATGATATGGTTCAAGCCCTCACAAATGAGAAGGACTTGGACTGATGAATAGTATAAATGAGAAAATAATAAATTATTCAAATAACAAGGTGATGTTCAGTCACCGACGTGGGGATCGTGAAGGTTTGGCTAGTTCGTATAAGGAAGCTATTAACAAATAATAGATAACACAAAGAAAGGCCTATTCACGATTCGCACGTTGGGACAATCAAAGATGATATAATGAATTATTGGAATGAAATAGGATCTCTCTCTCTCTCTGAGGTAACGGTTTCGTTATGCGCGCAAAGGTAGCCTCGCACTGGGATTAGGGTAAACCCGGAATTCTACGAATTATCCCGCGTGCCTCGCTTCACGTCTCGTGAGTGACTGACGCGGCGCACGGTAAAGCGGCGGCGGAGAAGTGGTGGGGCAGGCTTCGGCTAGGGGGAAAGCGACAGACTCTGACCAGCAGCAGCTGAGTGCGACGCGTGACGTCGCAGTCCGCAGCGATATGGCGTCGGCGCGATCTCGGCGAATATCGGCGCAGCGGTGACCAATCCTGGCACGGCTCTACGCACGACAAACAACACGTGACGCTGTTCTTGTCGTTTGAATCGAACGGTTCGTTGGAACGATTGGATTCCAACACGTGAACGGCTCGAGGCTTCTAGGGTTTTTAGGGAGGTCCCCGGGTGTTGGACTAGAGATCAGATGGCTCCTACCTTACGGTACGACGCTCTAGCGTGGCTCGGTTACGGCGGTCTTGATCAGCTCGACGGCGGAGATCCGAGTACAGGCCCGGGTCGTAAATTGTCCGGTATTTCCAACTGTCGAGTCGAGGTCCAGGGAATGCAGGGGTTTCACTCACTTTTCACTTGAAAGCTACGGTCACTCACTCACTCTCTCTCTCTCTCTCTCTCTCTCTGTTTACCTTCGCACTCGGCTCGCTTTTTAGACACACGTGGTGCCCCTCTAGCCCGCGGAGTGGGAATGGCGATCTTTTCGCTAGGGGTGGTTGACCGCATTACCACCTGTCCGGCGAGCGCTGACGGCCGCCGGTCGGCTGTTAGCAGACGAGTACCGCCAATATGGCTCCGCGAGACAAGGCGGCAAGGGTTTGAACCGCGAAGATCGGCTTTTGGGCACTCGTTACGCACGTAAGGCTGGGAAAGTGGAGGTCTTAACGTTTTGCCACGTTACAATATATATATAATGTAACGTGGCAAACGTTTGGACCTCCTCCGTACCAGCCTAATCGAACGTATGTGAGCCCTTATGCCCGAAAAGTACCGTAAGCTAATTTGAATATCTGCCGCCTTCGTCCTAGCGCGGCCATATCGATCGTAGATCATCGGATTGGTCTATCGATGACGGCTAGCGCTCACAGGACGAACGGCGAGGGTAGGCAATCAGCAGCCCGGAAACGAAGAGTCATTCATTGTCCGAGCCTCCTAGCGAAAATCACGTGCAAATTCAGTGAATCGAGAGAGAGTCTTTTGTGTTGTGGAGAATTGTTCGAGAGTGTTTCTTGTTTTACTGTGACCCCGGCGATTTAAATTTGGACTAGGTATTGGATTTGTGGATTAGATTGTTACCGACTTGGAATTATACACGACCCTCGCCTATCCCCGGACTACGAGCCTATCACGAGGTCCAGAAAACGTGTTATCAGGAAGGATCTATCCGATCAATCCACCCGAGTCTAACCCTAATTCTTCCCCCAAGTCCTGAAAATCTTATAGTTTCGAGCCATAGTCACGAAAAGCTCTTCGTTCCCCCAGTACCGTCCCCAGTCCCGAATCTAATTAAGTACCGCCTGGCAGTTGAGTCCCGGCCAGTTTGAACTTTTTGTTGTCATTCTTTGTGGCTGTCGAGTCTGCGCGACTGCGAGCCGCTTTTGCAGCCGCTGCGCAGAATTCGCAAATCTAGAGTCGACGCCATCTTGCCCAAGTCCTCTGACGTCACGCGTCGCAGTTGTCTGCTAGCGTGTCAGAGAACTCTTGCGGCAGAGTACCGAGTCCCGATCCCCTCCCCCTCCCAACTGTCGAGCGAGCAGCTGTCAGTCAGAGACTAGAGCGCAGAGCTCGAGATCAGACTGAACAGCTGTATCTCTAGCTGGTCGTAGCGGAGAAGGCGAAGCCCCCTATCTGTGATAACCGTCAACCGTACTAATTAATTTATTTTCCTTTTTATGAAGTTAGAGTAGAGTCAATTATATTATTGTTAATTTCTAGTCTAATAGTATTTTAAACATAGAGTAGCGGTGGTAAAAGCCGAAGCCAGATAACAGGCTGTAAAAAATAATGTTATCTTTTCCTTTTTTTCTTTTTACTAAATAATTTCGTTTCAAATATAATTCATTAGTGTTGAGTATTTTTATTTCTCGCCCCCACGAACTATCCCTCTACCAACTAGCTTGTCGGAGCGAGAGAGAGAGAGAGAGGGCTTCGAACAGAAGCCTGGCGCCCAACCTTACGTCGCTGGTTTGGAGGAGGTAAGCGTTGGCGTCTTATTTGATAATAGGTCGTAGTTTCCGCGGGTAACACCCGAGCTCGCGGGAATCGCTGTTACAATATATATATGCATATATGCTTAATTATAATGGTAACATAGTGAGATAAAATCGAGATCGGTAACTTGGGTATTGGTGACTCGACTAGAGCGGTGATACCCGTTTTCTCAAAGATTTCATAGGTAAAAGTTCGAAGGAAAGGAAACCCAGCGGGATTAGGGTCAAATCCGAAATTCTATTGAATTATCCCGTTTGGTCTATGACTTCATACTCATACCAATCTCGAGTTTAACAAGTAAATATATTAATGACAAAATTGTGCAGGTTGAAATTAATGAATAGTGTCACAAGTTCACGGGGTGGTCTCGTTATTAGCAAGGGTTTATCCCGAAATACCGTGGGGTATTAGCTTATAAAGATATTCCCGTGATTATACTATTCATTTGATTGAATTATATTTTATCATGCAAATGATTAAATCTAAGGAATTCTGGAGAACAGTATAACAAGTTCGAATGTATAATATAATTTATAAATGAGCAATCTGTGAGCGTTCGTGGTTACTTAGCTTTGGTTGACCTGGGGTACCATCCCAGGTGGGGTTTGCCAATACTGGAAATACGGCCCAGCATTGGGCCAGTGCCGAAAGCTAAGCCTTGTTTGCCGTGGCTGGCCCAATACTGGCCCGACATCGGCATGGAAATTGGCATGGCCTTGGCACTCATCGTTCAGGCCAAGGCTTGGTTGCCAAAGTAGGCCCGGCGACTTTATATATATTATATTATTTATAAAAATAAAATTAATCAATAAATTTTATTTTTTTTATTATTTATATAAACGGGGCTTTCCACGCCAACTCGACCAGTGTTAAGCGCCGACCATCTTGAAATCATCTCAGGTTTTTCTCCAACATTCTACCCAGTGAAAAATGCGTCCAGATTTTTTTTTAGATTTTTTGATTTCGCCTTTTATTTTTTATAAATTTTCGAATTCCATTGAGAAAGCCCATTTTCAAAAATCTGAAAAAATTCTCAAAAATCCAGTGGATGACATAGAACAGCCCTCTGTTTTCAAAAATGTAGAAAGAATTTTTTTCATATTTATGTAAGCTTTGTGTATGTACTTGTACTTGTACACGCATATGCGGCTCCAATGATGAGACGTTTGGGAGGTGGCGCCACCAGACGGACAAGAGAGAGAGCAGTAGACCATATATACAGATATACCACGTGAATAATTCAGCAGTTAATTATTAAGTACCTGCGGATTATTTCATATCAATATTGCACCAACCAGATTCGGATTGCAGAAGTAGGAGCATGAACATTTATTTGTTGATTCTCTTTTTTTAGGTTAGTACGCCACGCACACGTGATCCTAGTTCTAAGTCATAACCTAAAAATAAAAACTCTTTTTTTAGACGAATCAAGGTGTGTCGATTGCTCCACATATTATAAATCAACAAATACTACGTTTGTGGACGAAACTGCAAGACATGGCAAAGCTACAATTCGAATGTGAGATGACTGCCGACGAGGACCCAAAGTCAAACACCATTATAATCAAAAGCATAACCGATGAAGAGGGAAAGAAATTCCATATTCCACAATGTTATCAGTCATACAAACAACACCCAGAACTATCAAAACTACCAGAATTCAGAAGAATTGCAAATACATCAAAAAAACGCGGACAATGCAGAAATGTGTGGATAAATGAGGAAATCCTACCACTCTATAAGGATGAAAGTGGCAATATGGTAATCAAAGACTTTTTGCTAGCAGATATGCCTATCTCGGAACAAACTCCTGAAAAACAAGTAGATGAAACCTTAATGAAACTTCTTGAGAAATTGTGTGAAAGAGAAGAACCGGCAAGAGAGAGCAAAACCAGAAATCTGAACAAACTGTGCGAAAAATTTATTCTGGATAAATTTGAGGGAAAAAAAGTGAACGCAGACCAATGGCTACAGACATATGAAAGTAAATGTGACAGACTGAGTATTGAAGATGATGTTGAAAAAATTGAAGCCCTGAGATTATTCTTGGACGACGCAGTAAAGGATTGGTTTAACTCTATGCTAATCAAACACACATTAAACTCTGACTGGAAAATATGGAAAGAAGAGTTTCAACAAACCTTTGCAGATAAGGGTTGGTCATCGGTCACTTATGCAATAAACTACAAATATATCACAGGCTCAATTCTGGAGTATGCACTCAAAAAAGAACGTCTATTACTGGAATCCAATAAAAATATGGATAACAGAACTTTAGTGGATTTGATCGCTGATGGAATACCGACGTTCATTAGAAACAAGCTGGACAGACAAGATACCACAACTCCAGTTAAATTATTCAGTGAGTTAAGACAATATGAAAACATTGGAAAAAAATCAAACAAGATATATGAAAGCAAACCTAAAACAATGAAAACAGAAGCAAGATCGAATGTAAAACAACCATGTAAAATTTGTGAGAGCAAAGGACATAGAAACAGATACCATCCCGAAGATTCGTGATGGTTCAAAGAAGACAAAAACAAGAGCGCTGAAAAAAATAGAATAACTAACACTATATTAGAAATTGACAACACAGAAGATTCAAAAAACTAGATTTCCCCCCACTAATTGAGGTTAAGGTGATACTAAACGAAAGCACTGAATGTAGAGGTATTTATGACCCGGGTTCAAATATCACACTGATAAACTCTAAATTGGTAAAGATAAAAAATTCAAAAAAAGAAAACTTTAGCAGTACAATAAAAACGATTAGTGGTAGGGGTAAAACTAATGGCTTGATAACAGTAAATGCAAATATATTAAACATTAAAGATAAAATCAATGCGTTTCTGTACAACGATGATGAATTTAGCTATGACATGATCCTAGGACTAGATACGATAAAAAGGTTTGGATTGAGCCATGATAGGAACTTAAATATCCAATCACAGAAAGAAATAAAGTCCGAAACAAATAATGATAATATATCAAAAGGTGAATTAGATATTGGAATCAAATTCAATAACAAAAAGGAAATACAAAGTAAAGAAGGAATTGAGATGAAGAATGCATTTGATCGACTTCAGGTAAATTTTAATGAGGGTATCAATATAAATGAATTCAATATAGATACTGAACATTTAGATACTAACCAAAGAAGTAAGATAAACACCCTATTAGATAACTATAAAAGCATATTCGCAAAGGACAAGTATGATGTGGGTAAAGTGCAAAATTATGAAGCTTTTATAGACCTACAAGTGGATAAATATTGCTATAAAAGGCCATACAGATGTTCGTTAGAAGATAAAGCTGAAATTGAAAAACAAGTAGCCCAATTACTGAAACGCAACCTCATCGAAGAATCCTACAGCCCATTCGCTGCACCAGTCACATTGGCTTATAAAAGAGATGAAGGAAAACGATCTAGATTGTGCATCGACTTTAGAGATATAAATAAACTAATGGTACCCCAATCGCAGCCCTTCCCTTTAATTGAGGATCTAATAGTTAAAACCGTTGATTGCAAGTTTTATACAGCGCTAGATATAAACTCAGCCTTCTGGTCCATACCGTTGAGAATTGGAGATAGACAAAAAACGGGATTCGTAACGCAGGAGGGTCACTATCAGTGGACCTGCCTACCCTTCGAATTGAAGACGTCCCCAGCAATATTTCAAAGGATCTTGGTGAATATAATTAGAAAATACAACTTATCTAACTTCGTTGTAAACTATATAGATGATATAATGATTTTCTCAAAAACGTTCGAGGAACATATACACCACTTAAAACAATTGCTAGACGCAATTGTAAAAGAAGGATTCCGGCTAAAACTCACAAAATGCAGATTTGCAGCCAACTCCGTTACATATTTGGGTCACATTATTACGGAAAATACTATAACTCCTTTAAAAGATAATCTGAAATCTATAATAGACTTCCCGACACCAGAAAACAGGAAACAAATACGACAATTCCTAGGCAAAGTAAATTTCTATGGAAAATACATCCCCAACGTTTCAATACTGCTCGATCCCCTCCACAACGTGCTCAGAAAGGAGGTGAGATTCGATTGGTCAGATAATTGCAAAATTGCCTTCAGTAAAGTGAAAGAGTATTTGTGCTCAAAACCAATACTGGCCATCTATGACCACAAAGCACAAACTGTAATCTATACAGACGCGAGCAGCAAAGGTATCGGGGCTATTTTAAAACAAACGCAAAAAGACGGTACACAAAAACCCGTAGCTTATTTTTCAAAAAAATTAAGTGATTCACAAAAAAGGAAGAAGGCAATTTTCTTAGAATGTCTAGCTATTAAGGAAAGCTTGAAATTTTGGCAACATTGGCTAATTGGTAACACATTCATCGTCTACACAGACCATAAACCATTAGAGAATTTATATAATCCCAAAAAGCACCCCTGGTGCAAAAACCTTTCGCCAAGTACATTAATGTGGTCACTACCCCTAAAAAACCCACCAACAAAAATTCCTCCTAAAAAAAAAAATGGTACTATCAAAATGTCTACATACAAAAGCATTGAAATCAGATACAACTGCCAAGTACCTGTAGAATAATGAAAGTTTGGAATTGAAAAATTTGTTCAAACTAAATAACGTTGTACTCGTTCGCTCACTGCGCTCGCTCACTCAATTGGCTTATGATTATTGGTTGAAAAAATAATTCGGATGAAGAAATTGATAATGACAACATTTATCAAAAAATATTCACAACGAAAAAATAATTTGAACAAAATTTTAAACATAAAAATTTGGAGTCCGTAGTATGTTGGTGGGCCAATGGATCATGGATTAAAAAATTATCTCCACCGAAGGTCAAGGCACTACGTTGACGTGGAGTGTAGAATAAAGCCTATCGGAGTCCGAAACACAACGTCGACTTACAGTCTCGTTTTGACTAGATGATACGGATACAGATCATAAAACTCGTCGGAATCCTACGTATAACGTTGACTCAAAATTTGAGTCTGAGCAGACGGGCCTTCGGAGATAAGCTTAACATGGAGCTTGAAGTTAAATGCGTTGCAATCCAACGCTTGAACTCAGCTTTATTAGTCTGGCTCCATGCCGTTCCTTATATCAAATCATGCTATCCTCATATTTTTAAACTTCAACATTTTCTCTTGATTTTCTATCGTCAGACTTCCTCAGGCGGTAACTTACTACCAAAAAACCGTTTCCCCCGATAATTGAATTCATAAATGAAAATAAACCAAACCTAATCGTAAAATTATCCGATCACAATTGTTATTTTTTTTATGTATCACCATGAATTTTACATGTCAGTTGATTCGCATAACCTCAAAATGTCGAGATCGTAGGATTCAAGATTAACCTATCGAAATATTTTTGTTGGTGACTATCACATTAATGTACTTTGCGTGAGGTTTTCGCACTCGAGGGGCTTTTAGTGGGTATTCACTAGTTTTGATTAAGCATTGCTCGTATCTTTTATTTTATTTCCTTCATTTGGATTTAAAAATATGAAATAAAAACACGCGTCTGCTAGTGTTGCAGACGCTTTTTGTCTGCGATAGTAGCACCGACTACGTCGTGACTCTCCTACTTACGCCACTCTATACAACTTTTGTGTGGATTTATCCCTTCTATGTCATGTTCCCAGATGCGTAAGGACGTATGTTCTGTGTATGAGCATAGGACATACGCCGTGCGTTTAGCGACGCGATGTGATTTTATGGGAATGGTTTTAATGGGATGAATCTTGGTCTGAATTTTTGTGTCGAGTTTCCCTTCTATGTCTGTTCCCAGATCCGTAAGGACGTATGTTCTGTGTATAAGCGTATGTTCTGTGTATAAGCGTAGAACATACGTCCTGCGTTTAGCGACGAAATGTGATTTCATGGGAATGGTTTGTGTTGGCGGAATCTTGGTCTGAAGAACAGGAAAGAGAAAATTTGATACGAGGAAACGAGGTTTCAGAAACGGTAGTTACTTATATCTCAGCACTCCGGACACCGATTTAATCGATCTAGGGCTCAAATGAAAGCTTTTCATGCCTACATCCTAGATTAAATTAGTTTCAATTCATGTAGTATGTGAGGTGAAAGAAAACGAGGATACTAATTCGCGTTATAGGTTAGGGTAGTTGCCTCTCGGGTATATAGACTCGTTGAGTCTCGCGCTTGAAAATTTTTTTTTTTAATGTACTTGGCGCGAGACTCTACCGAGTCTCTTGATAAAAAACAGAACAGATGATGAATTGGGTGACATGACATTATATCTATCTCAATACAATTTCAAAATTATATACAATCCCGGAAAAGAAAACACTGAAGCCGATTGTCTTAGCAGAAATCCGGTTTACGAACACTATGAAAATACGGAAGATAGATTAAAAACAGTGAATTTTATCAGCATAGAAGATATACAAAACGACCAGAGGCATAATACAAGTCTAAAAAACAAGAAATTCCTTATTGTGGAAAATAACATCTACTACAAACAGAACAACAAGAAAAAGAAAAAAATAGTCTTAAGTGAGGATTATAGCAAAATATTAATAAAGAAAATCCATGAAGAATTTTGCCATATTGGAATTAATCAAATAGAAACAAAAATTAAACCATTTTACACAGCACCGAATTTATCAGACAACATAAAAATAATTTGCAAAAACTGTGATATTTGTATAAAAAACAAGACAAGACTAAACAAAAAATTTGGACTCATGTCACATCTAGGACCAGCAGAGAGACCATTCCAAATAATGTCCTTGGATACGATTGGTGGATTTGGTGGACAAAGATCGACGAAAAAATACCTGCACTTACTCGTGGACCATTTTACCAGATTTGCCTATATCTTGTGCTCAAAAAGCCAACTGGCTCAGGACTTCATAAAGTTAATAGAAAAGGTCCCAGAGGGAAATGCGATTGAAGTACTACTCACAGACCAATACCCAGCGATCAACTCGAAACAATTCAAGAATCACCTTAAAGAGAGAAACATCGAATTAATCCTCACAGCAGTAGATGCCCCCTTCTCAAACGGACTGAACGAGAGATTAAATCAAACTCTGGTAAACAGAATCAGATGTACGCTCAACAACGACGATAAAAAGAAGGCTTGGTCGAAGATCGCAGAAGTATGTGTGAACGCATACAACAAAACAGTCCATACGGTAACAGGATTCTCCCCCATATACCTAATGAATGGTGAGTCCACGGATCTACTACCCCCGGAATTGAAAATTATAAGCGATCGTTCTAAAAATCTAGAACAAGACCGGAGGATAGCACTACTCAGATCGAACAAATCACATAAATACAACAAAACCTTATTCGATAAAAACAGAATAAACCATGATCTCCAAAAAGGTGATATGGTCTATATAATGAATGGCAATAAACTGAATAGAGGAAAAATGGACGAAATAAGAATTGGCCCCTTCGAGAAAGAAAAAAAAATCTCGGATTCGATTTTTAAATAAACACTGGACGAGGGAGAAAGTCCATGGGCTTATACCACGTCACAAAGCTCGTCCCCATGGCTGAATGATTCGTGATGCTTTAAGCTTGAATTCACTTTTACAAGAGAATTAAGTACCTAAAGGGGGGGAGATGTAAGCTTTGTGTATGTACTTGTACTTGTACACGCAAATGCGGCTCCAATGATGAGACGTTTGGGAGGTGGCGCCACCAGACGGACAAGAGAGAGAGCAGTAGACTATATATACAGATATACCACGTGAATAATTCAGCAATTAATTATTGAGTACCTGCGGATTATTTCATATCAATATTGCACCAACCAGATTCGGATTGCAGAAGTAGGAGCATGAACATTTATTTGTTGATTCTCTTTTTTTAGGTTAGTACGCCACGCACACGTGATCCTAGTTCTAAGTCATAACCTAAAAATAAAAACTCTTTTTTTTAGACGAATCAAGGTGTGTCGATTGCTCCACATATTATATTTATTTTCCACTTAATTCGAAATTTGAAAATTTTGAAAACTGAAAAAAAAAATACCGGCACTTACGATTCGATCCTTACGATCTCACTCATACGATTTCTTTCATACGATTTGACCCAAATTTATCTCTGATACGGTCAATTTCAGTATTCAAACTTTCTGAATTCCGAATAAGGTGAAAAAATAAATAGAAGAAAAATTTTTTCCACATTTTTTAGAATGGGGGGCTGTTCTAGATCTTCCACTAGATTTTTGAGAATTTTTTCAGATTTTTAAAAATGAACTTTCTCAATGGATTTCAGAAATGTATAAAAAATAAATGGCTTAATGAAAAAATCTGAAATAGAATCTGGATGCATTTTTTACTGAGTAGAATGTTGAAAAAAAAACCTGAGATGATTTCGAGATGGTCGGGGTTTAACACTGGTCGAGTTGGCGTGGAAAGCCCCATATATATTTCAATAGTTTTCCAAATGTTGTTTTCCAAATTGCCTAGAATCGCCGCTTGTAGCGCTGCGTGATTCCCTAGTGCTTTCGCGTTCGTTAGAGGTTATGAATACAATTTTTGTAGGTGGTCAGTAATTGTCGTGCATTTGGATAAAATATCGCTTGAAATGTCTAATTCATATCGACATGTAAAAAAATATCGCAAACTTCATCGATTTCGACATTCATCGCCGGTCCGCGAACCTGCAGATGAGGAAAATATTCAACCCGAAATCGTACATGATGAATCTGACTACGTATCAACAGCTGACAATTCGTCAAATTGTCCGCGGTCGATTCCTGACCATGTTGCAGGGATCTTAGAGGACAGTGTTGCAGAGATCAGTGACTATCTCGAGCAGAATAATATTAACACCAGCAGTGATGTATCTTTTTCAATAAATTCTTCTGTCGACGACGTTGAAGGCCCTGCTGCTGAAGTTCCATCATTGAAGGCTAAACTCAGATTGTGGGCTTTAGGTAACATAAATACACTAAATAAAAATGTTGTATCTCAACTTCTGTGTATATTGAGGAGCGAGGGCCATATCAATCTGCCGAAAACTGCTGATGCACTACTGGAATCGAAACATAAAATACCGACTACACCTATACTAACACATAGGGGAAGTATTGGCAGCTACACTTATTTTGGTATCATGAGCACTTTACAGAAGCGAATTCTACCAGGGCATTTCACACACAATTCTATCCGCCTCTTAGTTAATATCGACGGGATACCCATTTATAGAAATCCGAAACAGCAGTTTTGGCCAATTTTAATTCAAGTGCTTAGTCAAAAATATGTTTGCAAGCCAATCGTCGTTGCCTTGTACTTGGGCGATTCTAAGCCTGCATCTGCTGATGAATTTTTGCATGATTTTGTCGAAGAATGCATTGATCTGACTGAACATGGTCTGCATATTGGTGAAAAAACATACGAATTTAATATTGCGGCGTTCGTTTGTGACACTCCTGCGAGGGCGTTCATAAAATGCACCAAAAGCCATAACGGGTTTTATGCCTGCGAACGGTGTGAAATTAAAGGAACGACTATACATAGCCGTAGGGTGTACTTTGAAATGGATTGTGCACTCCAAAGTAAGCACACATTTCAAGAAAAACGACAACCCAATCATCATATAAACGACCTCATATCACCTCTGTTAAGGATTCCAAATTTTGATCCTGTTAAATCGGTCTTGCTAGATCACATGCACCTTCTGTTTATTGGAATATCGAAATCATTGCTTGATAAATGGCTCAATGGAAATAATATATCACGCATTTCGAGGAGACAGCGTCAACTGTTGAAGGAACTCTTGGCAGGTATAACACAGTCCATCCCTAAAGAATTTCAGAGAAAAATTTTTGATTTGGATGATCTTTCTAACTGGAAAGCAACACAATTTCGTTTTTTCTTGCTTTACGGTGGCGCTCTCATTTTGAGATACGTTCTACCCGAAGAGAAATATCACCATTTCTTACTATTATACGTCGCATGTCGGATTTTATGCAGCGACAAACTTGCAGTTCACCACTGGCCCTATGCTAATGAATTACTGAGAAAGTTTTTCTATCTGATGCCTACATTATATGGGGCAGACTCTCAGGTTATGAATTATCACAACCTTATTCACCTGGCTGACGATGTAAATCATATGAACGCAGCATTACCTGACTACTCTGCATTCCCATTTGAGAATTGCTTAGGATTTCTTAAAAAGCTCGTCCGTACACCCAACAAGCCCCTTGCCCAGGTGTCCAAGCGTTTATCTGAGTTGGACTCAATACCTGACGAGCTATTTAAACCACACGCACTAGTGAGTGTTTGTCTACAGAAGACAAAATTTAAAGCAACACCTGTGCAGAATCAAAATGACATCGTGAATCATTACAAGGAAATGCAATTGCAGGACATTACTGTGCGTGTACGTTACCCTGATAACGTTATCCAACTGAAAGACGGTACTATTGTTGAAGTAACAAAAATTTATTCTCGAAACCACGATAATGTTGAAAAAAAGAACACCTACCTGAAGGGACGCTTATTGAAAAACTATAGCAACGTCTTCAATAATCCCTGTGTGTCGTCGTTTGTGGATGTTGTCAAGTTAAACAAGGCATCACACGTAGCCCGCATAAAATTTTGTGCAACAGATATTGAAAACAAATGTGTTGTGCTCCTAGTTCGAGGCGAACTCTATTCTGTTACTCTACTTCACGGACAGAACCAGTGAATTAATAATAAGTCGAACAGTAATAATTATGGGGACCACATAAAATATCCGTAAACTTGTGAAAGGTGAGTATAAGAAATTATAATTGTAGAAATTTATAGTCTGAGAGCACAATCTTTCAAATCACTTGGAGATTTTCCGTACAATGAGTCAATTTTTGATATCAATAAAAAAAAAAATTCATCATTTTTAAGGAAAATTAACTTATTCTGAAGACATCGTCAATCTCGTAATTCATTCAAAAATGTGTACATCATTTTTACTTTCTCATTAAATGTTTCGTGGCAATTCTTTATATGTTTCGTGAGACCTTGAAAAATAAATATCTCTGTATTTGAACACTTTCGTAACTATAAATCTGCATACAAGCAAAAGTAAGGCGGTAGAGAACGCCACTGTGAGGTTACACCGTTTCATAGCTAGTTGAAGTTTGGAACGTTCTTCGAACGGCTCCTCCAGGATTTTTTTTTTACACTTCTAGTATTTTTTTCATGTTTCATAGGGTCGCAAATAAGACGCTCCGGAGTTCAGAATTTTGAAAGTGATCGAAGGGACTTCGGAAATCACCCTTGTCTGTACCACATTATTTCTTTTCGTTGAACGACGCATTTGTCCCTCTCAAAAATGATGCGGCGTCTCTCTCGCGATGCCGGAAGACTGATAAAAAATCAGTGAAAATTAGAAAAAATGGGACGGGGTGGTAATCCGCGGATTATAGTGAAGAAACGAGATCAATTAATTCCAGAACCCAAACGGTGCATTTGTCTCTCTTGAGAATGATGCAGCGTCTCTCTCGCGATGCCGGAAGACTGATAAAAAATCAGTGAAAATTAGAAAAAATGGGACGGGGTGGTAATCCGCGGATTATAGTGAAGAAACGAGATCAATTAATTCCCGGGCCCAAACGGTGCATTTGTCTCTCTTAAGAATGATGCAGCGTCTCTCTCGCGATGCCGGAAGACTGATAAAAAATCAGTGAAAATTAGAAAAAATGGGACGGGGTGGTAATCCCCGGATTAAAGCGAAAAAACGGGATCAAATAATTCCCGGGCCCGAACGGTGCATTTGTCCCTCTTAAGAATGATGCAGCGTCTCTCTCGCGATGCCGGAAGACTGATAAAAAATCAGTGAAAATTAGAAAAAATGGGACGGGGTGGTAATCCGCGGATTATAGTGAAGAAACGAGATCAATTAATTCCCGGGCCCAAACGGTGCATTTGTCTCTCTTAAGAATGATGCAGCGTCTCTCTCGCGATGCCGGAAGACTGATAAAAAATCAGTGAAAATTAGAAAAAATGGGACGGGGTGGTAATCCCCGGATTAAAGCGAAAAAACGGGATCAAATAATTCCCGGGCCCGAACGGTGCATTTGTCCCTCTTAAGAATGATGCAGCGTCTCTCTCGCGATGCCGGAAGACTGATAAAAAATCAGTGAAAATTAGAAAAAATGGGACGGGGTGGTAATCCGCGGATTATAGTGAAGAAACGAGATCAATTAATTCCCGGGCCCAAACGGTGCATTTGTCTCTCTTAAGAATGATGCAGCGTCTCTCTCGCGATGCCGGAAGACTGATAAAAAATCAGTGAAAATTAGAAAAAATGGGACGGGGTGGTAATCCGCGGATTATAGTGAAGAAACGAGATCAATTAATTCCAGGGCCCAAACGGTGCATTTGTCTCTCTTAAGAATGATGCAGCGTCTCTCTCGCGATGCCGGAAGACTGATAAAAAATCAGTGAAAATTAGAAAAAATGGGACGGGGTGGTAATCCGCGGATTATAGTGAAGAAACGAGATCAATTAATTCCCGGGCCCAAACGGTGCATTTGTCTCTCTTAAGAATGATGCAGCGTCTCTCTCGCGATGCCGGAAGACTGATAAAAAATCAGTGAAAATTAGAAAAAATGGGACGGGGTGGTAATCCGCGGATTATAGCGAAAAAACGGGATCAATTGATTCCCGGGCCCGAACGGTGCATTGGTCCCTCTCAAGAATGATGCAGCGTCTCTCTCGCGATGCCGGAAGACTGATAAAAAATCAGTGAAAATTAGAAAAAATGGGACGGGGTGGTAGTCCCCGGATTAAAGCGAAAAAACGGGATCAAATAATTCCCGGGCCCGAACGGTGCATTTGTCCCTCTTAAGAATGATGCAGCGTCTCTCTCGCGATGCCGGAAGACTGATAAAAAATCAGTGAAAATTAGAAAAAATGGGACGGGGTGGTAATCCGCGGATTATAGTGAAGAAACGAGATCAATTAATTCCCGGGCCCAAACGGTGCATTTGTCTCTCTTAAGAATGATGCAGCGTCTCTCTCGCGATGCCGGAAGACTGATAAAAAATCAGTGAAAATTAGAAAAAATGGGACGGGGTGGTAATCCGCGGATTATAGTGAAGAAACGAGATCAATTAATTCCAGGGCCCAAACGGTGCATTTGTCTCTCTTAAGAATGATGCAGCGTCTCTCTCGCGATGCCGGAAGACTGATAAAAAATCAGTGAAAATTAGAAAAAATGGGACGGGGTGGTAATCCGCGGATTATAGTGAAGAAACGAGATCAATTAATTCCAGGGCCCAAACGGTGCATTTGTCTCTCTTAAGAATGATGCAGCGTCTCTCTCGCGATGCCGGAAGACTGATAAAAAATCAGTGAAAATTAGAAAAAATGGGACGGGGTGGTAATCCGCGGATTATAGTGAAGAAACGAGATCAATTAATTCCAGAACCCAAACGGTGCATTTGTCTCTCTTAAGAATGATGCAGCGTCTCTCTCGCGATGCCGGAAGACTGATAAAAAATCAGTGAAAATTAGAAAAAATGGGACGGGGTGGTAGTCCCCGGATTAAAGCGAAAAAACGGGATCAAATAATTCCCGGGCCCGAACGGTGCATTTGTCCCTCTTAAGAATGATGCAGCGTCTCTCTCGCGATGCCGGAAGACTGATAAAAAATCAGTAAAAATTAGAAAAAATGGGACGGGGTGGTAATCCGCGGATTATAGCGAAAAAACGGGATCAATTTATTCCCGGGCCCGAACGGTGCATTGGTCCCCCTTAAAAATGATGCAACGTCTCTCTCGCGATGCCGGAAGACTGATAAAAAATCAGTAAAAATTAGAAAAAATGGGACGGGGTGGTAATCCGCGGATTATAGCGAAAAAACGGGATCAATTGATTCCCGGGCCCGAACGGTGCATTGGTCCCTCTCAAGAATGATGCAGCGTCTCTCTCGCGATGCCGGAAGACTGATAAAGAATCAGTAAAAATTAGAAAAAATGCGACGGGGTGGTAATCCGCGGATTAAAGTGAAGAAACGAGATCAATTGATTCCCGGGCCCGAACGGTGCATTGGTCCCCCTTAAAAATGATGCAACGTCTCTCTCGCGATGCCGGAAGACTGATAAAAAATCAGTGAAAATTAGAAAAAATCGGACAGGGTGGTAATCCCCGGATTATAGCGGAAAAATGAATTAAATCAATTCCCGGGCCCAAACAGTGCATTTGTCCCTCTCACAAATGATGTGGTGACTCTCCAGCTGAAGTTTTTTACTTCTTATATCGTCGAGAGATCTCCAATGCTGTCAGCCAGAAAAGTAATGAATTAAAATCATTGTTTTCTCAGCTACTTTCGGTAGTGGCTAGTTGCATGGAGCAGTATGTCATCGTTCAGTTGTGTGTGTATGTGTTTTTTTTTTTTCGTGAACATAACGAGAGTGGTAAATCAAATACGAAAATTCAGTACATAAAGTCGTCTCAGATATGATAGCTATGAGAATAGTGTACTACAATAATGTTCGTAGAGGTACCACATTACATCATAGACTGTATAATGCATGCGTCTTGAATCAATAGTCTACTTGTCACTTAATTGCTTCCAATTTTACTATATTAATATGTGAATGAAAGTAATGTATTCAATATATTTCATATGTGTGATCATTCATTTTTTTCACAAGAGCCTTGCGAAATCGAGGTACACAAAATCCTTGATCAAATACTTACTGTCAGTGCAAATAGGTTTGGCCCCTCTGTTTGAGTGATTGTAAATTCTACAGAAAAATTGGTAGAGCATCGAGTCAGGAAAAATCGTGAAGCGCCAAGTTTCTTGCGTCTGAGAGTTATTCACAAAATTTCTGTATCAAAATCGCGAAAACCGTTATGATCTCCGATACGTTGAAAAATGTAGTTTTTTCGGAGTCCATCGCCGTACGTCAGCTTTAACTCGTCACCGTATGTCTAAACCAATTGTGAAAAATGTAAAAATTCAGAAATATTTCCTGAACATTAGCGGACATGATAGCGTTTGGTAATTTCAAAGGTATTAAAAAAAAAAACCGGGACGCCAGGTGCAAAAAAGTCCAATGGTGCGATTTTCGGAAAGGATTGGTTCCAACGAACGTGAGCTAGCTCAAAATTTTCGTCAAGGTATACACTTTTTGATTCCGTAATCAGTTTCTAGTTCGCAAGAGTCAACTTCTAGCAATCGACGTCAACATTTTTTTAAATTCGCGCGCGGCCGCGCGTGTCCCAGCCCCGATATTCGTTGCTGCGTTTCCCTCCTGCCGCGTCCGTCGCAGACTCAATTGTTAATGCAACTAACAATGTAAATGCAGCGACGAATATCGCAGTTTGGACATACGCGGCCCCGCGCGAATTTGAAAAACTGTTGACGTCGGTTACTGGAAGTTAACTCTTGCAAAAAAACTGATTACGGAATCAAAAAGCGTAGATCTTGATGAAAATTTCGAGCTAGCTCAGGTTTGCCGGTACCGATCAGTTCCGCAAATCGCACCATTGGACCTTTTTGCACCTGGCGTCCAGGTTTTTGAATATTTTTCAAATTACCAAATGCTATCATGTCCGTTAATGTTCAGGGAATATTTCTGATTTTTTACAGATTTTTGAAACTCAGTTCAGACAAACAGTGACGAGTTTAATTCATCGTGAAGGTATCCCTCGAACTAGGTAATAGTTTGAGAAGGAGCTCAAACAATCGAGTCGAGTCAAATTATTTTGGAGCGTTGGCCTGACGTTTCGGCAGTGGTATGCTGCCCTCATCAGAGGATATTCATTGAAACAAATCATTACAAAAATTAGTCAAAAGTAATCCAAGCTCCTTTTGTTGTATCAGATTTAAGTTGATTTATGTGTACCTCGTATTACTATTTGGACTAGCATTGTATTTGTTTTGACTTCTCTTTAATATTTTTTGTTTGTATAGAAATTAGTATTGACTACTCATTATTAATTATTTTTCAACTTATCGACGCTTTGTAATATTTGTTTTGTCTTTTAAACTTTTGACTAATTTTTGTAATGATTTGTTTCAATAAATAGCCTCCGATGAGGGCAGCATACCACTGCCGAAACGTCAGGCCAACGCTCTAAAATAATTTAACTCGACTCGATTGATTGAGCTCCTTCTCAAACTGTGACGAGTTTTTAAGTTGAAGTACGGCGATGGACTCCGAAAAACTACGTTTTTCAACTTTGCGGAAATTACAACGGTTTCCGCGATTTTTACACAGAAATTTGTGAATAACCATCAGACGCAGAAAACTTGGCGTTTTACAATTTTTCCTGACCCGATGCTCTATCATTATTTTCTGTAGAAGTTATGATCACTCAAACAGAGGGGCCAAACCTTTTTGCACCGACAGTAGGTGCTTACAGATCATATATGGCAGAAATAATTCTGATATGAATTACAGCCCAAAACAGATAACGACTCCACGCGTGATGTTCGATTCATTGTATGACAGAATCTATTTGTACTGCTAAAATTCTACTCACAATAGTATCGGACGTTCCAAATCTGTGCGCCTACAATATGCACAATGATCTGTGACATGTATCATAAGAGCAGCAAAGTCGAGTCTTGTATAACATTTTATGTCCGTGGTTCAACTGATTATGTGAAAAAGTTACGGAATCTAATTTGGCAATGCAGGGTTCATAGAAAATTCATATGTGGCATAGAATTAGCCGTACTACACTAGGAAGGCAATGGTCTAATTGGATGTTTCGATGACTACGAAATGCACGAATCTCCCATGTATATAATAAGAGCAGCAAAATCGAGCTTCGTATAATATTCGAGATCGACGCTTCATGAATCACAATGATTTAAGAAATCAGTATCATACGGCTACGACATGCACAGTTCCTTTACTCATTCAGTAAGATACAGTAAATGTCACTTCTTGGAATGCGACGAATCATCGCTGAAATGATTAAGTACGCGAACGTAGTACATTCAACAATATACAGGGTGTTCTTTTTTAACTTTGTACATACGGATAGGGTGTGTAGGGGCTGCCTAGGCCAGCGTTTTGAGGTAAGAAACTCAAGGTCGGAAACTCATCCCAACGGCTGTGGAGGGCTTTAAAGGTTTTGGTACCGCGCAGTACCAAAGGTTTAAAGGTTTTGGTACCGCGCAGTACCAAAGGTTTAAAGGTTTTGGTACCGCGCAGTACCAAAACCTTCAGAGCCCTCCACAGCCGTTAGGATGAGTTTTCGACCTTGAGTGTCGTACCTCAAAACGCTTGTCTAGGCAGCCCGTACACACCCTATCGGTATTTACAGAGTTAAAAGAAACATCCTGTATACGCTATGATGGTACAATGAGTTGTCCACGTCAATATCGCATCCAAGGCCTGATGCCATGGCTACACAATGGACATCTGTATTTTGCTGTTGGTTTATTCCATTCGTCGTCAGTCTTGTCTATGCCCAATTGCCGTTTTATGCATGATTGATGCGCCCAGCGTCTGCAGGTGCTGCACATAACCAAATGAGTTTCTCGTCTACTGAAACAATACTGGCATATATCTCTCATGTCGTGAGAGAGAGTGATCAAAGATTCGGCAACCTCATTTCGATATGATTCGGGTGTGAATTGCAAGTCGTATTTGCGATTCGAACCAATGCATTCTAAATAATGTAATACATAAAGACCGCAATTGGATCCGTCATGTATACTTTGCATCGGGCGAGCAGTCTTGGTACGTGTCTCGCGCCACGTTATTCCGCATAGTCTATTCGGACGTCCTATAGCCGAACATTGCGCAACGTACTCTTTGAACGCATTGCAAGCTCGTCGATTGTCCGGGCCTTTTGCATATCGTGGGTCCAAATGCTGCAGAGTTTGTTCGTTTACGTCTATGACTAATAAACACCAATGACTCTGATACAGATATGGCATGAGAATTATCCCGTTCAATTGTTCGCTAATGTTATACATCCGCCATGTTTCATCTTTCAATAATTTGTAATTGTCTCCGAGCAAATAGCCTGTATACTTAGTGGGGATATAAACAACATTCTTCCAATTTGCTAATTTGGCAACGCAAAAACAATCGATAACATCGCCGTCTAGCCACCTTGATCCATCCAGAGTCTGAAATTCTTTGGAGAATAGAATAAATTCATCAAAACCTACAACTGGGGCGCATACTGTTGAAAAGTATCGCCCGATTGTAAACAGGATATGTTTGACTTTCATGTAATAGTCGACATCATGAAAGAGCCCACTGGCCAACGCGTTTGCATGCGTAGAACTATCGCTTTTATTTAGTAGCGATTGTTCATGATCTACCTTATTTTCCTTCGGTGTACTAGTTAGAAACGATGTGGTTTCAACCTTCTTCGCTATTCTACCGAGAGATCTACCTTCGAAGTGACTGAACTGTGCTTTACGCTTACGTTTCCACATTTCCTGAACTAACGGATTATTCGGACTTTCTGTGTTCGGTCGGACACGTTTGTGTGTTTTACTTCGAAGACGCTTAATAGGAGCCTCGATGGCTACCTCTGCGCATAATTGACTTGTATAGTCCTTCATTTTTTTCACGAATCGCCCGACTTTCAAGCTAACTTGGTTATTAAGCACTTGTTTCTTAACTAAATTAAAATGACATTCGACGTTCGCGTTGCTCAGTCTGCTGATATTTGGTGTGACAAGTTTAACCAATAATGCAGACCACATGGGCACAAACGGCATGTACCTTATGGTTATATAATCAGCAATTTCCGGCGCAAAATATTTGTTGTAAATGTCTGTGTCAAAGATGGTGTCTTTTATCTTGGCTAGTTTGGTGAAATAGCGATTGAAAAATGGAGAATCCGTGGAAACTTTGCCTGTTACTGTATCTCCTAATATTGGTTCACTAACACATTGATCACTACAGTTTTCCTCCGTGCTGTGTGAACCCATTGAAATACCAGTAACACGGACATGTAATTCATGCAGCCTAGCTATACTTAGTTCAGCTTGATATTTTTCTTTTGTTACGAGGACCGTCATAAATTCTTCGAATACCTCATCTAAAACTGCGATTTCGGAACAATGAATCATCAATCCCATACATTCAAGAATGAAAGTTTTGAGGTGTAGAAATTTCGCAAAATCCTTTTGAATATTCGACGAAACCCTTTTTTGAAAATGTGCGCAGCAGCTCTGAACTACGATGAGATTGAAACCGGGTTCAATTTCACTCAACAAACAAGTATAAGCCTTTCTTAAATATTCCGTCACTGATATCATATTCCACTCGTTGAGTACAGAATTGATCAAGGCCCAACTCCAGTCTACGACTACCACGCGAAATATTGGCCAACGCACACTCTGAGTGAGCAAGAAGTAACGATATCTTTTTAAGAAAATACTTATCGATGCAACATCATGCTCTGAACTGACCATTTCTGCAATAGGTATAAGCGATCCATTCTTATTAATTACCATCGCGTAATACATGATGCGCTTGCATTTCACATCTACCGGCTTCCGTACCACAGATCCCGTAGAATCGAAATGAACAATTATGTCTTCTGGACCAATGACATTGAGTTGTTCTGCCGAATACATGTGAACGTACAGCGGAAGGCCTGTGTACCTTATATACGGGTCGCTAGATGCACTCTCTATGACATGCTGTTGAAATAAGTCTGATAGATCGTTAGATCGGAGCTTAGCATCATTCTTACAATTTTCTTCCGACTTGGCCTTTTGATAAGTAGAAAGCCGCATTAGGTCTTGCATATGACCATCTTGAGCAATTTCTAAATCTATATTTTTTGCCGTTTCCAGCTGCAAAGTTCTGGGAGCGATGTTTTTTAGTTTAGCCTTGACAGCAGCTCTCGCTTTACCTTTCAGCGTACAATGGATCTTTGGACCGTCATGAACTATTTCTCCACACTTGCTTGATGAAAAATAAATACGTGAGATGGGCTTTTCAAAATCAGCTACGTCAAATCGAAAATTTTGTTCGTGACTTATATATCGGCATTTTGCATAAATAACCAAGGATTCTAAATTTGGTCGGATACCGCCGTAGAAACTTAAAGGACAACAATACCTCAGCACGTTAAGCATAGCTTCTGAAATCTCATGCCTGATCTTATCATTGTCAATATTACCATCCTCATCTCGTATTTTGGAAGATGGAATTTGAATATTACCCAGAGCCTCGCTAAACTTTTTTTTGCATTGCTGGTGATTTTGGAGGTTCGATATAACCAGAAACGCCGTCACTAGATGATTCTTCTGAATTATCAACTAGAAAATCACCTTCGGGACTTGAATCGTGGTCAGAAACAACGAGGTCTAGTTTTCTCGGTGATTTCAAGTCGATGTCGGCTGTATGAGTTAAGAAATTATTCCTGGTTTTCGGTGTGTCCCAAACGTCTGTTACATCGTGACCTGTTAATGATGAACGAACACAGGCATCATCGTATTCAACGTCACTTATCTTTGGCGAAAAACTATCATCTGAGTCTCTTCTAGTTTCCAGAACTGAGTTCATCTCGGGACTTGAAACGTCATCAGATAGAACGTGGCCTAGATCGTTCTCAGCTTTTCGATCGTCCTCACCATCATTGATAAAAAAATTCTCACTTGAATTCGGTGTTTCCCGCAATTTTGTCGCGTCTAGGGTTATTGACGGTGAACAAACATGGGTATCGTCGTCTATACCATCACTTACCTTTCCCGATATATTGGTTTTCGGAATTTCTACACTTACTTCAGAAATTTGAGATATCGCATCCGAGGTTTTTTTCATAGTGCCGTATCTACAATACAATAATTCCTCGACGCGATTGCGAATGCGACTCTCATCACGGTCCCAAATTCTTTTGAGCCACAACTTCGTTTTTTTGTCTGCTTTTCGTCTCATTTGTTTTATCACCTGTGTAGAGAATGAACAAAAAGTTATCTCATCGGTTCATCACACGGCTTTCTTAGGCTTCAATGTCTATTTCGTATCATGCATAATATCACAGACTATTCGCGTGCAAATTGCGTACCGCTATTATATCGCACACCTAGATCTAAACTAGAATAAGTCAAAAAATCTCATTTTTCAGTATGAGGCAAAACGTTTTGCTCCAATTATGCCTTCGGATAATTAGTTAATCGGTTAATTATTATTAATAATAAATATAATTACATAATATTAGTAATAATAATAATTATCAACCATTAATATTAATATTATTATAATTATATTATTATTTAATTATTATTAAATATTTATTAATCCAGCAAAACCAAGTTAGCATAATCTGTCGTCATGATTATGAACATTAAGTTGAATCTGTTCTTGTGGTTAGTTGCGTATGGTATCGGAGTATTCAAAAATAATAATGACTCAAAATTCAGGTTTCTTGACTTGTCCTAGTTTAGATCTAGGTGTACGAAATATAGGGTGTGACAGAATTCAGTTCGCCGAGATAGCAGTAGTATTTTTTGTCGAAAGTGGAATCAAACCTCATTTTACTATTGATTTCTGGCAACTTATAAATTTTTTTTTCATGGCATTTGCATTCTAAATTAGCAGTAAGCATGGTAATAGTATATTGTGTAACAAGGGATGAAACAAGGTGAATGCAGGCCAGGGTGAAGTTGTATTCATGTTTCATCCCGTGTCACACACTATGTTTTTCATAACATCTGCTCTGGAACTTTAACTGTCACACAGTAAAAAATTTTTTGTAAAATTTAACACAAAAGCTTGTGTTAACCACTTTTTTAACACAAAATTTGTGTTATTTCAACACAATCAGTTTATGTCAAAAAAGTAACACAGCTTTATGTTGAAACTAACAAAACTATGTTGAAATTTTGTGTTGATTTGAGAGTAACATTTGGAAAGTGTTACTTTTGTGTTAGTTTTAACATAAAGCTGTGTTACTTTTTTGACATAAACTGATTGTGTTGAAATAACACAAATTTTGTGTTAAAAAAGTGGTTAACACAAGCTTTTGTGTTAAATTTTACAAAAAATTTTTTACTGCGCAATTTCAATAGTCTGAAATTTGCAACAGGGCAGTTATTTCTTTTCGCAATCCCAAGGGACGTATCAGACCAATTTTGCGATCCCAAGGGATTGGAAAACACCAATTCACACCGTTGATTCATTGAATTCGCGATTAGCGCATATGGGAAATTTCAGGAGAAGCCGATCGGATTTGGACGTTTTCTGACTTCGTATTTTTCAAAACTCCGAGTGCCTCCGATGCCTCCAGTGGTTAAAATCATTGATCGACAAATTTTTTGAAAACGTCATGAAAAAGTGTTTAGAAAATCTGATTCGATTCGATTTGAAAAAAAATTTCATGAACAATTTGATCTATTTTCCGCACTTGCTTTGTTTAGGTAACATCAGAGAACTTGAACAAGTCGTTTTTGAAAAAGTTAAAACGGTGCCTGTTTCGCCCCCGCGCACAGAGAAAAAAATTCCTCGTTCCAAGAAAAAGATTTCTCGTTTTAAGAAACTTCAGTTTCTTGAATGTTTTCTGATTAAATCAAGGAAATATGTTCATAATTTAGGGTAAAAAATGGATGAAATCAATCTATGAAAATCCGATTAATTTAATTCAAAAATTCTCTATAATTAATGTTGGGAAAAGAAAAAATGAAGTGGATTCGAATATCGTTGAATCTAGAAAAAACAAATACTTATTTCTAGAAAAAAATATTCTCGTCTCAAGAATGAAATTTCCAGTTTCAAGAAAATAATTTCTAGTTTCAAGAAAAACAAATCTTGTTTTATGAAAGAAAGTTCTTGTTTGAAAAACAAAAAATCCTATGTAAATAACCATCATTTTTTGAATATATCTTGTCTAGATGGAGGAAATTTCATCTTAATTCTAGAAAAAAGGGTGTTTTGCATATTCACAGTGAGTTTAATTAATATACGTAACAAATCTTCGAAATTTTGTTTGCATTTACACTACGAAATCAACGAAAATCGATTCATGAATTGAAGATACTTCTCTGTCCGCAATAAGAAGAAATTAAAATAATTTTAAGGTTGAATTTATGGATTAATTTTAGAAAAAAAAAGATGCCAAATTCAAGAATGAATGTTTCTTGAGGCCCATCCGTAGTCGCCCACCTCTTTTTGATACAATGTGACACATTTCGATTATTATCCGAGCCCAGGCGTCAAAAACGCAAAAAAAAGCCAACGCTGCGCGAATTCAAATTCAATACAGAACACATACGTCCAAACAAATGTTCGTTTCGTGCGAAAATAGAGTCTACAAATGGTTTTTAAATTTTTCGTAATGTAATGTTTTTCGTAACATTTTTTTAGACGTATGTGTTCGGTATTGAATTTGAGTTCGCGCAGCGTTGGGCTTTTTTGCGTTGTCGGCTCGGATAATAATCGAAATGTGTCACATTGTATCAAAAGGAGGTGGGCGACTGAGGATGGGCCTTAAAACCAAAAAAAAATAGCATTGATTTAATGAAAATAATTCCTAATCCTATAGTCGAAAATTCAATCATAGCGAGAGTTGAAATCAAGGCATTTTTTTCTTAGAATTCAAGAATATTTTTCTCTGTGTGCCCGTTTTGCCTCCCTCTACCCTATATTGTATGAGGCGGAATATAGATAAGTCGTCAATAATAATCTACGAAAATCGTATCCATGTATGCGCATGACAATGAAGCCCATAATTATAACGCAAGAAAGTCAATTTAGGTGTCTCATATTTTCTTCTTTATGAATTTTCACCGCATCGTGTCAAAATGTAATCGCCATCCGCGTCCAAATGTTAGAAATAAATAGAATTCCGAAACTTGCTATCAACCGCGATCACATGCCAAATAAAATATTATCACAGTACTTACTGCGATGCTCAACGATCCTTTGTTAAACGACGAAAACTCAACTTCCGCAATATCTAGGACAAGACTAGATATTATAGTTGCGAGTCTTTCAATGTCTATATTATGGCTTTTAGGTCCCATGACGCCGTCTTGGGTTCGAAGAAGATCGAACCAAACAAAAATAAGGCACTTATCTATGCTAAAATATTATCACTAGATTCAAAATGGTAATAACGTGGTATAATTTTTCTTGGTTTAACTACTGTAGCACGCTCAAGTATAAACGTTATGGGCTATACCGAGAATATTCGCGTAAATAAATACACTAAAACTTATAGTGAGGCGACAGCGCCCTCACGTATACTCGTACCTCACAGTAGCCTCTGCTGACAGGAGCTCGTATATGAATATATGGGCAGGTCCACCAATTATCTGTAACCGATCCGGAATAAAAATTTTGATTTGTCTGCAATTTTGATATCTCATAGTGTGTATTGAGATGTAAAAATCCACCAAGTATTAGACCTCTAAGCCTTACCTCCTGAACGGTAAGGCTGAGAGGTCTAATACTTGGTGGATGCTTACATCTCAATACACACTATGAGATATAAAAAATTGCAGACAAATCGAAATTTTGACGCCGGATCATTCACAATAATTAAGAAAGCAAAATGCACCGTTTGGGCCCGGGAATTAATTGATCTCGTTTCTTCACTATAATCCGCGGATTACCACCCCGTCCCATTTTTTCTAATTTTCACTGATTTTTTATCAGTCTTCCGGCATCGCGAGAGAGACGCTGCATCATTCTTAAGAGGGACAAATGCACCGTTCGGGCCCGGGAATTATTTGATCCCGTTTTTTCGCTTTAATCCGGGGATTACCACCCCGTCCCATTTTTTCTAATTTTCACTGATTTTTTATCAGTCTTCCGGCATCGCGAGAGAGACGCTGCATCATTCTTAAGAGAGACAAATGCACCGTTTGGGTTCTGGAATTAATTGATCTCGTTTCTTCACTATAATCCGCGGATTACCACCCCGTCCCATTTTTTCTAATTTTCACTGATTTTTTATCAGTCTTCCGGCATCGCGAGAGAGACGCTGCATCATTCTTAAGAGAGACAAATGCACCGTTTGGGCCCTGGAATTAATTGATCTCGTTTCTTCACTATAATCCGCGGATTACCACCCCGTCCCATTTTTTCTAATTTTCACTGATTTTTTATCAGTCTTCCGGCATCGCGAGAGAGACGCTGCATCATTCTTAAGAGAGACAAATGCACCGTTTGGGCCCTGGAATTAATTGATCTCGTTTCTTCACTATAATCCGCGGATTACCACCCCGTCCCATTTTTTCTAATTTTCACTGATTTTTTATCAGTCTTCCGGCATCGCGAGAGAGACGCTGCATCATTCTTGAGAGGGACAAATGCACCGTTCGGGCCCGGGAATTAATTGATCTCGTTTCTTCACTATAATCCGCGGATTACCACCCCGTCCCATTTTTTCTAATTTTTACTGATTTTTTATCAGTCTTCCGGCATCGCGAGAGAGACGTTGCATCATTTTTAAGGGGGACCAATGCACCGTTCGGGCCCGGGAATCAATTGATCTCGTTTCTTCACTATAATCCGCGGATTACCACCCCGTCCCATTTTTTCTAATTTTCACTGATTTTTTATCAGTCTTCCGGCATCGCGAGAGAGACGCTGCATCATTCTTAAGAGAGACAAATGCACCGTTTGGGCCCTGGAATTAATTGATCTCGTTTCTTCACTATAATCCGCGGATTACCACCCCGTCCCATTTTTTCTAATTTTCACTGATTTTTTATCAGTCTTCCGGCATCGCGAGAGAGACGCTGCATCATTCTTGAGAGGGACAAATGCACCGTTCGGGCCCGGGAATTAATTGATCTCGTTTCTTCACTATAATCCGCGGATTACCACCCCGTCCCATTTTTTCTAATTTTTACTGATTTTTTATCAGTCTTCCGGCATCGCGAGAGAGACGTTGCATCATTTTTAAGGGGGACCAATGCACCGTTCGGGCCCGGGAATCAATTGATCCCGTTTTTTCGCTATAATCCGCGGATTACCACCCCGTCCCATTTTTTCTAATTTTTACTGATTTTTTATCAGTCTTTCGGCATCGCGAGAGAGACGCCGCATCATTTTTGAGAGGGACAAATGCGTCGTTCAACGAAAAGAAATAATGTGGTACAGACAAGGGTGATTTCCGAAGTCCCTTCGATCACTTTTAAAATTCTGAACTCCGGAGCGTCTTATTTGCGACCCTATGAAACATGAAAAAAATACTAGAAGTGTAAAAAAAAAATCCTGGAGGAGCCGTTCGAAGAACGTTCCAAACTTCAACTAGCTCCGTTTCATAGTGTTTCATGCAGGCGAGCCACCTATTACTCGTCTTCGTTTCGCGCGTACCAGCGGCAGCGCAGACGAAGGAAAGCGCGCAGTAGTTGGCTAGACTGCTTCTTACGCTACTAAATGGTGGAAGCTCGCAGCTCGCAGTAACAGCCGTGTACTTGACCTCATTTCTTGGTTATCAGTGAAAACTTATTGAAGTATCTATTCTCGGTCGACAAAATTGAGAAACGAACAATATAAAATGAAAAATTCAAATTTCCTCTACAAAAGCGAAGTATGCATACTTAATTCAAGCCTCAAATCAATTTCGTATTGTCAATATATACACCCTGTTAAAGACTTTTTTTTAATTGTGCTTTCCAAAGATTTCATCAAATACTTGTTATTGTATATTTTAGGATGAATTTAAAAAAAAATACAACGCACGTCATTGTTTCTTTTGTTGGGGTCACCCATCGTAAAAAAAAATCTGTCGACTTGGTGCCAGTCGCATGGCTATCGGAGGATGAAAATGGATGGGTATGTAAATACCTTCCAATGAAATATTTTGACAAAGTGGACCAATGGACAAAAGAATCAAGAAAGCCGCAGCCTGAACGGATCGCTACAAAAATAACTATAGTGAAAGAAGCAGGTATTTTGAAAAATTTCCTTCAGTCAACATTTCAAAAAATTAAATTAATAAAAATTAAATTAATTATATTATTCTTCACCAGAGAGTTACGAACAAGGGTTACGACGACTTGAAAGATCCTATATGGATGCAGCCGTCGAAAGCACAAGTAATCCAGAAGATCACACTTTCAAGCAGTCAGACAAAGAGAAACCAGTAATCTTAAGTAATGAAGCGGTATGGGTTGAACTAAACCGTGCTGTACCACTGAAAGATACCTCGAATATGGATACAAACATGAATTCAAAAAAATCAAAATCTATCAGTAGAATTACAGCAAATACATCATTGGGTAATTAATCAATCATAATTTCTCAAATATAAAGTGTTGTGTTCTGACAGCAAATTGCACTTAATGTTATCGACATACTCGTAGCATTGATCCAACCGAGTCAGGTGTACTGAGTCCGTCAGTAATCACTACATCAATTATTACCGTATCCCAAACTTTCTGCAGACCGTAAGAATTGTTCATTGAAGGAAACTTTGATTCTTTCTTCTGCACCTGACTCGATTTGATCGATATCCCCTCTGTGTCATTAAGCTTATGCAATTATGTTTCAGACCGCTGCATAACACCGATGAACCTTTATCACCATTTCTCGAGTTCTATCGAGAGCAGTAATTCTGAGTCTGAGAAATACAAAACGAAACGCAAATTCAAGGGAAGGACCGACAGCGCCAAAAAATGGATTATCTCAGGAACTCAGGTTGTTTCGGTCAAGTCAGGTATGTTGAGTCAGTCTTTATTATTACTTCACTTATTCGTGCGTCTTCACCTTTCTAATTTTCTACATTTTGTACATGGCTTGATAGCCCCTTCAATGAAAATATTTTGTCACTACTATTTTACAATTACCTATTTCAGAACACATCAGCCCACTGAAAAAACTTTGTGACCAGATTTCGAGTTCTTCCATTGAGAGCAGTAACTCTGAGTTTGAGAATCACAAGAACAAACGCAAATTGAAAGGAAAAATCGACCACTCCAAACGACGTATCATCTCAAGTACATTGAGTCAAGTGCATTTTCTTCATTGATAAGATGAGTTATTTCAGAATATATGAATAGTAATACATTTTTCAGAACGTGCTGTTTCATCTTCTGAAAGCTCAGGCCCCTCCGCAGGCCCATCGGCAGGCTCCTCAGTAGGCTTCAGCAAAAGTTCCAAAGGAAAACACAAATCAGCATCACAAGGCAGCAGCGAAGCATCATCAGCTGATCAACTGGTCACTTTAGGTGGGTGTTGAAAACATCCAGTTAAACCTTGTCTATTTACCCGATTTGCCAACATGACTGTGTGACTTCAAAACATTGCACTTGTATTAACTTAATTGTACGATTATACTTCAGCTGACTTAGGTTCATTTGTGGATAAACGGCTAGAAGAAGTCACAAAGAACATCATTGATGATGTAGTGAAGAAACTACGTAAAGCTATCGACTCAGCAAAGAGGAGTATTCTTTACGACATTCAACTAAAAACTGAAGAGATAAAAGGCACTGCATTAGTGAATACAGTTTTGCTTGGGACAGATATTGCCGAACAGAGAAAACAAGTAGGAATAGAGCTGCCTATTAAGGATGATGAGACATTTACGCAGTTTGACAAAACACTATCGGATCCTGACAAACAGCGAGCCTTAGTAACCTTGCATATAATGATATATTTTCAAAAATTGTGTACTTATCGTATATAAATGCAAAATGCACATTTTATTCATCATTTATTTCTGACAAAGAACACAAACGAAGATTTTTCACAAATTTATCTATTCCAAAGATAAAATATACATCAAATTGTTTCATGTGTGCACATTAGAAATCTGCAATGACGATGACTGTCTATGGTGCTACTGCGTTGAAAGATGGGATTGCAAGAATTCTAAAAATGATGATAAGCAAGTCCGTCCGAGAACTGTACAGTGCCTACGGTAGGCATATTCGTGGAATTGGGAAAAAAAGTTTTAAGGCTACTGCTACTTTTGCATGTATGAGAGGTACGTGACCGTAATTCGATATCACTTACCGATGTGACACAACTTATACTCTGATATTCAAGTGATAGGTAAAGTCGACAATAGCATAAACACCTGTTACAAATTGAATTACTAATTGATACAACAATTTTTCTGTATCATTTCAGATGTAGTTCAAGATAAATTCAAGTGTTCAGAGACGGACGTACTCGCAAACACTAGTAAGTGGCTATCTGGAGTTGGCGACCGAGATGGTGGGAGAATAAACAGACCGGTTAAGGATGCCTAACTGATAACTATTTTACTGATCTACAAAATATCTTATCCTTACGGTAGTTGAAGATTGCTGACCTACATATAAATATTAAATATTATCATATTAACCATGCAAGTTTTGCACGAAAAAGGTAGACTGGTCAAGCTCTACTCATAACTTTTTTTTTACTGATCCACAGAATATAACCTTTTTCCAGTACTTCTTAAGGGGGGACTCCGCAGGTTTTGTTGGAGAAACCTCGTTTTTGCTCTTAAAATCACAGAAAACCATCCAATAGAAAATTCCTGACGGCAATTTTCAGATTATAATATTATGTGTCTTAAAAAAAAAAGTCGATTTCCTGCGATGAAAGTGTATGTGCAGGGAACCTCTCGCAGTCTCTTCGCTGCAAAAGGTTCCCTGCGCATACACTTTCACCACAGGAGGTTGACATTTTTTTTCAAGACACATAATATTATAATCTAAAAAATTGCTGTCAGGATTTTTCGATTGGATGTTTTTCCGTGATTTTAAGAGCAAAAACGTGGTTCTTTAAACAAAACCTGCGAAGTCCCCCCTTAAGTAACATTGTAACCTATGTCTCAATAAATATATAAGCTGCATATAAAAAAAAATATTTGATTTTGTCATACCTACTATAGCTGTCATTGCCTTATCAATCCAATACCAAATGTCCAATATACCAATAATTATTGTTAGCTTACCGTTGGTCGCCCAATGCTGGTCCAGCGTTGGTACCCAATACTGGGCCAGCGTTGGGAACCGAGTAACGGACCGATCTTATCATCCCGGAGTTTTGCCAGTCTTGGCCAGGCCCGGATTAGGTAGTCGCGATACCTAAGGCTACTCTGCAGAAAAGGCCGAATTCAGATCCAATAAATGAAATTCAAAAACCGGTGACGGAAAAATGAAGTAACTCCATATAGATTATAGGTATGAAAAAAAGGTGGAAAAAAACACTTTTGTTTTTTATTGAAGTTTAAGTACAGTCTTCAGTCTTCAGATTACAAATAGTATTGCACAACTTACAAGCTAACAAATTTTTTATTCGCGTCGATGTTGACATATCTTATATTCTTTTCCGGGCCTTGACACTGGCAAAATCATGTATGACGTCATTGAAATTCAAATTACGTGCAATTTTACTCTCTATGCTAAGCAGAGACAAGGAATTGAGATTTTCCTGCGATATGTTGGCACGCAAGACATTTTTGACTCTTTTCAATAATGAGAAAGACCTCTCTCCACTACAATTCGTAATCATCAAACTCAGGTAAATTCTCAACGCAATATCGACGTTTGGAAAACTCTCAATGACGTTTGAATTAATGAGGACACGGTACATCCAGGCGCACCTACTTTCATTGTCTGCCCGTTTATAATTTGAAGATTCGACGAAATCAACAAACATAACGAACTCATTTGTGAAATCATCCGGAAGATCTGCTGTATATTTCTGGCAGAGGCGCCTAATACCCTCAGATGCTTCGACCAACGAGTTACCAGTTTTAAAACTAGCCAAGACGTGGAAGGTTTTTTCTATACTGGCATATGCACTAATACGATGTTGCAATGCAGTATCCAGTTTGTCAATTATGGGAAGGAAAGTATTGACTCTGAATTGTTCTTTAGGGCTGAATACAGTTTCAGAAGCAGAATCAGAGAAATCGTCAAATTTCTTTGTCCTCTTTCGAGGTCTAGAAAATTTATAATCGCTTTCATTAGATTTCTGTTTTCCTCGTTGTTCGTATTCGTCAAAGTTCGCTCGAAAAGATTTAATGGAATTCTGGAGGCTCCGTAGTAGATTCACAGCAGTATTGAGGTCAATTCGAGAACTCTGCAGGCTTAAACTGCATTTGTTCATAACTTGGAGAAGATCGTTTCAAATTTCACACAAAATACTTGTTTCCAATTTATGCATAGAATCGCCCAATCCCTTAGCATCTGTACGAGTCCCTGACTTCTGTGAATCATCGTCCTTGATACTATCCAATATTCCCAAGATCGGGATATAACCTAAAGTAAGTGCCTTCACCGCTTCAGCATTGGCACTCCAACGTGTCCCGGAGAGCGACTTAGGTACGAGACATCCCTTAGGCATTGCAGATATGAGTAAATTCCAGCGATAGGTTGAGGATGAGAAAAAATTGTAAAGCGCTTGAACCAGACCAAAGAAAGAAGTTACTTCGGTATTGCAGTCTACTACAGACTGGCCAACAAGATTCAGCGAATGCGCAGCACATGGAATGTAATCAGCGAAAGTACACACTTCTCTAATTTTTGCTTGCATTCCTGCATATTTACCGCTCATGTTACTAGCATTATCGTAGCTTTGACCTCTACAAAAACTAATATCTATTCCATGTTTTAGCAAAAAATTCTGTAACGTAGAAGATAAGGCTTCACCCGTGTGGCTATGAATATCCAGGAATGTGAGAAAACGTTCGATTGGTCCATTCTGTGAGACGTAACGAATGATGACAGTTAATTGGTCAACGTGTGAAATATCAGGAGTAGAATCAACTGATACGGTAAAATACTGCGCACTTTTGATCTCACTTATGATATGTAATAGTACTTTGTCAGCCATCAATTTCACGAATTCATTGCAAATTGTTTTCGATAAGTAGGACACATGACCTCTCCCGCAGTTTGCATGATCACTGATATGCTGGGACAAGAAGGGATCGAATTTCGCCACCAATTCTAGAATTCCGAGATAATTCCCGTTATGCTTGGATCCAATTATATCATCAGAACCGCGAAATGGTAGACCACGTTCAGCGAGAAAGAGTATGGTTTCATACACTCTTCGTAAAACTTTTTTCCAGTAGTCACGTGTTTTTTGGAATTCTGCTTCATTGAGAACGTCAATTCTATTGCGAATATCTTTTCTAGCTAAGTATTTGCCTACACTCGAAGTATGTTGTTGACTCATAGCGTGCTTCGAGATATAAATAGGATTTTTCCAGTCATCGAAACCTTCACAGAATAGACCCTCACTGTTATTAGGGCAAAACAGTAGGCAATAAAAGCAGAAGACTTTTTTTTTTTGACGGTGAGTAGAGTAACCATTCTCGCTGTCCGACGCTTTTGTTTGGCATTACGTATTCAAACATTGATTTTGTTAGGTACCGATTCTGCGTTCGATATACACGTTGCGCAAGTGAAAAGTCAGCATCCAAATTTTGAAAACATTGCGGACCCTTTTCGATGCAATAGTCAAGAAGTTGTTCTTGTCTGGATGATACGTCCCATTCGCCAGGATCGTTCGAATACGGGATGGATTTGGTGTTTGTGGGTGTTTTTATATCAGTTGTAACACACGATGAATTAGGAGGTGGTGAGGAAGCAGTAGGAATTGGTCGAGGTTCATTAATGCCAGCACTACCACCACCAGTTGGAGGTTGTTGAGCATCATGGCTTGATCGAGATGAAGTCGGACTGAAGAATTTTAGGAGAGTAGGAGTTTCATGCAATACAGATTGAAATCGTTCTTGTCTGTCCTCCGATTCTTTCAATTTTTGCCAACCACCTTTCTTTTTCGACATCATGCAATCAGGGTATTTATTCCTATGAGATGGACATGGAAGCGATTCGTTTAGATACATACGACAGGGTTGACACGTGGGCATGCATTGATGCATCCCGAGTTGAAAACCGAGACCACGTAAGGCCTACTGCAAGGAAGAATCAAAAATATCTGTCCCTTCCAGGGTTAAAACCCCCACGAAAAAAATATATATGCTAGGATATATGCATGGAATATATCCTAGGATATATGAAGTCATATATGCTAGGATATATGCCGCATATACTCAAATTTGCCCAAAGATATATGCTAGCATATATGTCAAGATCATATATGTGATATATATCCTAGCATATATTCTAGCATATTATATTCCTGCATATATACATTCTAGCATATATTCAAATATAGCATATATATCAAACATATATCGATGGACTAATGCCAAACGGGCGTAAGCGGCAAAAATAAAAAATTCGTTTTCATAGCGGCAAAATCTTTTTCATGCAATGGAAAATCTTAGAGGCATATCCGCAAAAAAAAAATTTTTTGCCGCTTACTGGATAATAAATTTTACTTACTTGATATTGTACTTGTACGATGGAACTATGGGAGCAATAGTCGAACAGCTAGCGCATTGTTTGTCTGTACCGCGAGAAAACGCGGAAACTGGCCGCTCGAACAAGTTATAGTTCAGATCAACAGACAGTGCAACAGTAACACACGTTTAGATTGCGTTCGGGAACCTTCGCTGGCTGACAGTAGCTACAAAGTATATTATTTGCGCGCAACGCTAGAGCTGACTGAGGCTCATAAGGCTGCGTGCAGCTTCAATTTGTGTTGAGCGATATAGTTCGATGAAGCGGCCTGTTTCGAAACGTACAAAACTCGAAATTTCTCCAGGATTAAGGCGACACATTGCAAATTCAGGCGACTTTTTATGAATGACGATTGAAAGTTCACAGTATAATTTAAGACCAATTAAACCCTATTCTGAAAAGTCAAATTTTGAAAATTGAAGGGCCGGAAATTTCGAGGGCCTAAGGCTATAGCCTTATTAGCCTTAAGGTTAATCCGGGCCTGGTCTTGGCCCAGCGATGGGAGCTAGATTCGGCCCAGCGCTACAACAATGGGCCCCTATGCTGGACCAAGACTGGGCCAGTTGTAAAACCCCACCTGGAATGGGTCTACTTTTGATAGGTATTAGCCTCCCTCACCTTAGAAACCTCGTAGCCTTTGATTTTCGAATGTATTTAGATTTTGATTTAACACGTATTAAATATTCAATTGTAGGTAAATGTTAATTTGAATGGTTGTCCAGAACTGAAGCTACTTGATAAACACGAATGTCTGTTGTTAATATTGTTTTGTTGAATTGAATTGAATATTGTTCCGAATTTAAGATTAATCTTAACACTGAATTTATGATTGGAATGGTTTAGGTTGAGTTTAGTGGTTATTTGATATTCTTAAGATTACATAAACCCGGAAGGGATCTATGGCAATTATGGAATGAAGGCAAGTCTATTAACATGAAGTTAATAACAAAAATGAAAATATATGTGTCTCTGCACTGAATCTAAAGCTAATAAACGGATCACTAAACTATTAGATTATATCTCGTTTATATAATTTGTTAACGGGTACTGAGTCCTTTATACTACCACTTCACTTATAAAACAAAGAAAAGATTGAGTATAACTCTTGGCTCTATTTAGCACAGGGTTCCTTACATCCACGCACTTCGCGATTTACCAGAAGAAAGACGCTAGTTCAAGTTCAAAGGCGACGAGGTCCCCGCGGTTGCAACAATGTATGTATTACTGCGCGCGTGGCTTAGCCAATTAGGGCCTTGTTCAGTGGCTAATCGTCGCCTGATTGGTTTGAGGGACTACTTGCAGTTAGGCGTAGGCGTTGGCGTCCTGCGACGTCACGCGGGCCCATGGCACTCTATGGCTCACCTATAGCCCACTATTGAATGAATGAATTTATAGGCTTGGTTAGGAAGAATCCGAATTGCAGGGGTTGCAATACCAAGCATATATTATCATGAATTTAGAAGGAAAAAGGAATTCAGCAAATATATATATATATATATGAAAGTTGCGCACGTAACAACACCCTAGTGAGGAGTATATAAGACGGACGAGCTAAGCCTCTCCAGCGGACTTGTGCCAAAGCGGCCGACCGACTCATCACAATTTATTAATTCTCCTTCTTCAAATCTAAACTCTTCTAGAGCGTATTCGAGCCAAAGCGGCCAGGCGACTCACACGTAAACTCTTCTCTGTCAAATCTAAACTCTCTTCTACAGAATTGTCTTAGCCAAAACAGCATTTCAATGAAATCATTAAAAATTGAAGAATTGTCTTAGCCAAAGCGGCATTTCAATAAAATCAAAGAATCAGAGAGTTGACTTAGCCAAAGTGGCATTTCAGTGAAAATTTAGAAAGCAAAAAGAATCAAAACTCAAAGTTCGGCCATTGAGGCAAAGCTAGATTCAGGACAGCTACGGTAAAGCGATAATTGCTATCCTAGTCTGGTGAGTCTAGCATATCCCAAGTCTGTGGGGAGGCAGCTCTGGTAGAGTAAAATCTATCCGAGTCTATATCAGGGTAAATTCAGGGTTTTTTGAACTTTTCCCAGAGAAGCTCCAAATATTCATAAAATAACCCGTGACAAAGAACACACGCGAACTAGTATAATTTCACGAGCCTTCAGCTCGTGAAACATATACAACAAGTTACAAATGTATTATATAGTTATAAATGTATTCCTCACTTACATTATATTATATAATTTTTTACGTAGTTTTCTATCACAGAAAGTATATAAATGTATAGCTGTAGACTATCGTATCATTATAATATATCTATACAGAGAAATTCTGTGATAGTAGAAACTGACAAGTTTCGAAAAATAAAGAAATGCCCCGCCATTAGACTGACTACTATCCACAGAATCGCTCTGTATATGTATATTAGTTGGTCGGGCAACCCCCCAAATGATTCCGAATAAATGAATACACGTTTACGCGAACCCCCAGCCATGTCCATTGAGAGGAAGGCGTGCCTGTAAAGTGTAAGCATGAACTTGCCCTGATTTCAATAAAATGACTTATTCGTTCATGATCAGTGTCATCATTTTTCTTAGATTTCTGTTGATTTCTTTATTTCTTAATGGATTCATTGAAAAAAATCGGCAAAGTAAACTAAATTTGAATGTATAAATCTTCGTCGGGATGGCGCAAAAAAAGTTCCACATAAACAGAAATTGAAAAAAAATGATGACACGGATCATGATCAAAATGAGTAATTTCATTTAATCAGGGCAAGTTCATACTTACAGGCACGCCTTTCTCTTAATAGACATAGCTGGGGCTTCGCATAGATTTTTTTTCAATCATTTGGAATGGTTATGGGGGACGGCCTGACCAATTTGTCGGCAGAGCCATATGAAAGGCTACCTTAAATTGTATATATTGTAACGTGGCACGTTAGACCTCCGCCTAACCGACCTACGGACGTGCATAAGTCCGGCCGCCCGATTTAAATCATGCCGCCCGACTACCCTGCGGAGCCTATTGGCCGCCGACCCTCGCACATGGCGAAGTGGTCGCCGCCAGCGCTCGCAGGCCGGGTGATGCCGGTTGGTACTAAAACCTCGGAAAAAGAAGTCACTTCCATCTTTGGATCTTATCCCGTGCACCTCGTGCGTAAAGAAAAAGCGAAAAAGTTCGAAGTTTTTGAGAGAGAGAGAGAGAGAGAATTGAGGAGTGAGAGAGAGTGTAGAGTGGAGTGTGGTAGAGTGGAGTAGAGAAAAGTTTAGTGACTAGAACGACCCAGGCTGTGGGATTTGGACTGTGATTTGGATATTGGACTACGGACTTGACTGGACTCTGACCCCTGCATACCCCCGGCTCTCCGACCGTATTTTTGGATTGTCACCGTCGCAACCGAGGCCGTAAGAGCGTCCTCGTAAGGTAGTATCCATCCATCTCATAGTAAATTCCACCCCGATACCAACCCGCACCCTATAAATATTTCCCGAGCCTCGAAAGCCGCGTGTTTGAATCTCAACCGTTCCCCGCGAACCGTTGGATTCACACGCAGAGGACACCGGTCGAGTTTGTTTTCGTTGCGTGTAGCCGTGCCAGGATTGGTCGCCGCTGCGCCGATCGCAGGCGAAATCAGACCGACGCCATATTGCCACAGACCTCTGACGTCACGCGTCGCACTCAGCTGCTGCCGGTCAGAGTTCTGTCGCTTTCCCCTTAGCCGAAGCCTAACCCACCACTTCTCCGCCGCCGCCTTACAGCGCGCCGCGTCAGTTGCTTACGAGACGTGAAGCGAGGCATGCAATCTCGCTACGGTGACAGCTGACTGTCCCGTAGCCGGAGCGAGCGAGATAGACGTAATAGTATAACGTAGAGTAGAGTCACTATTATAATTATTAAAAGACGCCAGGTAGCGGGCGTAAAGGAAAATTCGCCACCTTTTCTTCTTTCTTTTTAAATAAAATATATTTCATAATCCACTGGTGTCTTTATTCCGCGCCCCTACAAAATCCCTCTATCGTAGTAGCAGGTCCCAGAGAGAGAGAGAGAGAGAGAGAGGGGACTTCTACAAAGTCTGGCGCCTAACAACATCCCCTACCTACCGTTGGGCCTAGTTTGTATTCGGCTCAATTACCTCGGCACCCGAACCCAGGGAAAATCCGTTACAATATATATAAGGACTATATTCTGTTATATACGGAGGAATTTTTATACATATATATGAGGGTGGTCGTTTAAATAAAAGTTCTCTTGGATGGCCTTCAATCGCTTCTAAATGTGAAAAAAAAATTCTCTAATTTTTCCGGATTTTGATTTTGACTCCCTATGGACCCTACTACTTTCACATGAACTTTTTTTAATTCGAAAAAATCCCAATTTGAGTTGTGTCTAATTCAAATCAGCGAGATTGCATCGGATACGTGTCATTATTGTATATTTCACACAGCTCGAGTGAAAAAATTGATATGATTATTTTACATATTTCAATACATCGATTAATTAATTATTATTATTTTTTTTTCTATTCTTCCGTGTACCTTATAAGTACGTTACTTTCAAATGTATGGAGAAGAGGTGTGTGTGTGTGGGTAGCAAATTTTATTTCAGTGTTCAATAATTAGGTTCAATTTTTTGATAATTTTTATTTTTAGAGAAACAATTCAAGGAAAGTACATAATCATTGATGGTCGAGGAACAAAGAAGAACCCAAAAGCCTGAAAGTCTTATGAAACCAAGTTTCAAGGAACATCATCGCGTACTATATGATTGTATTTATTCAAAGTATAAGAATGAAACTGATCATACAGAACTAAAATTGTTTCATAATCGTATCTTTGTTCGCATCAGGAAACATTTTTCGATATTCGGAGACAATTTGCAACACGTACTGTAATAAATTTTGAATATTACGTTCAATTCTCTATATTATGTTATTTGACATTTATGGGAGCTAGGTTTTTCTTTAAATAAATAGAAAACATTTAAACAAAGATTTTTATGATCATTGATCACGGCCAAAGGCCCAAGTCAGGTATTTATTTCTTTTTATACTTTTGAACAGAAAATTTAATCATTCACATGAACAATAGTTCATAAATTGTAGAAACACGTCTGGTAGATATATCAAAAAAAATGTCAATGATTATTATCAGTTATTTAATATATTCGCACCATTCTTTTGGACTATTAAGTTATAAAAGAATGGTGTAAATTCTTATAAATTAACTGTATATTTAGAACAGATAAATAAATATGTAAAAAGGCGGACAATATATAGACAGCACAGTACTCTATAAGGATAAATTAATATCCATGGAGATAATGAATAATGGTATCGCTAATTTCGAGTACAGACAAGGGACAAGAAATACGTTAAACACCACATGCGATACCATGAAATTTACATAAAAAGAACAATATCATTGGACACTACTATTTGAGAATATGGTGTATAGAAAAATGAAGATAACACATGGCGCTATACTTAAAGTTTTCCGTTGTTCTCGATGAATCGATTAAGCGTTGTCCTTTCACATGTTTATACGATGATATTGGTTTTTGCTTAACATTTAGTTATTACTGTTAGCATATTCGATGTTAATAAGCCAGAACTTTATAGGATTCACATGATAATCTCCGATTTAATTTAGGAGATAAAACTAATACGTCAGGCCATTGGTATTGTCGTGTGCCAAGTGAGCGAGTACCGAGCGCACTTCCTGCGGTTGTCCGGCTAATAGGCTGGTCAAGCTTATTGATACACTCAGCAACAAAATTAACGGCGCACCCGGTATTTGGCAAAATAATGCCGATTTTCAAATTGCTGTAACTCAATGAAAAATTGTCGAAAAAAATCATTCGGGCGAGCATTTTGAAGGTTGAAACTTCATCTTCAAGGTGGTTTCTTGAAGATTCATCCTACGGTCATTTTTGACCTCATGGCGTAGGTTTGAGTGCCAGGTTGCGAAACGCCAAAAAAACGAGTTTTTCAAAGTTCTCTACGGGGCGTTCAAAAAATCGCAAAAAATTTTCGAAACAGCCATTTTGTAGCCTGGAATTTCCTCTTGCAAATGGTTTCTGGAAATTTGTCGCACGATTTTTTTTCACCGAGTTATCCAACTTCTGGTGAAGCAATGTCAATAAGGGCAGGATCGACCAGTAGGCGTAAGGTGTGTGTGTGTGTGTGCGTGTGCATGTGTGTGCGTGTTCACGTTTGGAACGAAATTCCGCAAGAAGCTATTCAGAGTTGCAGCAATATGAGAGAACGCTTGCAGGCGGTGATAAGAAGTAGGGGTGGCAATACCCGATTTGGAATTCTAGATATCGTAAACAACACACACACACACACACACATACACTCACGGAATGCATGGTAGACTGTACCTCTTCGCAGTGCATCCTGGATAACGCCAGATCAGTTTACGCCTACTGGTCGATCCTGCCCTTATTGACATTGTTTCACAAGAAGTTGGATAACTCGGTGAAAAAAAATCGCGCGACAAATTTTCAGAAACCATTTTGAAGAGGAAATTCCAGGCTACAAAATGGCTGTTTTGAAAGTTTTCTGCGATTTTTTGAACGCCCCGTAGAGAACTTTGAAAAACTCGTTTCTTCTGGCGTTTCGCAACCCGGCACTCAAACCTACGCCATGAGGTCAAAAATGACCGTAGGATGAATCTTCAAAAAACCATCTTGAAGATGAAGTTTCAACCATCAAAAGGCTTGCCCGAATGATTTTTTTAGAAAATTTTGCATTGAGTTACAGCATTTTGAAAATCGGCATTATTTCGCCGAGTGCCGGGTGCGCCGTTAATTTTGTTGCTGAGTGTATATATATATATCATCAAAAGTAGTCAAAGCCTGGCGCGCGATTTGAACTATAATTATATTTAAATCGTTACAGTACATTTTTTGGTCTTCGTTTCTCGCCAAAAGATCGTTGTATTCGAAAAACGCATGAACCTCTCTTTCTGTTACGTCGTTTACCACCTTCGAGTGTTTCACAATATTCAAGGCTCGTTGATAATTTGCATTCTGATCCCAAAGAGCTGGATCTATCTTCAAAAATTCGTCATAAATTTCAAATCTAAGGAAGAAAGAAGCCCCCAATCTTCAAGAACTTCATAAACTGCGTTTGCTTGACTCACTCCTTTGCCATCTTTTGCCACTGGGACACCAAGAAGTTTCTCAATTTCACCGTTTGATACAACGACCGGTAGTCTGTCAACCATTTTTTTCGTGGTCAAATCGTACAAAAACTTTCCATCCCAATGAAGAACAAGGGCCTTCAATTCAGTTGCCTGGAAAACTTTTTTGATTTGTTTGGCCTGACCTTCACGTATTTTTTGTCGCTGAATCCGAATCGATGTTCGATTGAGTATCAGCGAATCCAGATCAACATTCAATGCTAATTCAGCTATAGCACCAACGAGGTGAACAGCATCCTTGTCCCTCACCTCACACCTGTCAAGAGCAGCGATCACCTCAGGGTTGCTGAAAATATTAATGACTCCTCGAGATTTTTTCGGAGCCGATGGTCCAGCTTCACTATTTTCACTATCGCCTCCGAACGAAACATTCGAATAACTTCCAACGCTTTTTTAGCTCAATAAATAGAAGGACCCCTCCTCACTCGATGCCAGTTCTGCAAAAGCATCTGGAATGAACAGAAATAATTGCATATAGTTGTAGTCTGTTAGCGCGTCTTGCAACAGAAAAGCGAATACGCCTGCGCGTCTGCGATATATTATTGATGTTATTATCGGCTTATTGAATTATAGTAACGAGTTCTCCAATAATTCGTTGATGATCATTACTATTCAAGAAATGAACTCTATATTTTATACTTATACTTATACTTTTCAAAATCACATGAACGACTAAGTATTATTTCATAACATAGGAAATTATCCCACTTGATAAATCGATGTCCATTTGACTTGTTTTCAGCTCCCGAGCGATGAGTTACGCTTTTCTGATGAGTTTTTACCGGCACCATAATAGTGACGTCAGCAATATCAAATAAATTTTCAACTTCAGAAGAAAATGCTTGTTCTTTTTCGAGATTCGATAGTTTCCCAACATTTTTTTGTAAAGTGGACCACTGTAAATAAAGGGCTAACAATTTGTCAATGCACCTGGCATCGTATTTAACAGGCAGCCGAGCTCTTTTCCAGAACACTTTCACTTGTTCTATGACGGACTTAGCACTCACTCGTAAATTTTTTTGATGATTTATAAACTTCATGTAATAAAATAATACCCGCAGAACTTGCCCGTTTGAAGGTAATCGATCTCCATCGATCATAGATTCCAGCTTGCCGACTAGAAACCTATTTTCAATCGTATCTGAGCTTGATGTCATGATATAAGTGAGGTTAAAGTTTGACGAGAAACGCCGATTTCATTTGATACACTCAAGGAAAAACTTGGTATCTGAACAATGGCAAAAAGTTACCTTAGAAATAACCGACAAAACTTTAAACAAACATAATAATTTCGTTGCACGTTTAACTATTGGTAAATCAACTAAAAATGCCAATGAATATTCTTCGGACACAATGCACTTGCTGGTCAAATCCAATGTGGGGTCGATAAACCGTTTGACAGACATTGACATTGACATTGACATTGGGAATAAAGTCAGACGTTGACTCACTAAGAGTGACACGTGACTATTCAAGCTTGGTGCAATTTGAGTACAACATAATACACGTTGATTGAATCTCTGGCGATGGTTTTAATTTTTTCTCGCGAGAATCTCTCTATATAATAAAAAAATCTTGACGTAAAACAGATCAGCGCGATGAGTCGCATAATGCTATGTGGGTTGCATGCCATCCGGCGTTTTGCGCTATTTCTCGTATGTCTGTTGTTTTCACGGAGAATGACAGTTGTTCACTGTGAGTGATTGACAGATCAAATAAAAATATTATATAAACAGTTATTCACTGTGAGCAATTGACAAATCAAACAAAAATATTATTTTGTCTACACGAAAAAAAAAAAATGGATACAAAGGTAGTGCAGATGAAACCAGATGGGAATTGTCTTTTCCGCGCGCTGTCGTATTGCTTATCAACAAATCAGGATAGGCATCAGGAGTTCAGATTCACCATCGTTTCATTCATACTGCAACATTGGGATGAATATGGAGATTATATCATGGGTGACGAGTCACATGGCGTTTCCATAAGGTCAGCAGAAGACTATAGATCACATATGAGTAAGAATGGCGTATACGCCGGTCAAGTAGAGTTGACTGGAGCTGCATCAATATGCAAGGTAAGTTTCAAAGTTTACATAAATAATAATACTCATCATTGCATAAATTTTGATAGTCAGCTGGAAAGTTCACATGCCTTCGCACTGTTGTTTACCGGTAACGGGGACAGTGGGCATAATGATGTTATTGAAAAGTTTAATGAAGAAAGGATCGAAAAAAGGAAGAGAAAACTGCCAACCATAATAAGCGTTGAAAAAGTGTCCCTTTCATATCAAGAGGCAACGTACAAAAGAAAATAGAAGAAGAAGAGAGAAAAATTATAAAGAACAACCGGGTGGCATGCACCGATATTGAAGGGGTACGGTTGGATTTGAAAAATTCTGAAAGAAAGAATGAGTGTGGCAATTCTGCAACAGAAGAGTCATTGGTAGTTCATATTATTAGCCGCCCCGCGTGATGCGACGCGCTCTGTGTACCAGCACCATTAGAAATAACTGAATGAAAAACGAACACATTAAATACATGAAGTTGCAGCTTACATACTTAAAACGTAAAATTATTTAATGAAGTTCTCCACAGAACAAGGAGTCTATCTTAGCCATATTCTAATTTTAACGAACTTTGTGGTTTTTGCCGTACGGGCATTCACTTGGTAATTCAAGGCATCCACGATTCAATGTATGTGACAGAGCGAGGCGCGTAGCGCCGAGACCTCGGAAGCGAGCGAAGCAAGCGACGAGGCGGGGTTGGCGCGCGCAGCGCGCAGGGGCAAAGCCCCTAGTTAAGAAAAAAAAAAATAATAATAATAATAAAAAATAATTAATTGATCGATGTATTAAAATATGTAAAATAATAATTTCAATTTTTTCACTCGAGCTGTGTGAAATATACAATAATAACACGTATCCGATGCAATCTCGCTGATTTGAATTAGACCCAACTCAAATCGAGATTTTTTCGAATTGAAAAAAGTTCATGTGAAAATAGGGTCCATAGGAAGTCAATGTTATATCGCAACACGATTTTGTTAAACCATAGGTTCTCTCTCCCTCTCTCTCTCTCGGTACAATGTGTCGTTGCAAGGTTAAGGGATGAATAGAGTCAGTCGATAGAATAATTGAGTAGAGGATGCTCGATGATTTCAATAGTAATATGTTACTTTATTTTGATGATATATATAGCGACAGGTGAGTCGGAGTTTAGATATTGCTATTTTGAGGATAGAATTGGAAGTGTTCGGTTATGATGGGATGTGAAGAAGGTAAGCTCGGTTTTGGGAGGGGATTTCGGATGAGTTGCACTTGGTGTGGCCGTGTGCAACTCGTACGATCCCGGTCGGAAGTTGAGGATCAGGTAATATAGGCATTCGGAAATGGTGGATCGGATGAAGTTGATGACGGAATGTCTGGGATGTAAGGAAATGGTGGATCGGGTGACTATTGGAGGTTGTGGAGTTGAGACGTAACACCCCCCCCCCGTTAGAGGAAACATAGGGGTGAAACAACTATGTTTACATTTGTTTGTTGTGATTGTGCTAACAAGATCAATATAAAGTAAATATATAATATGGTAAAAATAGCTTAGAATGGTACAACTAAATAATAATAGTAGTAATAGTAGTAATAATGATAATTGTAAGATATACTATATAGTGTACTATTATGGTATAAAGGTTCGTTATAAATACATATTATATGTTTGAACGAGGTATACATCTATGGATTATGGATTGATTTAAATTGAATTGCTTAAATTGATTAATTTATTTATACAATATAAGCTTATTTGATACTCAGTATAATAATAATAATTCCTACTCATTCTTATCTTATACTATATTATTCAGATCAACCTATTCATTACAGCTTATCAACAATGAATTTTAATAAACCCGTTCTTTCAAACGTATAATAGGGTTGCCATGCACTGCTGTTTATAGTTTAGGCAATACCATCGGTTTACTTAGGAGTAATTTGGATTTATTCAAAAACAGTCCGTAATCTCCTCGAGTTCCAGCGGATGGGTTTCTGTTAGTTTCATAGTTAGTGGCTGTGGTTTCGGTGGTTTTTTGTGTTCTTTGTTTCCAGTTAGTGCGGGGTTTGTTGTAGGAAGCGATGGTGGGAGTGTCTCTAAAGGGATGTTATACAGTGTGTCATGACCTATGGTACTGAGATGTGGGTGCACAATTTTGAGTCCTCTTGGCACTCCGCGAAGGGTGTGTTTAGTGTGTCTATTGCGCTTCCGTCCTTTGCACGGGCAAAGTTTAATAATTTTGAAAATCGCGCTGAACGCCGAAAATCTATACATGAGATATAGTATTCCCATCGAGCCTAATCCTATTCCGGCAAATGTGAAAGCACTTTTTAAGCTTCCTGTTTCTTGCTCATCGCGATGGTGTGCGGTTATTTCTGTCGCTTGCTTGATTATGTCTTTCAGCGCAGCACTATTGGCTTTCAGGTCATCTAGATTTAAGTGTAACGGCTTGTATGTGTGGAAAATTGGGATCGAGGACAGATTAGTCGAATGATTTTTGTTCAAATCGTCATATATTTCCGAAAGGTTTAGTGTGAACCCTGGGACGTACGCTCGATATTCTAAGGATGTGAAGGTGTTTGTTGCCGATAGTGTTACTGATTGCGAAAACGCCTTGCACTGGTTGTCAAGATGTAGTACTCCGGTTCCCTCCAGCGTAATGCGATCAGAGTCTATCTTTGTGCATGTCACGTGTAAGACCTCAGGTTTCGATAAAGAGTAAATCCATGTGTTTGGCGTTTGTAGTGTCGACCAGTATGGTCCGTCAAAGGACGTTATCCTGATGTTGCAGGTTTTTAGGTTAATAGGTGGATTATTCAAGAACAATGTGATTTCGCATGTTTGGTGATTATTGGTGCGATATAGCGGTTGGTGCTGTTCGCATATGTATACACCCTGCGAAATCTTGCAGTGTACGAACTCCGATGCTGTTATTTGAAAATACGAAATGCGGTCTGAGCTTATTGCGAGATAGTCTGAACTTGGGATTATATACGCGAATTTATTCTGTGAAAGATCATAGTTTTGTTTGACGGGTATCGGAAGTAAGTGATAAAGATGAAATTTATCTTCATCTAGTATTGGTATTGAAAGCACATATATCATGTTTGGTTCACTGTACACGATACTTAATTCCGATAGTCTGACTAGTTCTTCGGCATATCCATTTCTTATAGGGGTGGGAAATTGCAGAAGTGGTTCTAGGGATTGGATATACTGCAAGCTGGTGATGATTTGTTCAGGTGTTAGCAGTTTCGGGTGTAATATTCCCTGTTTTGCAAATAGAATCGCATCTATTATGTTATTTAGATCCAATTCGTATTCGTTTAACATTTTGTCTAGCTTATTGAGGTGTTTTAGTAATCCTATCGTTAACAAGTTTTGATCTGTGCGTGTCTTTAATGTTGCCGTCGCCTGGCTAAAAAATGCTACTTGTTGGTCCATTTCTATTATATGTTTATTGATCTGATCTAACTCTTTCTGCTGTGTGCCTATCATTGATTGTACTATGTGTGTTTGATTGATTAGCAGTGTTGCTACATGTTTCGTGTCGTTGAATAGTCTGTCGATCTGTCTGTTATAATACTCTCCGTCAGCGTATGTTAATGTTCCATAAAGGGTTTTTTGTATGCTTCCGGTGAAACTGTACCAACTTCGTTTGGCACGTGCGTGCGCGAGACTCGCTAGCTTATCATGCGTTCGGTCCGTTTCTTGGTACCCTAATAGGTCTTCAATTTGGTCTTCGTATTTTGCTATTGTTAATAATCGATTCGCCGCTAGGTCAATGATGTCTCGTACCTCACATGCTTCTCCTACCTCGTTGCAATGTTGGCTAATCATGCTGCAGTATTTTCGTAGTTTGTCCGATTCGTCCGTGAATTTCCGTACATTTAGGAAATTAACTAACTTCCACTTGTTGGTGAATGTTCGCAGGTTTTCCAATTGTTCATAATAAATTCCCGGGTTTTCCTTGAATTTCGAAATGTCATACGGTTTGTTGGTCACGTCTGGTCTTGCTAGCCTGACTCTGCAAATCATGAATTTTCTTTCAGACAGTGAGCTTGTTTGGAGATTTCGGATTTTGGCGGGAGTGTTCCCATTTTCAGATAAGTTTTGACCTATGTTTGTCTAATGCTGGTTGGTGTCATTTCGTGTATGTGCTAGTTTTAGTTTGTTTAAGTGTACAATTTTGGTTTTACCAGGTGTCAAGTATATTTCGGCGTTTATTCCGTCAATTATTCTTTTGATTACGTACGGGCCTTTATATTGGTCCTCGAATTTTGTACGGTTTTCGTTTAATAAAAATACTTTTTGTCCGGCTTCGAATAGATGCTTGTTGATTTTTCTATCGTAGTATGCTTTCGATTTTAATTTTGCGTCTTTTAAATTTTGGATTGCTCTTTTACGGATTTCGGTCAGGTTTGTCAGTAGGTCGAGGATAAACGTGTTGTATGAGTTTGTCATCGCGACGGTTGTTCTTAGGTCCGATGGTATTCGAGCTTCCTTGCCGAAGATTAGTTGATGTGGCGTGAAATTTGTAGCTTCATGTATCGCAGTGTTATAGCAAAAAATTGCGAAGCGCACGTATTTGTCCCAATCTTTACCGGTTCTTGTATAATGTTTAATATGTTCGATGAGTACAAGGTGGCTTCGCTCCAGGGAGCCGTTAGATTGTGGTCGATATGCGGTGGTTCTTACTTGTTTAATTTTAAATAATTTACAGATTTGTTTAATCGCTGTACTCATGAAATTCTGGCCTTGATCTGTTAATATTGTTCGCGGTGCTCCGTAGCGTGTAATGTACTCTTTTGCAAATGCCGTGCCAATTGTCTGAGCCGTCGCGTTAGGAAGAGGTATAGCGTCTAAGAATTTTGTCAGATTGCATTGAATTGTCAATAAGTATTGATTGTTTGCTTCTGTAACGGGAAGCGGTCCCACTATATCGAGCGCAACTTTATCAAATGCGTCTGCTGGAGTATCTGTAATTATCATGGGCAGTCGTGTTTTGACTCGAACCAGTTTCTTCCTTTGGCAACTGTCACAGGACTTGATGAAACTTTGAATCTGAGTTTTTAGGTTCGGCCAGTAATATTTTTCCCTAATTCTATTGTAGATTTTAGTTACGCCTTGATGACCACCTAGCAGTGACTCATGATATTCTTTAATGATCTCCTCGCGTATTGATACGTCGGGTACGATGGTTTCATTTGTGCAAAGCGTGATTTTTATGCTCGTGTCTCCGAAAATGTAGTAAAATAGTTTCCTAACGACGCTCCATTGGAGAACTTCTAATCCCGGGTTTGTTTTGGAAAAAGAAAATGCATCAATTTTGTGTGTATGTAATAGCTGTTTCAGTCTGATTAAAGTGTAATAGAAGTCCTCTAAATCGATTCTGTCTGAGTGTTGAGTTTTGACTACAAGGGTCATAATGTACTTGTTTCCGACCCTTGATAAGGCTATTCCGCGTTTCTCAAGTTTATTGATAGTGAATGTTTCTTTTCGTAACATGTCTTTGTCTATAAGTCGTTTTGTTAGTTCGTCGTTCCACGCGCAGTCAGCTGGTACGCAGTGTACGATGTTCGTGCTTTTCATGAATATTCCGTCTCTAGATTCCGTCACGTTAGTCACTGATGTTATGTTGTTTATGTTATCTATGAATTTATCGAAGCTAAGTTTGTTTTTGCTTTCTTGTTGAGATGGGTCCGAGGTGCACTGTGGCTGCTGCTCATACACTCGAACGCTGAAGGGAGGTGCGAATATTTTTCCTATCATCTCTTTTACTCTATCCCAATCTAAGTTATCCTCTTCGCTGTCCAATTTTGTCATCGCTAAGTTATATATTTGTTCGTCTCCGCATATGCTTCTTAATGTTTTAAAGCATGTCTCTAATGTCTCGTAGGTCGTCGTATCCTCGTCCCTGTCTCTTGTTATTATAGGTAAAATACGAATCTGCCTTTATGATTTAGGGCTCCTACTCCGCCTACCTCTGTGTTGAAGCTTCTCAATCTATCTATTTGACCGAATTTTTGTTTAAATTGTTTCCCGAGTCCTTTTTCCATTATATAATCTTGTGCTGCACAGTGTACTAGTGAATACGAGACGGGTGCTCGGAATATATCTCCCACGATTTCTTCCACGTTATCTATTCCGGGGGACCTTTTGATCCTTCGGTGTGTGTTTTTGTCGTCGGCAGTATCGGTATTATCTGTAATATCTGAGATCGTCGGACTCTGTAGTGGTAGTTTCATTGATTCATTTTCCGAAAGACTAAAATTTGAGGTTGTATCAGAATCGGTAGTGTTTCCGGTGTCAAGCTTCGGCACGGGTCTACGTCTTTGTTGTGGTGGAATTAGTGTGTCGGAATCGTCATCTGGTGATGTGACGATAGCTGAGGGGGTGTCTGATACCGGGGGAATGGAGAGTGACCGGGTATGACGTGCCGTCGTGAGTTTAGATGATTTATCTTTGGTCCGTCCGTGAGGTAGTCCGTGTGTCATTGGGTTCTCGAATTTGCAGATGGTGATTTTAATGTCCATATCTTTGAATATGTAATGAATCATGCGGTTTACCAAATCCCAATTTAGGTTATCTAATCCGCAACCTAGTTTCGGTATCGAAATGGATTTCTTTTCATCCTTGATTAACGCTGTCTTTAACTTTACTAGTGTGTTGTACATTATCTCATTCGTCGGTTTGTCAAGACAACGTTCCTTAGTGACTAAATTGTAAATTGTGCGTCGGGGGTACTGAACCGTGATGATGTCTGTCACTTGCGGATTCATTGATTGTAATCTTTTGCGCTGTATGAGTCCGTTTTTTACCATCTGGTCCGCGATGCCTGATGATGCTTTACAGTCGGTTGAGATACAGTGAGCTAAATTGTCTTTTTGTTTCAGTAAGTCTGCGTCTATTTCTCTGATATTTCTATTCTGCGTCAGGGGAAGAAAATCTAAGTCTACAAGGAATTGTTCGTACGGTGGTGTGGAATATGGAGTTTTGTTAGAAGAGGTGCCGGCTTGTGGGTCGCGAAGTGTATTTTGTAACTTGATTCCACGTTTCTTGCACGCTTCTGAGTTGTGTGAGTCTTGTCCTAGGTCTGTGGTGAGTTCGTTATTCAAGGAGGACAATTTTTTGTAAATTATCTTGCGTTTATATACGGAGGTTGTTCCAGTTTTTTTTGAATAGTTTTCAGTCTGAATATCACTACAACCTGTTTGGTTAGTAAAATCAGTTTCCAATCGTGTTTTTCTTAGTGTTGGGTTATTAGAGGATTCTGTGTTTCTTTTTTGTTTGGGTAATGTCACTCTAAGTGGAATAGTTTCTACGTCCGAATTATCTGTCAAGTCGGAGGAGTCTAATTGTTTCGTCACTTTCTTTACTGGTGCCGGATTACTTGAAGATTCTGTGATCCTTTTGCGTTTAGGGAGTGTTGTTCTACATGAGATCCTCTTTATTTCTGAGTCGTCCGTCGAGTCCGAAGAGTCTGGGAATTCCACGAATTTTTTTCGCGGTGCTGGGTTACCCGAGGATTCAGTTGTTTGGAACCGTTTAGACGGCCTTGTAGGTTCTTGATGTTTATCGTCAATTGTTTCAATATCGGAACTTTCTGGCGTTGTGATTTCTGTTAATACTTTCTGCGTTTTTGGTCGTTTAGTCGGTGCAGGATTTGTGGAATTGTCAGTACTTTGTCTAGAGTGTCGCGGGAATTGGTGTGATAGTTTTTTGCGTTTATTTATTTCGGTATTTGCGGTACTTGATTCAGATCGAAGGCGTTTGCCATCTATGGGTAAGGCTTGGGTTATTTCAGGAGCAGGGTTCCTTGACAATGCATCCGCATTTGCATTTGCCTTTCCCTTTTTGTAAACTATGTTGTAACTGTACTCGTCTAATGTTAGTCGCCAGCGTAGCAGTCGTGACGTCGGGTCTTTTACATTGTTAAGCCAAACTAGCGGTCTATGGTCCGTGACCAAAGTGAACTTCCGTCCGTATAGATATGGTCTGAAATGTTTGACTGCGAAGATGATTGCTAGTAATTCTTTGTCTGTGGTCGAGTAATTGATCTCTGTCGGTTGTAAGGCTCTAGACGCGTATGCTACTGGTAAGTCTTTCCCGATCTCGCCCTGGCTAAGTACCGCGCCGATTGCAAGATTCGAGGCGTCGGTCGTCAGGACGAACGGTTTGCTAAAGTCGGGATATTGGAGGATAGGTTCGTCACAAAGGTAGTCGCGAAGTCTTTCAAATGCTGACTGATGTTCTGACGTCCACAAAAAGCAGGCGTTTTTCTTTAATAGATTATTAATCGGTTTGGCTATTTTTGACATGTTAGGTATAAATCTGCGATAGTATCCTATCAGTCCAAGAAATTGTTTGATTTGTTTAGGATTTCGCGGAACTGGGTAGTTTTTTATAGCTGTTATTTTATCGGGGTTTGGTTTTACTCCGTCCCTAGTAATAATATGACCCAAATATGCCACTTCCGTTCGTAGAAATTCACATTTATCTGGCTGCAGAGTGAGTCCTGCGTTCGATAGCCTTTCCATTAATTTCCTGAATTTTATCGCGTGTTCTTCCAGTGACCTCGCGTAGATAACTATATCGTCTAAGTATACGAAAATCTCGTTACCTTGTAGTCCGGAAAGTATCTGATCCATGAGACGCTGAAAGGTGGATGGCGCGTTTTTTAAGCCGAATGGCATGCGGACATAATCGAAATGGCCGTGTGGCGTCGAAAAGGCTGTTTTGGATCTGTGATCGGGGTGCATAGGTATTTGATGAAAACCCGAAGCCAGATCTAATGTTGTGAAATACTTTGCGGAACCTAACTGGTCGAGAATATCCACAATATTGGGTAAGGGGTATGCGTCCCCGATTGTTTTTTCGTTCAGCTTCCGGTAGTCGATTACCATACGCCATTTCTTATTACCTTGCGAATCGGGTTTTTTGGGTACGATCCAGACGGGAGAATTATAAGGGGATGTGGAGTGTTGAATAATGCCTTGGTCAAGAAGTTTAGTTACCTGTTTCGTAATCTCCTCCTTGTGGGATTGAGGGTGTCGGTATTGTTTTGTATGTATAGGTATGTCGTCGGTCGTTGGTATAGCGTGGTCCACTACTCGAGTGTGTCCTAATCTATCGCCCGGTAGGAAAAATAGGTGGTTATATTCGTAAGCAAGGTTGATTATTGATTGTTTTTCTTCCTCATTCAAGTGGTCTAATCTGAGGTTCTCCCTAAGGATGTCGAGTCGTTTTGCGTCGTGGTTAAGTGAGACTTGAAGTGTGCGTCGGTCTTTGTCAGTATTAGTATTATGATAGCCACGTGTTGGTTGGTTTGTTTCGTTGTTAGTTATGCGCGGGTTTGTGACTATCGCGGGTTCGTCTACCTCTTCTAGAGTTACCACGGGTTGTATTACTTCTACAGCTGTTTCGTTGGAGTTTATAGCGTAAGCGTACGCTAAACCATGTCTATTCGTCACAAGGGCATTGCCTAATATAACGTTTGGGCCTAAGCTTAATTTATTAATTATTCCCGTTTTTGGTGATGGTTTCGTTACCTTCAATGCTATTACTGTCGCGGTTCGGGCAGGAATCGAAATGATATCTTCGTTAAAAATTTTCAGCGTCTTGCCATTATCTGAAGTTACTGTGTTTGTTGGGAAAGAGATTTTAGCGTCTTCGTTGCGTAAGAATGTCATGCTTAATATGCCCGCCTCTTGGATGGGGAATAAATCATCTACTACATGGAATTCGTGCGTATGATTGCCGATTTGGATGTCCAAAGTTCCTAAAGTCTCCACGGTGTCGTTTGTAATGCCTATTAGTTTTATTTTATCAAGTCGCGTAAGTGTGTTGTGTTGTACCGCGCTGCGTTTTATTATATTTATATCGGCTCCAGTATCAAGAAGCAACGTCGTGGTCTCATTCACGAGCTGTGGAGTTGACACCTGGACCTTGGGAGTTTGTGTGGAGGACGTTGTTAATATGTGGTAGGAGTTGATGTCAGAGCCGTGACCCCGATAAGATAATGGAAATGCACTCGTGTTTTGCAAGGAAATTTGGTTGCTTTTGAAACAAATAGTTGCATTTTCAGACCGCAAAAAGCTCGCGCTCAAAATTCCGTCTTCTTTGATTGGGAATAGATTATCTACCAAATGGAATTCGTGCCGGGTCCCGGCAAATTCTAGGTCTATGCTTCCTAATGTATTTATGAATCCTTCACCTATCCCTTTAATACTTCGAATGTCCTTCGGCGTGAAACGAGTGTCTGGTGTGACTACTCCGACCTTGATCACGTTTATATTCGCCCCTGTATCTATTAGTATCGACGCGATTTCCCCAAGAATTTGCTTCGATGTTATTGTAATTATTGGTGAGCCGAGAAGTATTCTCCCATAACGCTCGGACGCTCTTCGTTGATTTGGGACGTTGCGGCGTCCGTGCGACGTTCCCATGGCTCGTTTAAATTATCGGAGTTATTAAATTCGTCTGCATTACCGCTTATAGTAAGATTTACCCGCGCGTCGTTCCTATGTTGATTGGTCGGTCTGCTGTAATTCGAGTGAGTTTGGGGAGTGTTAGATTGCTGATGGATAGGTGTTTGTTGTCTATAGTTTGGGCCATTATAACCCTGATTATTGCCACCAAATCTGTTGTTTAACTGGCTCGATTGCCCGCGCAGATTATTGTTGCGTTGGCGGTTGTATGTTTGTGCGTTATCCGGTCCGCGGTTGTGTTGTTCCCGATGATAGTGTTGTGTGTTTCGGGTGTTAGTACTAGAGGGATTCCGTTGGGGATCTCGCTGGTTCTGCAAGGTCCGCGTCCGACATTCGTCGAACGTGTGGCCAATTATTTTACAAAATGTGCAGTATTTTCTGGCACGGTTTTTCGTCCTACAATTGTCGATGGTATGGTCTATCCTTTTACAATAATTGCAGTGTGCCCTATCTTGAGGTTCTAATCTCGAATTATGTTCTGGGTATTCATTTGTATGCCTTAGTGTCGAGTTGTCCCCGTGAGACGGCCTCAAGATTTTTCTTTCGTTCAGAAATTTTTCAAAGCGTATTGCCAAATCTATGGCCTCGCGTAAGGTTCCCGGTTTTTCGTACGTGACTCTGATTTCAATCTCATCTTTCAACCCTTTTATGAAGGACCGGCCGGCCAAATCTTTTATAAATCTACGCGTCATAACGACGTGATCCGCGTTGTCTGAGGTTCCGGCAATTTCTAACGCCGTCTCCACGAGTCTTTCGACTCGCATACCGTATTCTAGCACGCTCTCGTTTCTGTTTTGCACCACTCGCGTAATTTGCGCCTGTATATCCGGTAGTAGTTCTTTAGGTCTATACGCGCGTTTCAAATCTGCCAGCAGGCTATCTAATGTATTTAAACTAGATCTTTGTATATATCTTTCCGCGGCTCCTTCGATTTTGACAGCTACTAGATTTGTAAATAGCGGCAAATCCCGCGCGTGAATTGAATTTTTAATGCTTTCTACTTTTCGAATAAAGGAATTTATTGACATATTACTACCATTGAAGACCGGTATTAGCGTTATCGCGGTTTGTAATGGGAGATATGGACTCGAACCGGGTCCAGTGATGGTTTCGTCAGTGTCTTGCAGCATTTTTGTTATATATTCTGGGTTATGTGGTAGAGTACTTAACTTACAGAGTGGTCACCGTTACGAAGGCTGCGTAGCTCGGTTGCATTCCCTCTGGTTGACTGACTCGTCGTTATTCTCTGCTCGTTGTTGTCAGCAAGGAAGGTCGTGAAGTTTGCGTCGGTAGATCTCCGTTGTGTTCTGCTTATCCTTGTCGAGTTAGCAAGGTGATGCCGTGGAGTCTGCGTCGATAGGTCTCCGTTGATCTCTGCTTGTCCTTGTCGAGTTAGCAAGGAAGTGCCTTGAAGTTTCGTCGATAGATTTCTGTTGTTCTATACTCCTCCTTGTCGAGTTAGCAAGGGAATGCCGTGAAGTTTTGTTGATAGATTTTTGTTGATGTCTTCTTGTCCTTGTCGAGTTAGCAAGGCGATGCTTTATTATATGATAATCGTTGTGAGTTCGTTCCTCGTTTTTGTATCAAATGATAACCAGATTTAAGTGGTAAATAATCTGGAAAACGAGGAGTTCCGCTGCCACCAGTTGTTATATCGCAACACGATTTTGTTAAACCATAGGTTCTCTCTCCCTCTCTCTCTCTCGGTACAATGTGTCGTTGCAAGGTTAAGGGATGAATAGAGTCAGTCGATAGAATAATTGAGTAGAGGATGCTCGATGATTTCAATAGTAATATGTTACTTTATTTTGATGATATATATAGCGACAGGTGAGTCGGAGTTTAGATATTGCTATTTTGAGGATAGAATTGGAAGTGTTCGGTTATGATGGGATGTGAAGAAGGTAAGCTCGGTTTTGGGAGGGGATTTCGGATGAGTTGCACTTGGTGTGGCCGTGTGCAACTCGTACGATCCCGGTCGGAAGTTGAGGATCAGGTAATATAGGCATTAGGAAATGGTGGATCGGATGAAGTTGATGACGGAATGTCTGGGATGTAAGGAAATGGTGGATCGGGTGACTATTGGAGGTTGTGGAGTTGAGACGTAACATCAAAATAAAAATCTGAAAAAATTATAGAATTTTTTTTTTCACATTTAGAAGCGATTGAAGGCCATTCAAGAGAACTTTTTTTTGAACGACCACTCTAATAATATATGGATATAATTTATGTAGTATACATTGAATATGCAATAAAAGGAACTTTTTGAACACTTATTTCTCTATAGTGATGATATAATATTCAATCGTCAGTGTCCCCGCGCATCATTGGTAGTCGGGTCATTCTCCTTTTCCACATCACCTGCGGCTCGTTCTTTTTGTTTTTGGAGAATAGAAGAAGTCTCATTGGCAGTCGGTCGGTTTTTCTTTTTCGCATCAGCTGCGGCTCGTTCCTTTCGGTTTTTGAAGATAGAAGAATATCATATCACATTGTCATCACCGAAACTGTGAATTTCAAACTTGGAATACGAAATAATCTTACTGTGATCTTTCTATACGCACACCAGCCTGTGTAAGCCAGTTCGCCGCTGAATCCTCGATTTTTTTTTTTCAGTTACATCACTGTAGCGTTTGCGCACTGTCCCTGAAATCGTGACTTTATGTGACTGTGATAAGAAAAATACCCCTTATGTGTGTAATATATTTGTACATACAGTAAAATAGTACCCACGAAAAACATTCAAAGATGTGAAAAAAGCCACCAAGTACCTGCACGAAAATCACAATTGCTTCATAAGCAACACGGTTCGCTAGTCTCTGTCATGAAATCAAGACAAAAGCCAAGTACCGAACGTACTCCTGCGATCTCTCAGCAAGTCTACCTCGTGATATAAATAATTAATCAATCCATCGATCGATCAATCGTGAAGTCGGAGTTTCGTGTGAGGATATCGAAACATCATTCCAAGAGCTACGTACTTGGCGGGCACATTCGGTTTCTTAGAGCTATACGAAAAACGGGCTTCGTTTCACGCGGAAATTGAGTTTTTGATGCGACAGCAATTGAATACACTGCAAAACTAGTTATTCCAACCAATAATCGTATCAAAAGATACTTCCACGTATTCTTAATTATGTGTATGCATTTACAGAAGTAAATACCTTGTATAATAAATCAAAATCGTGGTCGTTCCACTGTCATTGAATTATCAGATCAGACTCGGAACTCTGGAATCACGTACCTCACTATGGAGCCAATGAGCGATATACTACGGTAAGTTCTCCTATGCTAGGTGAAATACCGCAGAGCTTGAGTATATATTATTGATAATGTACAAATAAACCTATTCACTTGCAAAACTGTCGAATTATCAAGAAAACTCTACTTTCCTATTTCGGTGAAAAACCTAAAACTTGCAGCTACGGATATACGTGTATGCTATAAGTAGCATAGAGTATGACAGTCTGATGAAAATCAAATTCAGTTAATGATTGCTTTGGTGTACCTATACTGTGTCATACAATCTTGCTCACGATGCATGCGTATGCGCAGATGCACTAGCGTATACACGTAGTGGGAAGGATCAATTTCAACACCTGAAACTCATCCTCGTAACAGTTCGGCCTCACTTGAGTGCAAAAATATTTTGTTGCTCATTCGCTTGTGAAGAATAATCATTCGCAACTACATATTCGTGGCAGTTGAAAGATTATCGTGTGCGAGTTTACGATAGCGCTTTAGTGCGGGCGCCAAACTGCCACGAAAATGACGTCCCACAAGATTGAAAGATTCATTTTGAATAAGTGTGTATGTATAGAACCAATGTTATCTGTAAATCAGACATTTGTCAGTCGATCCAAAATTCATGACATGTATATATCCAGCGACCGGAAACACAGTACTTTGAGAATCCATCAGCTGCCAAGTACCGATACAAGCAGCTGTGCACAGTTCGGAAAAACTGTAAGAAAAACAGCCGAATGCATAATAAAACTACAAGGAGTCGAGTATTATCAATCGATGTATTTTAGATGCCAGATTTGATGAATAAACAATATGGAAAACAGTCGGAAAAAAATGGTTCGCAAAATACGATAGAGTACTATCAATCCAAAGCGAGAACAACAAACCTAAAGACAAAAAAGCCGAATGTGCCCGCCGAGTACGTAGCTCTTGGATTACTGTTTCGATATCCTTACACGAAACTCCGACTTCACAATTGATCGATTGATTAATTGATTGATTGATTATTCATATCACGACGTTCGGTACTTGGCTTTTTTCTTGATTTCATGACAGAGACTAACAAACCGTTTTGCTTATGAAGCAATTGTGATTTGCGTGTGGGTACTTGGTGGCTTTTTTCACATCTTTGGATGTTTTTCGTGGGATAATATCTTGTCTGCACGCTTGCTGTATTACGTATAATTTTGATGCTGCGTCCGAACCGTAAATTGGATCACCCACACTAGTTAGTCTTTTACCTACAAAACTATGATGTCCACCCACTGTTAAGTTTTTTCTATCAACATGTACTTCATTTGCAGCATCAAATTCATTAACAGGTTTTCCAACATTTTTGATACGTTTGTTTCCGAAATTCCAAGTTTCGTCGGGCTCAGGTTTCAATATATATTTTTCAATTTCGTCGACATTGTTGTGATGCGAATTCCTAGAGGTGTCGCAACGATAACAAAGACCAGCAATACATAGGAATGCACCAATTCAGCTTATTGATGGCATACTTAATGTATTAAATAAGCATGACACAGACGCAACGGGGTCAGAACATCGGACCGATTTGAAGAAGCATCGTTAGACCTTTTGTTGATCAGTAACATATTTCATTTTGTACTTCTATTATATTCGAAAAATTCTATATTCATACTTGTTCGTACGACGGAGTTTCAACTCCTAATTAAATCAGGAGAGATCAGGAAGTCTAGGATCTCCAACCGCATCAGAATCAGAAGGAGAAATAAGTTACGGCGACAGATCACCGCTATTTGGCGTACTATCTCCGAGCCAGAAAAATACTCTACACTTATCACTAGCTGCAGCAGCACAAGAAGCTTCAAGACTAGCTCAAATGCCATTGAACTGGGAGTTGGTAGAACAACACATCACAGAAGGTAGAACATCGTGGATCCAAGAACTACGACGAGACCACCTCATCGAAGTTCGCGAACACTTTTACATTAGCGCAATAGAAGATCACACGATAGACGCGCTTCGTACGGTGTCACGAGAATTCGTTAGAAGACAACAACCAGGACCGTCAACGTCTGCGACGCCTTAGGTAATACCTCGACAGCACCAGAACACAGAAACACACATACTTCAAGCAGACATGGCTGAAAGCGTTCTGACTGTGAGACAAGTACTGAAAGACATTGAGACACTCGACGTGATTTTATTCGTTCTTGCAAGTATGCTCGTGAAATAATTAGACCCGCCGACACCGAAAATCTACCAAAGGCCGTTTTGAGTACACGAATCAAAGGTATCGCAACCCAAAATTTCGAATATAAAGCAATTGACACCTGGGATACATTAGAAGAAGAGCTGAGGTTAATGAGCATCGATACACGGACGCTAGCTTCACTACAGGTAGAATTCAACAGCTGTAGACCACAACAAAACAAAGATGCAAAGTCTTATGGAACAAGAGTCGAACAACTTACCGCGCAAGTGATTGAACTAACAATGCGAGAAGCTACAGCGGAAGATTCTAAGACGACACTGGAACGTCAGGTTCGTGAACAAGCCGTCAACATTTTTGTAAGAGGTTCAAATGACAGGTTGAAAATACTGGTGAAAAGTCAACGTTGCGAGACGCTCAGAGAAGCGATATCAGTTGCGATAGAAAAAGAACGAGACTTAGGCTTCGCCAGAGGACCGAATCTCCAGGGTTATCATCGATTGAAAAACGACACAGGAAATGTCACGGGATCATGCAACAACTGCGGAAGACCAGGCCACATGGCACGAGAATGTCGTTGAGCAAACTCAGGTTCACAGCACCAGCAGCGACTACCGGCACCGGGTAATTCCGTGAGAAAAGTCGACGTAATTTGTCACTATTGTAAAAAACCAGGTCACTTCATCCGAGATTGTAGAAAGCGATTAGCTAACGAAAACAGAGAACGTCATGAGGACGATTCGCCAGAGAACGCCTATAACCGAGACGACGGAGCTTCGGGAAACGGAGAGCAGGCGCAACGGACAGGCAACCGCCTTGCGTCGTACCAGTAGCTTGCCTGGTTAGCGGATCGAGACAGAGAAATCACGCATTCATCAAGATAAACGAATTCAAAACGGGATACGCAACAATGTTATTAGATTCTGGCGCAGAAGTAAGCCTAGTTGAGGTAGGACAAATGGACGGCGAAGTTGTGGCTCAAGACGGTGTGATCACGCTCAGAGCAATAAGCGGGACACCGGTCACGACCTTGTGCAGGGTCAAGTTGAATATAAGGGTTGGTGATAGGCACATATCGCACCCTTGTTACGCCGTTAAAGATGACTTTCCAATAGAAGCCGACGGTCTCTTAGGAGGCGACTTCCTCGAGAAGTACGATGTCGAGCTGAGATTCGAAAAAAAATTCGAAATTGTACGGAACTACATGGAGTCTGGGAGCCACAGGAGCTTGCATATCAGTTGAACCAAGAAGCGAAAAGATAATTCATGCTAAGTCAGCCGGCGACGCGGAAGGCATCGTCGGAGGGATCGAGTTGCATCCAGGAGTATATATGGGTGGTTGCATTACACACGCAGTACATGGTGAGTGCAAAGTCAGCATTCTTAATACGAACGATTTTGAAGTGGAACTGGAACGACCGAGTGTGAGAATCGAGGCACTAGGTCAAAAACATGCCGATACGAGTCAAGTTTACGCTTGCCGGACGATGACACCGAGCAACGCAAGCAGAATGCAACAGCTGAGAGGAAGCTTACGAACCAACCACTTAAATGGAGAAGAAAAGAAGAGTATATCAGACGTTTGCGAGAAATTTCACGATGTATTTCATTTAGAAGGAGACCATTTAGGTCACACAAACGCAGCTACGCACAAGATAACGACGAATCCAGAGATACCATACCGATAACTTTGAGACCTTACAGATTGCCAGAAAAGCATAAGCAAGAAATCCATGAACAGGTCAACAAGATGCTTGAAGACGGAATAGTCAGACCAAGCAACAGTCAGTGGAACGCACCATTGCTAGTGGTACCGAAGAAGGTAGACGCATCAGGAAAAACGAAGATGAGAGTCGTAGTAGACTTCCGCAAGGTGAATGACGTCACAGTAGGAGACTCCTTCCCACTGTCTAATATGACCGAAATATTGGACCAGTTGGGTAAGGCCAAGTATTTCTCTACTTTGGATTAGCTTCAGGATTTCACCAAATTCCCATGGAAGAAAGGGAAAAGTGCAAAACCGTATTTTCCACTCCACACGGACACTACGAATACAATCGCATGCCTTTTGGACTAAAGACCGCACCCACTACGTTTCGACGGTTAATGATTGCTGTACTTTCAGGAATGCAAGGACTGAGATGTTATGTCTATTAAGACGACATAGTTATATACGCTTCTAGTTTACAGGAACATAACAAACGACTGGAAGAGGTACTGGACCGTCTACGACGAAATTCATTGAAGTTACAGCCAGACAAATGTGGGTTCCTGAGAAAAGATGTCAACTTTCTGGGTCACGTAATCACGAGCAATGGAATACAAGCAGATCTTGAGAAGATTCGAGCAGTAGAAGAATTCCCAATACCAAAGGGAGTAGAGGAACTCCAAGGTTTCCTAGGTTCAGCTGGATACTATAGACGACTCATCCGAAAACAAAAGCACCGATGACCATCACGGATACTCCAAACCAACCATTTGAGAAACGTGCATTGGACATAATAGGACCATTGACTGAGACTGAGCAAGGAAATAAATTCATACTCACGTTTCAAGATTGCTTGACGAAATTCAGCAAGGCCATACCAATGTGACGTTGCCAGTCACAAATAACCCCAAACCACGCGGGGAAACCAAAACATAGAATCATATTCAAAACTAACGAAAGTAACCGAAGCTAGCCGGAGACGACCGGCCGCGGGGACCGATCGTTACTTGAGTACCAACCGGCCGTTAAGCCACTAGTGCAAAAGTTCGCCCAAGTATCCTTTTGGTGCATCCCAAGCCACATATTTACGGTCAGTACCTTTCGAGTATTTTACCTTCATTGAACTGCACGAGAGAACCATTCATACCCACACTCACTCACACACGCACGCTTGTACATAGCTTAAGACACCGAAATAAACCCAGAAGTAAAAGTTAACACGCGGCTCATTCTACTCTTGCACACCTCGTCCTCATCCCCTCTATCGTACAGGCCAGCAAGCCCGTTACACCAATTCCGAATCAAGAAGCTAACACCGCAGCTAAAGAATTCGCAACCAGGATCGTTTGTGAACACGGAATACCACCGAGAATACTCACAGATCAAGGTACGAATTTTCTGAGTAATGTTTTTAAAGATACTTGCACATTGTTAAAGATCGACAAGATACAGACGACGGCATATCGTCCTGAATCCAACGGAGCGCTAGGAAGGTCGCATAGAACGTTAGCCGAATACCTGAGACACTACGTGAACGAGGAACAGACCAATTGAGACGGATGGTTACCTTACGCTATGTTTGCGTACAATACGACACCACATACTGCAACGAGATTCACGCCATTCGAACTAGTGTACGGACATGCAGCAGAAATACCAACTTTACGCAAAAGGAATCCAGAGCTGACCTACACCTACGACGACTACGCACGAGAACTACGAAAAAGGTTACGAGCTAGCAGCCTCATCGCTAAATAAAATCTTCAATAGGCTAAAGAGGGATCGAAAGTCGAATACGATCGAGGTACTAAGATAACAACGTTCGAAGTCGGAGACAAGGTACTACTTTATGATCAAACTGTACGCAGAGGGCAATCTAAGAAGCTGCTTTCTCAATGGATAGGTCCATATACTGTGGAAGAAATAAATTCGGACGTTAATTGCACTTTTAAGGAAAGAGACAAAATCTTAGAGTACACATGAATCGATTAAAACATTTTATTGAATAATTCGATCGCTTTTGGAAAAAATAAATCTGTACTAACGTAGGATAAGAGAAACGACTGTATGAACATTTGTTATCGGGTCATGAACAAAGATGTTATCACTAACAACTCGTTGTCAGGCTGATATCTAAGCATGCAATAAGCGTCGCAAGGCAAGATTTCATTGATTCCAGAAAATCCGGAGGATTCTTTTTTCTAAGGAGGAAGGGATGTTGTGATGCAAATTCCCAGAGGTGTCGCAACGATAACAAAGACCAGCAATACATAGGAATGCACCAATTCAGCTTATTGATGGCATACTTAATGTATTAAATAAGCATGACACAGACGCAGGGGGGTCAGAACATCGGACCGATTTGAAGAAGCATCGTTAGACCTTTTGTTGATCAGTAACATATTTCATTTTGTACTTCTATTATATTCGATAAATTATATTTTCATACTTGTTCATACGACGGAGTTTCAACTCCTAATTCAACCAACGAATCTCTTAAATAAATTGTATTTAGATTTCGGGATAACCAACCCGAATTATAACAACATATTTTTTGTTATTAGCGTCACCGTTATCTGAAGGTGTACCTATTCGAACTATTCGATGAGTTTTCGCATCGAACTGCTTCGGTGTTAGGTTATCGTGTTGCGTACGCTGCAGCGCGATGGTCTTCACAGCATAAACGTATTGTTTGTTTACCGCATCATCCTCAGCCAATGGTGATGCACTTGCTTAAGCCGCTTGTTTCTCAAATTATAATGCTTCCCGCCCTCGGTAGTTGGAAAATTATTGTCGATGTAATCCTTTATCACTACGTCGGTCGACTCGATTGGAAGAGCCACATTAGTTAACCTTTCACCGCGAAAGTAAAAATTTCCATTTACTTGCAAAATATTCCTATCACCATTATTACTGGACGTGTATAATATAGGGACACGTTTGGAATCAAGATGTCTTTCAAATTTATTAACGGGCATTTCTACACTGACAAACGCTGAAGGAGCTCTGCCTGTTCATGAATAATATCCACCTCACGAAGTTCTTCTATGATGGACATTATTTTATTGTCGTGCCCTGTGTGACCAGCAGTCCTAGAAGCAACTAAAAGTCGCAATCTCTCAACAAGTTTATTTGGGTTGTCCTAATGCACGTAATCTACAGGATGATTTGTGACAACCATTCTGTTTGGAATTAAACCGTGCCTAGAGGATTTGACGCGAGCAGTAGTACCAAATAATCTCGCGATTATATATTTCCATTTATAACTTTTATTTGCATTCAGCTGACCGCGTGAAGTGTATCCACGCTTATGAGCATTAGTTGCATGCAATATACCTTTGTATTTTATGAGATCAATTTCAGTAAAGTCTTGTTCATCTGGAATTCTTTTAAAATTAGCTCCAGTAATCCTTGAGTTCCTTTGTAGGTCACATTATTGATTAAAATATTGTTATCTTCATCTACTTCAATAGGGGAATCACTAAGCAGCCAGGACCCATCTCGAGCATTGCCACAGATATTCCCGGTATATAATTCAACCGAGATTTGATCATGCTAAATTATGATTCCTGAATAAAGGGTATCGATAACGCTTCATACATCAATTCGTACAATTCCATTTTCAGATCTTTGGGCCGAAGCACAAACGAGGTTTCTTTTAGACAATTACCATTTATACCGTGACAATCACGTGAAACCGAATGGTCCATGCTCCCGGACAGCGAATATTGGCGAATATGACGTCATTTCAGCGGGCTAACCACTCGTTGCGCTGAACAAGCCCTAGGGTGATTTTGGCGCGCGGTTGATGCAACTCGGCAGCCATTGTTGATGGAAGCCGGCTGACTGTCAATACATCGCGGAAGGTAGACATGTGGGGTTATGTTCATTTATTTCAAGCAAATGAATAATAAGGTGAATAAAAACTACGTGAATAAGCTATGAATATTTATCAAAAATCTATCAATCAGTTTTGAATGATATCTCAATACAATCGAGGAATTAACCTAACCTATAACTAGGAATTAATTAGAGTCGAAAAGTTCATCGAGAACAACTAATTTGAACGAGATTATTGAATGTATTCTAGGGTTGATAATTAATAATTTCGTTCAAATTGGTTGTTCTTGATGAACTTTTTGATTCTAATAATTTGCAGTTATAGCTCAAGTTAATTCGTTGATTGTATTATGATATCATTTAAAGCTGATTGATCGATTTTTGATAAATATCAATAGCTTATTCACGTAGGTTTTATTCACTTTATTTATCATTTTCTTAAAATAAACGAACATAACCCCACATGTCTACCTTCCGCGATGTATTGAAAGTCAGCTGGTTTCCAACAACAATGTGCAACAATGGCTTCCGAGTTTCATCGACCGTACGCCAAAATCACCCTAGGGGTTTTCAGTGCAACAAGTGGCTAACCCGCTAAAAATACGAAATATTCGGTGTTCGGGCGCATGGACCATTCGGTTTCACCTGATTGTCCCGGTATATGAAAAATATAGGGCCGATGGAACAATTCAAAACTAAAAAAGTGATGTGGAATCAAATTGCCCGAGACTTATCAATAACATTGGGAATTGAGAAAACAGCATTACAAGTAGAGAATAGATATAAAACCCTGATGAGAAAGAAAAAGGCTGCTGTTGAAAATAATTCAAAATCTGGCAGATCCAGGCAAACAGTGCCGTATGAAGAAGAGTTGAATAAAATAGCGGGATCAAATGACAGTATTGAACCACAGGTGATTCGCAGTTCAAAAGCAGTCAGAATATTGAAAGCACCTATCCCTGAGCGCGACTCCGATAAATATAGAGGAAGACAGCAGAACATTAGACAAAATAAACGAAAAACTTTCAGCTTTGTTGAAACTTTGAGGGAACTTCAAAAACAGCGGGAAGAAGCAAAAGCAGCACGACATCGAGAAAAGTTGGAATTGATTCGAGAACTTTTTCAAAACAAGAACTGATTGATTGGAGACATTTTTTTTTTAAGTTAACAGATGATGGGAAGTCTGTGTAGATCAACCAGCCAGCTGACTAAAGACTAACATAATTATCAGTATTACAATTATAAAGTTATTGTTTTTTGTTCAAGTTTTATTTTATGAAGATAGCATTTATTTTCTAGTCAGATCAAACTATAAGATCTTTTTATTTTTAATTCATTTACTTACGTACTACACTCTGAGTAAGAGATATTGTTTTATTTCAAGATGTTATAGATGCAAAAAAGCAATTTTTTTTTTTTTTTTTCACAGGGTAACTGGAACCATTCCAATTTCTGTTTCTCTGGCGTCTATTTCATTCTTTTATGGGTTCATTTTATATTTCAATTTTATTTAAGGTTAACATACATACCGTGACAATCACGTGAAACCGAATGGATCCATGCTACCGGACAGCGAATATTTCGTATTTTTAGCAGGTTAACCACTCGTTGCACTGAAAACCCCTAGGGTGATTTTGGCGCGCGGTTGATGAAACTCGGCAGCCATTGTTGGACATTGTTGTTGGAAACCGGCTGACTGTCAATACATCGCGGAAGGTAGACATGTGGGGTTATGTTCGTTTATTTTAAGCAAATGATGAATGAAGTGAATAAAACCTACGTGAATAAGTTATTGATATTTATTGAAAATCGATCAATCAGTTTTAAATAATATCATAGTACAATCAACGAATTAACTTAAGCTATAATTGCAAATTAATTAGAATTAAAGAGTTCATCGAGAACAACCAATTTGAACGAAATTATTAATTATTAATCCTGGGGTTGAGGCTTCAATAAATTGAACTAGTTAAGTGAGAGAAACTTTATTGAAGCTTTCTAAAAGTTTATTCAATGCGTAACAAGGATAAGTATCATGTTGTAACGAATTGGTCCTCGTTACAGTCAGCAGCGCAGTTCAAACCGCCAGGTCTTGGAGTCTTCGAGAAATGCATAAAGTCTAGACTGGGCGTCATGCCTGCGCCTGTAATTTCGAGGTAAAAATTATCACACATTCATTGCAGGATATCGTAGTTATTCATACTTTTCAAATATTCATTTTTTTCAATAACTTAATTCCATTAAACAGCACTAATTTTTTTCACAGGAATATTAGCAGATGTTAGTGGCCAATGTTGGCATTGAATGTGTGATAATTCTTACCTTGAAATTACAGGCGCAGACATTATGTCCAGTCTAGGCTTCGTGCATTTCTCGAAGACTCTGAGACCTGGCGGTTTGGCCTGCGCTGCTTTCTGTAACGAGGACTAATTCATTACAACATAACACTTATCCTTGTTACGCATTGAATAAACTTTTAGAAAGCTTAGTAGATTATATATGAGAGTTCTGGATCCAGCCTTCTTTACCGGCCATCAGGCAGTAGGTAAGTTACCGACCGCGCCGATGAGTTATCGACGATCGGATGGTAACGATTACCGATCTTTGTTACCGATAGTCTGATGGTAACGATTGTGGATTGCCGATCTTTTTGGTACCGACAATCGAATGGTTGCGATTTTCCGCCATGCGATGGCGCCACTACCGATCTGTTTCTTGGGTCATGGTAACGATGGCCGATCTTTGGTTACCGATAGTCAGATGGTACTGATGTTGAATCATGGTAACGTGAATCATGGATTGGCGATGTTCCGTTACCGGCAATCGAATGGTTGCAATTTGCCACTGGGCGATGGCGCCACTTTCGTTATCGGTAGTCCCGCCGGTAACGATTCTGAATCAAAGATTGCCGATCTTCTGTTACCGACAATGGGTTGGGGTGTTGGGTGTTGGGTGGTATTTTTGATATAACTTTGGTATGCGCAAAATAGTATAAGTCTTTTCAGCACGTTGTGCGTAAAGTTCGATTTCGCGTGCATGAAATTCAACTTAATGCGCGTTGTGTTAAAAAAACAAAGTCTGATACACGTGCGAAAGATGATTCTCGACTCGTGTGATAGTCACCCTTGCTTCGCTCGGGTGAAAAATCTTCACACTCGTACGAGAATCAACACTTTCGCACTATTATCGAAAAGTACTATTGTATACAAGTATACAAACTTTCCCTGGAGTAAACCCTGAGAGAATAGATAGACGTGAAGACCGTCACACTCATCATCAGCGTTATTTGGCAGTGTCACCATATGATATGATATTGTTTTCTTATTGATTTATTTCCTCTCCGCTTAAAATGAATTTTTTTTTTGTAAGAAAAAACCCTACTGGATTTTTGACTACAAAAAAAATTATTTTCTTTGAATAACTAAAATGGTTCAATAATTCCATTGATGGAACGCATTTTGCAACATTCAGACTGTGGTAGTATGTCTATTGAGATAGGGGAACCGTTCGCGTGAAATTTTTGGCGTTTCAAAAATTTTCGTGGGGTTTTCCCTCAATCATTAATCAAATAAAGCTTATCTACCTTTAAATTGCCAAGTACCCGTATCGCTTTGTAATGCTGCACAGTTCAATTTATTCATTTAATCATATTTAGTATCGAAACATCTCAATGTTCGCTGTCGGTTATGCCTCATGAATTGGTTGTGTCTTAACGCGTATGGGATAAGATTTATCTAAAAATCTTTTGTATACTAGCTTTTATTGGAGTATGGTTACATCTGTGGTAGTATAATTCAAATGGCCTGTTCTTATTTTCCAATTATTATTGATAAACCTGAATTTTGTCTAGAAAATGTATTGATCAACCTGAGTTAATGCAATGGAACAATATCTTTCTCGCTATTGATTTATATTGTATTTTTTGTTATTTCATCTCGCTAATATGCCGAGGTCTGTTGTCTATTTGTTCAATTTCATAGAATATACAGCCGGAAGGCACATGTAAAAGTTTTTGAGTTTGAATGCTGTACCTAGTCCCTCTATCATACAGTATCGAACCTCAGATAGCTGACTTGTCGATCAAAAGTTCTCTCATCATCGTATTTTCACTTTTTGTTGAACATCGACGCAAGTGCGTCTGGCGTCTAACGGGTGTAAATTCCATTGTACCGAACATCTCAAGGCAAACTCTAAAGAGTAGCGAACCGGGGCTATCCTGATGAAGAATTACGTTACAGTATCTGAAATAATTCACGAAGAGATGTTCCAAGTAATACTACGAGGTAGCATATTATAAGAAATATCCGCCAGGTCGATAGAAAGAGGGGACTTAGTTGACAAAAAGTGCCCCATATACATGTGGGCAGGTCTACCGATCATCTGTATACCATCCGATGCAAAAATGTCGAGTTGTCTGTAATTTTAATATGTTGTAGTGTATACTGAGATGTGAAAATTGTCAAAGCTACCGACCTCCAGACGTTGATAAGAATTTTAATTTCTAGTGGATTCTTTGACATTCGATTTCTTATACCGAAGAAGGAATCCGTTTCAGGCTACATCCGAAATTTCCAGATGTTCAGGTAAAAAACTACGGTCTTTCAGATGAACAAGTCAAATTTGAAATGTAAGTTGGGGAATGTCGAGGAAACACGGTTTTAATATGAAAACTTTTTTTTCACGATTCCTCAGTATCTATCTTGTAATGGATTCTATTCTTGGAAAGATCAAACTTTTTCACTTCAAAAACACGTGGGATAATTTTTTTTCCACGATACGGGAACGATAAGAACGATTGGTGAACGGCATAGGAGTCTGGAGCTTGGGGGATTTCTAAATCACAGTATACACTATGAAATATCAGAATTGCAGACAAATCGAATTTTTCACCGCATATGCCGCAGCTCAAGTCTTCATAACATTTTACGTTGATAAGGTAGCGCTGGATAATGCACAAATATTAAAAATCTGATGGTAAGATTAAATATCTTGATTATCGATCAAATGTGTGCGGATCATTTACCAGAACGCAATCCTGTTGATAAAAAAGAGTGCTGAAGTGAAATACACGGAAACACTTTTTTCGATCGCCGCGCCGCCTACATTTACGGTGCGACACTGTTTCTAGCGGCCATCTTGTCCAATCTACTAACCTTATATCTATGGTAGAAGCGTTGTCGCGAGTTTTCTAATTTTACCACCTGGTGGTATGAAATGCTCGGGACAGAGAGGTAAGTTCGCATGCTGTTTATGCAGCTCTACGGGGTAATCTAAATCTACCTCTAGAATATAACCGGTTGATGAATTATCCGGATGGGACAATACATCAATGGCATCATTTTCCCACTCGAACGCTCCACTCGGCAAATGCTCACTCATAGCTGCACGATAGAGATTGTTCACATCGAAATACATTAAATATGATTCCACCTTGCTGGAATCAAAATCTTCACCCATAAATCTATTATTCGCTCTGGCATAGCGATTTGAGCACTGTGCCACACCACCCCTTATGCCTTCTTCGATGAATAATATCATTTCCGGATCGTCTAAAAGTTGAAGATTAATTTTCGTTTGCTTTAACATAGCATCAAAAGCAAGCCCCGGTGCAGTGTAATAATGCAGAGGATCCAAGTTATACGTTTTGAAGCAGCTATCACGGAAATTTTGAAATATATCGGCCAATAAAAGCACATCGGTTTTCAGGTATAAATCGGAATATTCACCCAGAGTTTTCAGCTCAAACTTGGCCCAAACATTTTTCGCATGTTCATAATCCTCATTGGAAATATGGGAATCGTTAAGTCTCGAATAAAAATATTTTTCAATTGGTAATTCCGGCTCATCGAGTTTTTCCCAAGAATCGATGTATTCGTAGGGGAATACACCTTTGCGAATCATCAAATCGAATTTTCCCTGATCACTGTAAAAATGTTGAGTTATTTTTTTATCCGCATCGCGCACGTATGATGCTAATTTGTCAATGCTGCTGGCCGTAAATCGAATCGAATCTATGAATCTCAAGCTCATCATAGTGCCATCAACCCTCTTGGTGAATGATATATACTTTTCCTTATTAATGGGCAATCGTGTGATTTTACCCGAAAAATTTGAAGCTAAAGATTTGATTATGAAATGCGAATCATAGCCCGACAAATTATGAAACACTACCGGAATCGTGTGTTTCTCTCTGAAATTCAAGTTACACCGATTATGGGAGGCACCGCGATATTTACTGTAATGAATTTTTAATATTACGTTCAATTCTCTATATTATGTTATTTGACATTTATGGCAGCTAGGTTTTTCTTTAAATAAATAGAAAATATTTAAACAAAGATTTTTATGATCATCGATCACGGCCAAAGACCCAAGTCAGGTATTTATTTCTTTTTATACTTTTGAACAGAAAATTTAATCATTGACATGAACAATAGTTCATAAATTGTAGAAACACGTCTGGTAGATATATAAAAAAAAAATGTCAATGATTATTATTAGTTATTTAATATATTCGCACCATTCTTTTGGACTATTAAGTTATAAAAGAATGGTGTAAATTCTTATAAATTAACTGTATATTTGAAAAAGATAAATAAATATGTAAAAAGGTGCACAATATACAGACAGCACAGTACTCTATAAGGATAAATTAATATCCATGGAGATAATAAATAATGGTATCGCTAATTTCGAGTACAGACAAGGGACAAGAAATACGTTAGACACCACATGCGATACCATGAAATTTACATAAAGAGAACAATATCATTGGACACTACTATTTGAGAATATGGTGTATAGAAAAATGAAGATAACACATGGCACGATACTTGAAGTTTTTCGTTGTTCTCGATGAATCGATTAAGCGTTGTCCTTTCACATGTTTATACGATAATATTGGTTTTTGCTTAACATTTAGTTATTACTGTTAGCATATTCGATGTTAATAAGCCAGAACTTTATAGGATTCACATGATAATCTCCGATTTAATTTAGGAGATAAAACTAATACGTCAGGCCATTGGTATTGTCGTGTGCCAAGTGAGCGAGTACCGAGCGCACTTCCTGCGGTTGTCCGGCTAATAGGCTGGTCAAGCTTATTGATATATATATATATATTATCAAAAGTAGTCAAAGCCTGGCGCGCGATTTGAACTATAATTATATTTAAATCGTCACATTTGTCCCCCTATTGTCTTTATAGGTTTTACATTCAAACATAGAAAGATAATATAAACATTTAACATGTAACATTTATATGTCCGTCTTACAATCTATTTACATAGTTCACTTATGAATAGCTTATCAATTATTTGTCGAATGAAAAAAAAAAAGAGACAATTGAGATTAAGATTGGAAACTTGCTCCAATTTGCTATAGAGGCTGATAATACTTGCGTAGGTTGGTTCGATTATAGACTCCTTTTAATATGTTTGGATTATTGGGATCTATTAGTTCATATTGCCTACAATTCGTTTTATTTTATACGGGCCTCTATAAAGATGAAAGAATTTTTGTGTTACTTTGTCTAGTGCACTCGATTGCATTATGGACTCACTGAACGTTCTATAACACCGTTGTCAAGCTATAGCTTGTATTTCAGAATTTACTGCATCACGATATGATAATGGAATTGGATAAGACCGCCGAATAAATGGTTTATTGTTTAATACCTTAATATGATGCTCATATATACTAGTGCATGCCGGTTTATCGGAAAATAATGCTCGATGTTTAATTATTAAATTCAAGAATGGTTCGGTATATCTGATATCCTGTAACATTAGTTTTGACGCGATTAATCGAAAATCTTTGAAAAAATTATGATCTTCTGCATCGTCATATTCCTGACAATCATATACTATCTCATTAAGATGTTCTCTAATCGAGTTATTGTTAACTATCATGAAATTATCAGAGTTAGTTTTCAAATAACTTTCGTTTTGACCCAACTTCTCAACATCATAAGGGTTACGAATAATTTCATGTACGCGAAATATTTGACACAACGTATCCGAAATATCATCATCACAATTTAAATTATACTCAGAATTATTATCACAAATTATATCAATTACAGAATTATTTTCATTTAAATGCACACCGTCTCTATCACGCATGTTATTTTCATTATTCGTAAATTTTTCAACATTATCAATTTCATTATTTATAACACCGTCTCTATCACGCATGTTATTTTCATTATTCGTAAATTTTTCAATATTATCAATTTCATTATTTATAACACCGTCTCTATCACGCATGTTATTTTCATTATTCGTAAATTTTTCAACATTATCAATTTCATTATTTATAACACCGTCTCTATCACGCATGTTATTTTCATGATTCGTAAATTTTTCAATATTATCAACTATATTTTCATCAACAATTATTTCTAAATGAATATTTTCCGAAATGTCTCTAACACTATTTTCCTTATTTACTACATTATTCTTATCCCCTTCAGAACCAGTATTTACAAAGTTTTCAGTCATTTGATAACTCTGATAATTACATGAATGTTCTTTTGAATAAAGATATTCGTTATTAACTATTTGTATATATGTTACCGCATCTTTATAAGGAGACTGTAATCTGTCTACCGACTCTCGACCGTATGAAACAAGATTTTCATTTACACGTACTCCATGAACTTCAATAGTTTTTTCATTATAATCTAATATCACATTATTCACCGACAACCAATCATTCCCCAATATCATACTCGAAGATAATTTAGGCACGATTAAAAACGCATAAGTCATTCTTTGACCATCTATATATATATCCATTAAAATCTGTTTCTTGAGATTAACCGCAGTTTTTCCAAACGCCGGAAACACTTTTATATTAGCCACCGGTAATTCAGCTAATATACTGTAACCCGAAATTTGTTTATAAAAATCTTCTGAAATACAAGTTATCTGACTTCCAGTATCAATCAAAGCTTGAATTGACATTTGTCCAATATTTACTAACAAGTGTGGACATTTAGGAATTTGTTTTTGTTCTAGAACAGGTTGATTAGTATCGATAATGTCTGACGAAAGGTCCTCTATAAAATCATTAGCTCCTCGGTACGATAATGGACCTTGTTTATACGCACCTCGTACTAGTTTAAATGTTCATTATTCGGTTGTGATCTATTATTGTATACATACTGGCTATTTACTCCAGGGGGCGGAAAATAAGTGTTTGGTAAGATAACACTTTGCTGTTGAACAGGTCTATAGACATTATGCTGACCTTGATTAGAAGAAATATTATAATTTTGATTCCGCAATCTTTGCTGATTTACTCTAAAGTTTCCTTGTCTATTATTATTTCTACTATTAGACGCTCCTCCTTGCACTTGATCTTGACTTTGACCATTTTTATTAAAATAACCAGTATTTCTACTTCGATCAGCTTCCCTATCTTCATGCGCTGAATCTAAATTTGACAATGATTGTGTTATTAATTTCGAATCACTGAAATCTATTGTCGCTAAAATATCTCTAATTCTTAATGGAAATTGTTGCACCACTGCATAATTAATTTCATATTGCGAAAGTTGTGGTTGAAAATATTTGGCTTCTTTGGTTTGACTTCTAAAGTAACTCCTAAGTGACCCATCTTGTGATTTATATCTACGTATTGACCAACGATTTTTTGCCTTTACTTGATGCTGTACAGACCAAAATTCTTCGTTAAATAATTTTTTTAAATCTTCATAGGTGCCGAAAGTATCTTTGTTAATTTCAAACCAAATTTTTGCTCTACTCCCTAACACACTCCCAAAAACCAACCATAATTGCATGTCTTGCACATTATTGACTCTACAATATTTATCCAAATCATTTAAAAATTCCATAGGGTTTTGATTTTCTTCATCAGAAAATTCAGGAGGCTTAATTTCTAATTGCAAGTACTGAAAATGATTCAATAAACCACCAAACAAAAGGTTTGTTGCCTCAGCTGATTGCTTAATAGCACTAACAACATTATCTTGATTTGGAACTTGAAAACCTGCTAATTTTTCTGCTTGGAGTGCTCGAACTTGTTCAGCCAGCTGTTGATGTGACTGCAATTTATCCATTTGTGTCTGCAACTCCTCTTTCTGTCTAGCTATTTTCTCCTGCTCCAATCTCAACTGTTTCAATTGTTCTTTCATTTTCGTCGTTTTACAGGTCTTTTTCTTATCAGGTCTAGAAATAGGTGATGGCGTAGAAACCGAATGTAATGGTTTACTGCTTGCTTTAGCCCTGGTAACAATTGGACTATGGTTAACTTTACCCATCAACAAATCATAAAAATACACATATAAACATTTATTAAATACTTGCAAATAGATTCATGCTCCGCGTTGGGCGCCAATGTAATGAATTTTTAATATTACGTTTAATTCTCTATATTATGTTATTTGACATTTATGGGAGCTAGGTTCTTCTTTAAATAAATAGAAAACATTTCAACAAAGATTTTTATGATCATTGATCACGGCCAAAGGCCCAAGTCAGGTATTTATTTCTTTTTATACTTTTGAACAGAAAGTTTAATCATTGACATGAACAATAGTTCATAAATTGTAGAAACACGTCTGGTAGATATATAAAAAAAAATGTCAATGATTATTATTAGTTATTTAATATATTCGCACCATTCTTTTGGACTATTAAGTTATAAAAGAATGGTGTAAATTCTTATAAATTAACTGTATATTTAAAAAAGATAAATAAATATGTAAAAAGGTGGACAATATACAGACAGCACAGTACTCTATACGGATAAATTAATATCCAAGGAGATAATGAATAATGGTATCGCTAATTTCGAGTACAGACAAGGGACAAGAAATACGTTAGACACCACCATGAAATTTACATAAAAAGAACAATATCATTGGACACTACTATTTGAGAATATGGTGTATAGAAAAATGAAGATAACACATGGCATGATACTTAAAGTTTTTCGTTGTTCTCGATGAATCGATTAAGCGTTGTCTTTTCACATGTTTATACGATAATATTGGTTTTTGCTTAACATTTAGTTATTACTGTTAGCATATTCGATGTTAATAAGCCGGAACTTTATAGGATTCACATGATAATCTCCGATTCAATTTAGGAGATAAAACTAATACGTCAGGCCATTGGTATTGTCGTGTGCCAAGTAAGCGAGTACCGAGCGCACTTCCTGCGGTTGTCCGACTAATAGGCTGGTCAAGCTTATTGATATATTGTAACAGGTTGTCCCTGGGTTCGGGTACCCAAGAAGCTAAGCCGAATACAAACCAGGCCCAACGGATAGGTAGGGGATTTTGCTGGGCGCCAATCTTCGTTAGAAGTCCTCTCTCTCTCTCTCTGGGACCCTCCGACTAGCTATGAACGATAGAGGGATTTCGTGGGGGCGCGAAATAATGACACCAGTGAATTGGAATTATATTTTCATTAAAAGAAAAAACAAGAAAAGGTGGCGAACTTGGTTCACGCCCGCTACCTGGCGTATTACAGTGTCTGATGTTGATTCTAATCTACGTACTATATTTCGAGCAACTCTTCCCAATGCTAATGTTAGGGGACGATCGTTTTCGACGGTCGCAGTCTCTCCCTCTCTGGCTACTTGACAGTCAGCTGTCACTGTAGCGAGGTTGTGAGTCTCTCTCTCTCTCGAGGTCTCTCGGAGGACTGCGGCTCGCGGTAAAGCGGCGGCGGAGAAGGGGTGGGGATGGCTGGGGAAGCGTCGGTACTCTGACACGCCGCAGCTGAGTGCGTTGCGTGACGTCAGCAGTCCGCAGTGATATGGCGTCGGCGCGATCTCAGTGAATATCGGCGCAGCGGTGACCAATCCTGGCACGGCTTTACGCACGACAAACAACACGTGACGCTGTTCTTGTCATTTGAATCCAACGGTTCGTTGGAACGATTGGATCCCAACGCGTGAACGGCTCGAGGCTTCTAGGATTTTTAGGGTGGTCCCCGGGTGCTAGACTAGAGATCAGATGGCTCCTACCTTACGGTACGACGCTCTAGCGTGACTCGGTTACGGCGGTCTTGATCGGCTCGACGGCGGAGATCCGAGTACAGGCACGGGTCGTAGATTGTCCGGTAGTCCAAACTGTCGAGTAGAGGTCCAGGGGATGCAGGGGTTTCTCTCACTCACTCTTTTACTTAAAAACTACGGTCACTCACTCACTCTCTCTCTCTCTTCGCACTCGGCTCGCTTTTTAGACACACGTGGTGCCTCTCTAGTCCGCGGAGTGGAAAGGGCGATCTTTCCGCTAGGGGTGGTTGATCGCATTACCACCTGTCCGGCGAGCGCTGACGGCCGCCGGTCGGCGGTTAGCAGACGAGTGCCGCCAATATGGCTCCGCGAGACAAGGCGGCAAGGGTTTGAACCGCGAAGATCGGCTTTTGGGCACTCGTTACGCGCGTAAGGTTGGGAAGGAGGAGGTCTTAACGTTTTGCCACGTTACAATATATATCATCAAAAGTAGTCAAAGCCTGGCGCGCGATTTGAACTATAATTATATTCAAATCGTTACATTACCCGTGAAATGGCAGTGATCATGACATCTTTTTTCTTTGGGTAGAAATCGCTTCTCACAGATGTGGCAATTTTTCGCGCGCATATGATGATCGCGTTGTGCCTGATTCAGAGATTCCATTGGAATTATATTTTTTATGCGTGACTCTACTTTAATGGATAATTCGCGAAGCTGTCCGATAAACCATTCAACACAATCGGGCCCGCGTTTATTCTCATATCCCGATAATGTTCCGTCATATGAGCAATGTACATAATAGGCGACACTGTGTGGGATATGCTCTCGAGATTCACTTGCGGTTGGTTTCAATATACACTCGAGATCGGCATAAACAACGAATGGCACAGTTCCCTTATTCTGAAAATTTGAAAATTCCAAATCTTTTTTCTCTTGATATTCCATTCGGATTCTATTCATTCGCATGCAATCTTGCCTGTGACTTTCATACGTACCGTGCACGCTAAAGTGACACAGGCATCTATCGCACAAAAATTGTTCACCGTTATGGCTTGATAATTGTTTGCTAATCAAACGCGAAAGATTCTTAATCCAAGCAAAGTGAAATCGTGGTTTGAAATTATTTAAATCATCATCATCATCATCTTCTATTTCGCTCTTACTCTCTATCATGAGTAGGTGGATTGTGTTGCTCTTAGTTATATTCTTACTCAAATAAAGCGGGGTAATTACACTATTTTTGAACTTTTTCTCGCTCTGAAAATTTTCCGGTTCGATTCCATATACGTTAATGCTCAAATTGTTCAATTTTTCGAATTTCTGTACACTATGCAGGGTCGCTGGGAATTTAATACCTGTACAATTTAGCTTCGATATATACCGTCGATAGCTGTGTGGTCTGGTTGCGTTAACGCCTGTGGGGTGGAGAGCTGCGGCAACGGACCACAGCAAACACCGATCATCATCATTCTGCACGTTGACCACCGCCTTTTTTTGCTGAATATCCTCAGGTAGCGCTGTATATGTTGAGAGTCCACCGCGAAGAGGCTCGTATCGGTTTATGCCAACCACTGCATTTACGATCTCAATCATACTCCAACCAGAATCTCGTTGTTCGAAATCCTCCACCATGGTCAGCAGAGGATTTGTTACGTTATCCAATACATCCCTGTTCACGAAGCACATTATTCAAGCGTTGCATCGTTACCACCTCAGCGTCAGCCAAAAATCTCGCCAAATCCTTATGTCGAAGATTTGTCACGGCTCCAGTGTGTATACGGCACTTGAAGGCACTCTTCATATCATCCCATCGAACGCGATTCTGAATATCATCGCCAATATTACCTCCAACAATAGTCGCATGGTGTCGTTCAAATTTCACCACCCACGATTGGAGGAGTGATACTATATGTTGTAGTCGCTGTTTTTCACTCACACTTGGGTTTGATTGCATCAAAATGTTGTTCAAGAATCAAACATTTTCAAGTGCGATATCACGCCATCGAATGAAAATATCTTCACTCGCATTTCCTGGAGGGAGTGTACACAATAACTTGTATGCATCTTCCATCATCTCGACAAGATTCATATACCTGACGTTGTCCATTTTTCTTCCAATGAGTTTACAGCTCCGCATTCAAACCCACACCTTGCAAATGTTCACACCCACCATGAGCTTTGGGGTTTCATATGCAGACGCCCTCCACCCCACCACCATTCAAATACCATGAAAATTCAAGCGTTTCCAACCATAGTTCGGGTGGGGTTTTGTACCTGGGGTTTGCACCTTTTCGTGAAAAATATTATTCGAGTTTACCATTGGCCAACCCCTGCCAATATTAGGGTGTATTTCAGATTTCTAGTTGGGTATAAAGCGGGGTTTGCACCGAGTTTTAGACATTCCGCAAACAACCGAGAGAAGCAGTGTACAGAAGTAAACAAGTAAACCAAGTGTGAAGATGAATAATCAAATTGTAAACCCCGCCGATGTGTTTGATGCCGAGTTTTGGGATGAGCGTCTGCATAGCGACGATGAGGGTGATAATGGCTATGAAACCTGGTATGCGAGTTCGAGTGACGACGAGGATCACATACCTCGGTATATAGAGGTGTATTACGATGATGGTGAGCCCATGTGAATAAGGGTGAGAAATCCACCGAAGTTGGACGAGGACGTGGGAAATGTTGAGAACTGGGACGAGGAGAAGAAAAGAAGGAGGATGACGATGAGGAGAATCGGGGCGAGGCGGAGGAGGAGAAGAAAGATAACGTGGAGAAAAACAATGATGACGAGGATGGGGAGAAGGATGACGATGAGGAGCGGGTGGAGAAGGAGAAGAGGGAGAACGAAAAGAATAATAAAAAGGAGGGAGAGTAGGAGGAGAAGGTGGTGGTGGAATGCCGAGGTGACACCTCAACTCATTATTCGGTAAGTTAATATCATTTTCATTACATAACGATTGGTTATTGCAACACCTGTACGTTTCAGATACGCGTGAACCTCGGTGCGTGATCGCCACCTCTTTGTAAATATATAGCTTAAATTAGTTTTAGGAAAAAATTTTCTTACTTCAGAATATGTTAGACTTAATTTGAGTTAGTGTTGAGAAAATTTCTACTTCAGAATAGGTTAGACTTATTAAATATAGTTTAAGCTTCTCTAAGAAAAACCTCTTTGTAAATATATGGCTTAAGTTAGTTTTAAGAAAAAAAATTTTCAGTTTAGAATATTTCAGACTTAAGAAATACACTTTAGGCTAGTTTCAAGAAAATTGTTACTTTAGAATAGGTTAGACTTAAGAAATACCAGATAAAAAACATATATTATCGGATAATCCGCGTCACTGCTTGCATATAACATACCCCCTGCCACTCTTTGAGCATTTCAGCTAGTATAATTCGCATATATATGTAAGCTAAGAATTAGATATTTCAGAGCGGCCATCGTGGATCGATTGTCGGTAGATCGGTAATCGTTACCATGATGCGAAGGCGAATCGGTAGTGGCGCCACCGCGAGACGAAAAAATTGCAGCCATCCGATTGTCGGTAACAGAAGATCGACAATCTTAGATTCAGAATCGTTACCATCGGACTACCGATAACGAAAGTGGTGCCATCACAAGGCGGAAAATTGCAATCGCGAGATGGAAAAAATTGCAGCCATCCGTAATTTGGTAACGATGGGCGTTATAAAGTTACCTACATAGATTTCATAGATTATTAGTCGAAATGCATCGCACGATCGGCTGCAAACACTGCTCCTTTTTCCTTGGTTGGATGTCGCTTCGTTAGTGAGTTATAGGTAGTACGAAGCAGGTCCCAAAATGCAAACACCTCTGACATGCCTGCGTACCGATAATTAGTTGTCACCTGCTCGACCCATGTTTCGGACCCCCTCTGATCGCGGCCGTCCTCCAGTAGCACCCTGGCGCTGGGTTAACTCTGGATCTCGCTCGTCGAAAAAATCTGACTTAACCGTAACGGCCTGACGACTGCAGTCAATCTGCTGGAGCCTCCACTGTAATTGGCGTACTAGGCAACTAGCCCTCGGTCGCGATAGGGCTCCTATAAATGGAACGCCTACACTGATAGTCTTCTGGAATGAACCAGCCGCAATAACGGTCGTTGAGACGATAATGGCTCAGAGTTTGATTCGGATCCAGGCCGATAAGTCCAAGAATAGGAGGCTCTGGAGGCGCTCTTGCGCCGTTCGGTAAGGCACGCTCAGGCATTTAGAGTTGAAGGTGATAGGTTCGTAAGGTGACCGAAGGAGTGTTGACACATCCCCGTACGTCGTCGACCTGCTGGTGAGCCAAGATAATCCTCTTGACCGGAGGGAGCACTGACTTTGGTGCTTTTTTGGAGACCCACCGGTGCACGCTATGAGGTATCTCTTGAAGTCCAAAGATGACAGCCATAAGGCCTCAGGATAATGCTGCTGCCCCTTCTTGTAGTTCTCCCTCGGAGGTAGGGAACTCAGTGTTTTCAGCCGTTCGGTGTCCGGTTTCACATATTTTTACACGATTAACAATTATACAAATTGAAAATTATATGAGTTAACAATTACATGAATTAATAATTACATGAATTACGAATTATAAGAATTAGCAATTATAGCTACATTCAAAAGTTTCCCTACTTGTTTGCCATTTTCCCTGGAGTCTTACTCATCAGATATACGCACTTATAATCTCTGGGACGACATTCGTGAATTCAACGTCAAAACAGGGAATTTTCTCATGCATCCACTTTGCGTGTGTTTTGTTTGTGACTTTTGAATCGTAAGTCTTATCGCGCTGTTATGTTTTTCATGCGTGAATTCCCGAATATTTTGTAAAACTAGCAGAAAAATTGAAGGCGCATCATTGCGAAAAAAAAATTCCTCTGTTTTGACTAAACACGAACTGCATTATTTTGCCAAAATCATGGCTAAAATTGTATTGGAACTTTCATAACAGACTTCATTTTTTTTTTCCGGCCCGAACCAGGACTTTTTGTATTCAGTCGATTGCAGAATTCAGTCCGGCTGATTGGCTAATCAGCAATTTTTGAAAATGGTAAAAAAAGACGTCATCAGCATTTTAAAATGCTCAGCGCATTAATTTTTTTACAATCTTCAAAATCGAGAACAAAAATCTCGCAAAAAATGATCAAACTTCAACGGTCGGATCATACATCGGATTGATGGTTATTGTCGTGGTACAAAAAAATCCTACATTGTTGTACGCTGTTCTCCAGCGCTGCGTCTTTTGTATCGCATTCGATTTCGCGTAAAAATTCGGCAGTCACTGTTAGAATCGTCGAGGCAACAGTCGTAAAAATAGCTAATCACTAAATAAGACATCTGAACAAATTAAAGTGACGCTGTGCCATGACATCAACTACCAGGGATGTGTGTTTTTATAAAGATTGTGTTTCAACCCGGAATAGTGAGGACATACACTTGTTTAGTTTTCCTAAGACTAAAGACTCTAGATATGAACTATGGATACGACATGCAGGTATGTTCATTAATTTTTTTTGATTTTCACTAATCACACAATTTTATGATGCAAAAAAGTACTATAGACACGACAACGGATTTCTCGACTCACTTCTCTTTATTTGATTGTCTGGAGCTGGACAGGCAATCCTTAAATATAGAGCAGTAGTGAAATTCCGCCCGAAATCAGTATTAATCGGGGTATATACATCTTTAAAATTTTTTTTAATCGTTGATACGCTGTGATGTAATAATTCATTGACTCAGTTTTCTTTACAGCAGATTACCAGTGTTTTAAAGTATCGTTCACTTTTATCGAAGAATATTTGGACTTCGCGTTGCGTAGTTCTCAGCCACCGATGTAGAAGCGGTTGGCGCAGCATGCAGCTCGCATCGTTGATTGAATCTTTTGGAAACTCGGAGGTAACATTCTACATGGATGTAATTCCCAATCAAACCAGTAATATCCAATGAATTTTAATTTCAAGTATGAAAATTTTCTATTTCAAACTATTATTCTGCAGAATTGAATATAAAAACGGCTTGGATGTAATCATTCGCATACTTAAAATTGTAATTCATTGAATATTGTTAGTTTGGTCTGGAATTACATCAATGTAGAATGTTTCCCCCGAGTTTCGAAAAGATTCAATCACCGATGCGACCCGTATGCTGCACTCACCGCTTTTTCATCGGTAGCTGAGAACTACGTAACGCATAGTCCAAATATTCTTCAATGATTCAGAACGATAGCTCAAAACACTAGTAATTTGCTGTAAAAAAAAAAAAAAAAAAAAACAGAGTCAATAATTGATGAACTTGATCTCGATTTTAGAGGTCAGATGAAGTCAAAAAATGTGATGATTCTGAAAAATTCTACTCGTCCAGATAAACAAAAGTCTCTAAGAAACCATGGGTCGCAAGCAGCCTGTTCTCATAGAAAACGACCTTTAAACATAATACAAAAAAAAAATCGCTAAAATTAGGAAAAAATTAGGAATCGACATTCCACCGAATTGTGAGATTCGAACCGACAGATGACGAGAGTTACCTAAATAATTAACAATTCGGTAAAATATCGATTTGTAATTTTCTCCTAAATTTATCGATTTTTTCAGATTATATTCAAGTGCCGTTTTTTATGGGAAAGGGTATCTTGCGACCCATGGTTTCTCTGAGACTTTTGTTTCTCTCTACAAATAGAATTTTTTAGGATCATATAATTTTTTTGACTCCATCTGACCTTCAAAGTCGACATAAAGATCAATTTTGCGTGGGCATATTTTTCGGGATCTTCGCCGATCTCGACCTGGAGAATCAACCGGTAAAACGGCGACACATAATTTTTTACACCCTGTACAATAGGGCAGCTAGTGCCATTTTGAAACCGCAAGGTATCATGGGAATATGCATCTGTGGAAAAAAAAAATTTATGTAATTAATAAACGTAGTTCATTATTATTTATTAATTTTTTTCTGTTTCCTATATCTATGGTATAATTAATTAGACTTTTTTTTTGATCCCAAAGCACGAGAACGAGAAGTTTCGCACTACCGGAACTTGGAAAATCGCCGACTGTGCTCACTACATTTCACAGCGGATAGCTTTTCAACACCTGGCCGCGACAAATTAAGAAGGCAGGCCATTCCTGTGGATTATCACACTGTCCTACGCCACTGTGATATGCAGTCGTTTGATAAGACTGAGGTAAAACGTACTTACAGTACGCCGCGGTTAACAATAGCCGAAAATCTTACGGCTCATGATCAGTCATGCCACTTGAAAGCTGACGATCCGGTCTCGCCATGTGCGAAACCTTATGATGATGACGTTGAGCGGCTGCGATGCGATAATGACAGATTGCGTAGTGTCATTTCGAAGTTGGAATCTCAGATGCAACAATCTACCTCTGGTGCTTCAAAGCCGTGCCATCTGGAAATTGAAGTTCAAAGTGAATCTGCGGACTTGAAGAAGCAAAAGTCGCCTAATTACATAGATATTAACGAGGTTAAGTCCGAAGTCAGTCGTACGATGATTCAAATGCAGTTGCGTCATGATAATACCACGATGCCGTTCCCTGAAGATCAACGTGACCTGGCAATGAGAATGCACTATTATTCGGCATCGGCCTATGAAAAGTTGCGTGACATGGGGCTCAAGTTGCCAGCAGATAGGACGGTTCGAAGATGGGTCGCAGAAACCGAAGTGAACGTTGGGTTTTGCGAATACATATTCTCAGCGCTGAAACAGGCCATGAGAGACATTCCACCCGATGAAAGGTGTTGTGCTTTGAAATAGGATGAAATGTCTCTCATGGAGCGCGAAGAATATTACATGAAAACCGACGTCATCGAAGGTTTTGAAGATCTTGGACCTCTCGGCCGGACTCCTCGGCGTGCAAATCATGCGTTCGTGTTCTGCTTAAACGGACTGCATCCACGCAACCGGTGGCGGACTCTTTTAGCATATTTTCTGCCGTGCAATAGCGTGTGTGGCGCAGATATTGTAAAGTTGCTGAAAATATGCATAGACAAGATCAATGACACTGGAGCTATCTTGAAAATGACGGTGTGCGATCAGGGTACAACAAACGGAAAAGCATACAATATATTAAAAGTAAGCGAGAGCCATCCATATTTTATGCATCTGGATGTTAAGATTCATGCTCTCTACGATTTTCCGCATGCGGTGAAGAATGTTTTAGGCATGCTAAGAAAGTGGGGTACAGTTGGTATACCAGGTAAAATTGTTAAATACTCCGACTTTACTGCAACATTTCACGAGGATCAACGATGTGGAACATCCAATCTTCTTGGTCATATCACAGAGGCTCACATGTGGCCTGATAGATTTCAACGCATGAACGTATCCCGGGCTTTTCAGATCTTCAGCAAACGGTTTGCTTCTGCGCTGGAGTTGGCATACCATTCAGGAAGTGTCCGTTCTGAAACAATTGTCAGCACAGCTCAATTTTGCCGAAATATGGACACAATAATCGATGCTTGTAATAGCTCAAGTTTATACAGCCCGAATCCCGCAAAGCGGCCATTGTGCATTGAGAACCCCGGTGTCGAGCAGATCTTGATAGATTTTCTGTCTTGGGCATCGGACATGAAAGTACTCGCTAAAGGGCGATGGAAGCGGCCCATATCGTTCGTCGGAATCTGTCAAACTGTTCGTGGTATCTTCAATCTTTATTACGAACTACGCAATCAATTCCCAGATTTCAAGTTGTGCACTGCACTATGCAACCAAGACTCTGTGGAGCAGCTTTTCTCACGATTCCGAGGGCATGGAGGATTCAATCCAAATCCGACATGCATGATGTTCCGATTTAGCGCACGCCATCTCATTTCAGTCCGTAATATCATTTCTTCTAAACGAGGTAATGTTATATGCGCTGACTCACCATACCTTGCTCTTTTGCCATCGAATGATGAGACAAATTCCGCGGGTGATTTAACAAATCAGCACTACGAAGCCGCTGTCAGTGCTATCAAATTTTTCGAGGATAGAGAGTTCGCCCCAGTCGATGTCTCCGAAACTGACGCTCAAATCGACGACGACTCAGACACTGACAGCGACAGCGACAACGACATCGAGGATAACCATGATATGGATTTGATCACACGTATCCGTTTATTCGAAGCTGCAGCTGCTCCTGTAAATACAGGATCATATGAAGCAAACGCTATCGCCTTTTTCGCCGGATATACCATAAACAAATTGATGAAAATACACACCTGTGAACGCTGTCGAGATATTATGGCTAAAAAAATATCCGATACTGGTAATACTAATGAAAGGTACCTTGAATGCCGAGAGTATATCAGTAATGACGAACATGCAGTCATAAATTTACAAAGGCCAACTGATAAATACTATAAAATCGTCGAAGCTCAGCTCCAGTCCTTCCACGGTATTTTTATTCGACGCAAGCACAAGGCTGATATCCTCATGAAGCTTGTCAATCATGCGATCCAAGCAACAAACAAGATCGACATGCAGTGGTTCGATGAGTCAGATGGATGTCATGCCCATCGGTTATTCGCTGTACGCTTCATGCTGAGAGTCAAACTGCAACGGCATTGCACGTTCGAAAACCGGGCTGCAAAATTAACAAAAGTTAACAGCCGTGCCGCAAATGCAGCGAAGCGCAAGGCGCGTAAGCCATCCAGAAAAATGCGAAACATCCTTCATACGTAGTGGTAAGTTGTATAGTGTCCATAACTTCGCATTCATTACATTCACATATGGGGCATTCCACGTTTCTTTAGCCATTGAAAAAAAAAGCTTATTCGGGAGATTTCAAATTTTCCCAAATGTTATTAGACGGAATAACCAAGTTTTGTCATTTTTCATTCAAATAGTAATACTTCGGGAACGATTACTCGTGAAGACAATCGAAAATCTGTGGTTCTTCGAGGCCTACAAGGTTGAAATTTATTCATATTTAATCATACAGACAGATATAAGGTTATTTATAATACTGAGTAAGTCAGACCCACATTTTAGGGAGAATTCTTATTTCCTAAACGGACGGCGCTCGATATCATCGTTATAATATCGTCGAATTCTGTACGGAAAGGCCGAGTTTAAAGTAGTTGCCTTCCTAGATATAGCTTGTGCTATTGCTTACTCACTCATTCGCTATTGCCTCCTCTTTCACTCACTATCGCTTATTCGCTTATACTCATGACTATATCCGACTTATTTACTCAATTATTATCAATATATGAAAAACTATGTAGTAAATAATTTCCGAATTTTTCAGCATAATTGTCAATATATAAATCTAATAGATATCAGTTTTTCAAAAAGAATGTTTAGGGAAAACCCTGTTCATGGGAATCGCACTCGTTGAAAAGTTATATGCAGAGATACTTATCTCGGAAAATCTTGCAAAAGCAATCCCTTAAACAGAATCAAATCCCATTGAAAAAATAAAAAAATACTCAAACTCGGTCTTTTCATACATAATTCGAGGATATTATGCCATTGAGCGCCGTTACTTTGAAAAATAAAAATTTTCGATGATTTTGACCTAAAATGTGGGTCAGAATTACTCAATTGAATCTAAATAAATTTTATTCTGTAGGCCCCGAACAATCGCAGATTTTTATTTCTTAACATTGTCGTTGCGATTGGCCGTTCTCGAGATATCACTGTTTCCATGGAAAACTACATCACTTGAGTACTTCGTCAAAAAAAAATTTCTAAAAAAATTAAATTTCGTGAATTTATTCGCATCAATATACTATCGCCCGCTTCGTTGTTATTTTGTGAGGACTTTTTGTTTTTCTTTGTGGCTGAAGTAACGCAAGAATGCCCCATATGTGTAATGAAACAAGTGAAAATGAATCACTACGTATCAAACATTGTTTTTAATTGTTCAGCTATCCATAAAAATGGAAATGGACCAAAAACTAATACCGCTTTGTGTTCTCTAATTAGATGTGCACGTGGACTGGCACGCGGACTAGAATTATATAGACATCTAGATCATTCACTACTTAGATTTTAATTTTTTTTTCCTACGTGTGTTATATTTTACATGCTATATCTATTTTTTATGTTCCTTTACGGTTCCTTTCTTTTGTTTTTTTTTTACCTTGAAGAGTGTAACGCCGAAAGCGACTGAGTTCATTTTTACTTCGTTATTATTATTATCATTTCATACTTTTTTTATACACCTATATGTATAAAGGGTGTATTTTCAATAGAATATTCTCACATATTAAGGTATATATATATACAGCGTGATTCTCAAGTCGCGGAAAAGATTTCACATGCAGATTCCTTATCATAATCTAAGAATAAAGTTCCTTATCAAAAACTTCGAGGGACCGCTCGTTCTTGAGTTATAGAAGGTTTAGTCAACCCAATTAGACGGCCGTAATGTGACGTGCTCAGTCTCGTAGCAATCCCGAAAAATTGATAGTGCCCGCGTCGCATGAACTTTGCCTAAAATTTCGGTTTTTTATTTCGTAATTTTTAGTTTTTACGTCGTCCGGTCGGTCATTCTCGTGCCCTACGTCGTTCGCCCCGTAGTTGACGTTGTCCAGGTGGTCAAACTGGTGACTTACGTTCCCCAGGTCGTCCGCTTTGTAGTTCTCACTCTCGTTGTCTTCGGGTTGTTGATTATCGTCATCCAGAACTTTCACCCCGTAGTTGACGTTGTCCAGGTAATCAAACTGTTGACTTACGTTCCCCAGGTCGTCCGCTTCGTAGTTTTCATTCTAGTTGTCGTCAGGCAGGTGACTTTCGACCAGCGAAATTTTCACTACGTTTTTGACGTTGTCCAGGTGTTCGAATTAATGACTCCCGATCATCAGGTCGTCCGCTTCGTAGTTTTTACTCTCGTGGTCTTCGGGTTGTTGATTTCCGTGATCCAGGACTTTCGACCCGTAGTTTACGTTGTCCAGGGGGTCCAACTGGTGACTTACGTTTCCCAGGTCGTCCGCTTCGTAGTTTTCACTCTCGTTGTCCTCGAGCTGTTGATTACCGTGATCCAGGACTTTCGCCCCGTAGTCAACGTTGTCCAGGTGGTCAAACTTGTGACTCACGTTCCCCAGGTCTTTTGCTTGGTAGTTTTTATTCTAGTCGTCATCGGGCAGGTGATTTCCGACCTCCAGAATTCTCACTACGTTTTTGACAATATCCAGGTGTTCGAACTGATGACTTTCGATCTCCAGGTCGTCCTGACGACAACTAGAATTAAAACTACAAAGCAAAAGACCTGGGGCACGTAAGTCACCAGTTTTACCATCTGGGCAACGTAAACTACGGGGCGAAAGTCCTGGATCCCGGAAATCAACATCTCGAGGACAACGAGAGTGAAAACTACGAAGCGGACGACCTGGGGATCGAAAGTCATCGATTCGAACACCTGGACAACATCAAAAACATAGTAAGAATTTTGGTGGTCGAAAATCACCTACTTGACGACAACTAGAATGAAAACTACGAAGCAAAAGACCTGGGGAACGTAATTCACCAGTTTGACTACCTGGATAACGTCAACTACGGGGCGAAAGTCCTGGAGGACGGAAATCAACAACCCAAAGACAACAAGAGTGAAAACTACGAAGCGGACGACCTGAGGAACGTAAGTCAACAGTTTGACCACCTGGACAACGTCAACTACGGGGCGAATGGCGCAGGGCACGAGAATGACCGACCGGATGACGTAAGGACTAAAAATTACGGAATAAAAAACTAAATTTCAGGCAAAGTTCATGCGACGCGGGTACTATCAATTTTTCAGGATTGCTACGAGACTGAGCACGTCACATTACGGCCGTCTGATAGGGTTGACTAAACCTTCTATAACTCAAGAACGAGCGGTCCCTTGAAGTTTTTGATAAGGAACTTTATCCTTAGATTTTGATAAGGAATCTGCATGTGAAATATTTTCCGCGACTTGAGAATCGCGCTGTATACATATAGATATATATACATATATGGGAAATACTTACTTATATTTATACGGTATTTTGGTCTTCTTCGACTTCTTTTCCTTCTTCTTCTCTTCCCGCTTTCATTTTATTCGACCAATATTATAGGATGTATCGATACCCACGTTCTAATATGTCGTATCCCATATTTGGAAAATTTTTCAGCAGACGATAAAAACGGTTCATTATTACCATTCAGATGCTAGGACTTTGCGGATTGTGATATTTATCTAAAAATAGTAAATCAACAATTTGACCGCTAAAACTTAAACATAAGCTGCGAAAATTTATTATAATTCCATTTTTCCAAAAAAGTTGATTTCTCAAATTTTGTGGGATACGACATATTAGAACGTGGGTATCGATATGTATAGTAAGTATATAAGCAAAAGCTAACTGAATATCCTCTTACTATATACACGCTATAGATTTAGTTGAGAGTAACAGATGTTATAACATTAGCGTAAAACAAAGAAAAGAAAACAGAAAAAAAAGAAAAATGAACCATGAAAATTGGACAGGATTTTTACATTATCATAATAAACGCATACACGTGCTATTGGTGCCCACGTACTTGACATATGTCTCTCTTGTTCTTCTGTAATGTAGCTGTGCGAACACTAGTGACAAAATCATGCTACTTTCTTGCCCGTCAACAGTAATTTACTCGCTGTACATAGCTTCACACGTCGGCGAGAGACTTCGGAAGGTGACTTCCTAACCCATGTGTGTACACTACTCGGAAACAAGTTTCTGTTGGTACGCACTTGCGTGCAAAATTCGCACAATTTTTTCGTTAGTCTACATGCAGCTGAAGTTTCGTATTTCACTTACAATTTTCCACTCACCTTTGGCATTGATAATAACATCGTAGTATTCCTGCAAGTTTGTTTTGAAGAGCTGTAAGCCCTGGATATAATGAGGACACAGATGTATTATCTATGGTAGATATCATGGTTGATATTTACTCTCACAACCTATGTTCTGTCCTGTTTTATAACAATTGGCTGCACATCACAGTTAACACAAAAAAACCGATCACAATCAGACATTCGCTACCGGCATTGCTACATTGGAACGAAGCAGTGCCATGCCAATACTTGAAAATATGCGGTAGCCACGTTGCCACGAAACGAGCGTGTTCGATCACGTTCAAGCGACTGTGGCGGTTTAGTACAGGTCTCAAAGCACTCAGAGAACTAAGACGAATAGCCTCATAGGAAAGAGGAGACTATAGTGGTCGATGAAATATCACACGATTTCACAACATTCTATACGTGAAATGGACAATCATGAAAAAAATGAATCGAAAAGGAATGATAACCACCCCGTTTATGTAAGAAAATAATATAAGTCGCAAGCCGAACAGAGCGCATTGCATTTCTAGGTATATACTACAGGGTGTCTTTCAATTAGTCAGACAAACCTACATAGGACGATTCCTCTTTGAAATAGAAAACGATTTTTCCCCTTAAAAAAGGAAAAAATAAATAAATAAAAAAAAATTAATGAAAAAAAATTAAATAAAAAAAAATATTTATATTCGTTTTTCGAAGAATCGTTTTCTATTTTATTCATCAAAGAGGAATCGCCCTATGTAGGTTTGTATGATTAATTGAAAGACACCCTGTATGTAGCCGCAGTGTAACGACGGCGGGTCATAAGTCGAAAGTCGGGATTCGAAATAAGGCCAAGTGGTGATTTTTGTTGGTAAGGAATTCGTAGCATTTTACTATTTTATCAACATAAGATTTGGCTGATTTCAGCACACGCATAAATTCGTTTACTGTATCGATAGATATTCTATATTACCATCAAATATAGATGGCAGCATTTGTTGGCGCTATTATTTTGTGACATACTGCCATATGACTCCGAATTTTCGCAACTTGTCCAATCTACTAACCTTATATCTATGCTTCTACCCAAGAAAAGGTATGTTCTGCACTTTCGTAGTTTAAAACAATGCATTAAATTCGGTTTGAAGCTTGTGAAAGTGCATAGGATTTTAAGGTTCGCACAATCACCATGGTTAAAATCATACATCGACTTCAATACAAATATGCGAAAGCAGTCAAAGAATGAGTTTGAAAAAAAAAGTCTACAAGCTTATGAATAATGCTGTATTTGGCAAGACCATGGAGAATGTGCGTAACCATAAGACCGTAAAACTAATCACAAAATGGAAGGGTAGGGGTGGTGCGCGTGCTCTCATTGCAAGACTCACATTTCATAGCTGCACCATATTTGATGAAGATATGGTGATTATTGAGCTAAATCGCACCAAGGTATATTTCAATAAGCCAATATACATCGGCGCAGCGATTCTCGATCTTTCGAAAATCTTCTTATACAACTTCCACTATGATTATGTAAAAAATAATTTTTCAAGTGGTGAAGCAAAATTAATGTATACCGATACTGATAGTCGGATATATGAATTTACCGTACCAAACATCCATCAAATCATTAGACGCGATGTCGTTACAATGTTCGATACATCGGACTATCCACCAGATAATGTCCATGGTATTCCACTAATGAATAAAAAACGCCTTGGTCTGATGAAGGATGAAAATAACGCGAAAATCATGACTGAATTTATCGGTCTGCGTGCAAAACTCTACACGTTTAGAACTCGTGGTGATACCGATAAGAAACGTGCAAAGGGTGTGAAGGGTTCCACATTAAAATCTATCACGTTTGATGATTACAAGCGATGTCTTATTGACCATCAAAGTTTAGTTGAGAAACAGTGTATGATAAGAAGTAGTCGACATGCGGTTAGCACTATTGTACAGAATAAGTTAGCTCTAAGCTGGTGTGATGATAAGCGGAAATTGATACCCGGTAAAACCGATACTTTACCCTGGGGTTATCAAGATTCCGCGAACTAGTAAATGTCTTAAATATTTGAAAAGAGTTTTCTCACATTTTCTCACATTTTCTTACATTTTCTAAAACAGAATAAAATAATTTCCCATCTACTTTGCATGTAAATGTGAGAAAATGTGAGAAAATGTGAGATGATGTGTGAAAATGTGAGAAAAAATGTGGGAAATATTTCTTTTCCTCGATGATCGCGCAAACTAGCATTAAGATTGAGGAGGGTTGAGGAACAAATGTAAATATGTTGATAATAAATTTATTCATAAAATTATATTACATATCCGATTTATTTATCCAACTATTATGTGAACTGCCGAATCCCAACCATTCTACATAGAGTGGATCACCACGCCTCCGCAAGACCTTTTCTACAAGATAGCCTTCGGGATATTGCACCCTGCTGAGTTCCTCCTCGTAAAAACCGCTCTCGATGGGTTGGTTCAGGTAGTCGATGAGTTTGTATGTTGGAGGGTTGGAATTTTTTACGGCATCGACTGTAAACATTTCCGTTGTCCAATTCGGCGTATACCCCTTTTCGCACACATTTTTATATTTGCTAATGCGAACTTTATCGCCAACCTTAAATTTGCGTTTTCGTTCGCTTCTTTTGATTTGACGCGGCTTATACACACGTCGATATATCTGTTTTTCATTAGCCATAGTTACATCTTTCGGCTTCATTCCAATCGTACGGTGTTTGGTGGTATTATAGGATGCGATCAAATCTGGTAGAATGTTAATCCATATATGAGAACCTTGAAGAGTAAATTGCTTCCACATTTTATTCTTCAGTGTTCGATTGAAACGTTCGCATATCGATGCCTTCAAGTTGCCGAATGTCGAGTACATGTTGATCCCATTATGCTTCATAAGAGTTTCAAATTCTTTGTTGTAAAATTCCTTGCCCTGATCAACGTGTAGATGTTTCGGTATACGACCTAGAGTTAGCACAGATTTCATTGTCGCTGTCACGTCTTTCGCATTTTTACTCTTGATCGGTACGGCCCACGCAAATTTTGAAAATATATCAATCACCGTGAGCAAAAATTTTGAGCCCTTGTTGACGGATGAATATGCGGTCATATCGACGAGATCAGCCTGCCAGGTCTCATCCAAACCGCGAATATCGACATAGCGTCGGGGATAATTACGTCGAGCGGGTATATGAAGTTCACTCGCTATTACCGCCTTCATCCTTCCTGATGTTTAGTGTATTTATTCTGTTTGCTGTTCAACGAGTTGGTCGGAATGGGAATTCCCTGGATGTAGTGTTGGCTGAGCTTTTCAACGTTATTCTCCACTATTTCCAACCGCTTATCCAGAGATCCACAATCACCCTCCAGCGCTTCAATCCTTTCTTTTGCCTGGATCCAAATACGTTGGTCTTCTTCAAAACTTTCACTGTGCTCCCGATCCATGCGGGCATTAAGTTTAGATTTAAGAGCTTCGAGAGCCTGCTGCATGGATTGCTCGAATGTCTCTTTTATGGATCGTTCAAGAGCAATATATGATTGCTGTGTAATATCCTCAAGACTTTCCAGAGAAACAGCATCGGTTGGTTCCTGTGGATGTGCGACATTACACAATCGTTTATTGTCCATGTCGTACTGGTTATCGATGGTGGTTTTAAACCCAACACCGGGAGATCCACGACTACACACACTTTTGATTTTTCTGCTAGCGAACCGACGACCGAATATGTCTATGCTCATTGTTGAATAATCTAGCTCGATTCGAAGCGAATTCCTCGAAGTAGTCCGTTATGACTGAACACTTCAAGATCAGATCCTACGGCAGCCAGCCGAATCTCCAGAATTTCCTTCTTCACCGTTAGCGCGTCAATCTCATCTGTCATAAGAGCCTGAATGTGTCGATTTCCATCGAAATTGTTGGTATGCTCTCGATCTAGTCGTGCGGTAAGTTGAGATTCAAACTCGCGAAGTGCTTGTAGCGTGGAGTTTGCAAATGTTTTTTCCATAGAATACTCGAGGACACCCAAGGCTCGCCATGTAATATCTTCGAAACTTTTCAGAGAAACGACGTCGTTAGGTTCCTGTGGATCGGCTATATTACATAATCGTTTGCCGTCTAGATCGGACTGATTATCGGCGGTGTATTTGAATCCAGCACCCGGAAGGCCTCTAATCACACTTTTTTCAAAGCCGTTGCTCGTCAGCTGTCGTCCAAATATGTCTATGCTCATTGTTCAACGATCCATGACCGAATGATCATTCTATGATTAATCTCATGCTAATAAATGATTCCCGCCTCGCGTAGCTCCTCAATAATGGAGGATATTTCATTGGTATGGCCAGTATTGCCGGCTGCTTGGGATGCCATGAGTAGTAGAAGACGATCAACGAGCTCATTAGGATCATCCCAATAAACATAATCCATGCTTTGCCCCTGCGCAATTTTATGGGTGGGTAATAAACCTCTACCGGATCTTTCTCGGGTTTTTTCCATCGGCGGGTCGATGTATGGGCCAATAAAATCTCTATACTTCGAACTTTTTTCCCGATCATGATGGGGACTTTTTTCGGCTTTGTAATATTTCCGATATGCATTCGTTCTCTTCACGATTCTGATATAATTCAATTTGTCGCTTTTATTTACAATCGAGGGATCGGGAAACTTTTTGAATAACAATTCAAGCAATCTCGGCGTGTTCTCATAGCTCTTATTGCCTACATATATCTGATTTTCGCTAAATACGATATCCGAATCGCCGATCTTCATTCCACCGACTAGCTTTCGAACACCATATTTCGTGTCCAAGTTCTTGCGCTCTTTGGATGAGGTAAACATGCTCAAATAGCGCGCCGTCTTGACCACTTTTCTCGACACCGGTGTGCTTGTAGAAGCGACTGCAAACGCACCATCCCGGTTGTTATCATCGTCATCATCATGGGCATCATCTGTATCACCCACAGCGGCGATGGCTGTAACATTGTCTCTAATAGCAACGTTAGCTACCAGGCTCCCCTCAACCGCACTTCTATATGCATCATTATCATTATCATCATCATCATCATCATCATTATCTTCATCATCATCAGAAGCATTCTCATAATTTTCTGTTTTCACAAAATCTTCCGTTTTCTCTGTCTTGACCGAACCCCCCGGCTCCGTTTTCACTTCTCGCTTCATTAGTAGCCGCTGCTGCTGCTTCGATAAATCTACCAACTTGTGCAGTGGTGTGACCAGAGGTTTGAAGATTTCACTAATAGCCTGCTCACTTGTGTCTTTCCCCATTTTGATCATTTTGTGTTTACGTCGAATGATGTCGCTAGCCCTTGCTATTTCTCGCAGCACATCGTTTTGCTTACGTATCTTGGAGCTCTCCATGCTGCCAGTTTGATCGATGTGCTGTGACTGTATGCGGTTTATTGATGATTCAGACTCATAAAGCAGTCGAAACCTCTCCTATATCGTCCAGCGTTAATCTCGCTGTCTTTGTCGATGGTTACAAAACTATATCTACCGTCATTCCAACATGCTAAGCACAAATCTTTGAATTGTTGATAGGTCATATCGGTGTTCACGTGATCAGCGTAGATGTGTTTCAAATTCATTTCATCTTGACGGAAAAGAACCAGCAAGTTTGCATTATCTCGCACCAAATGTTTCGGTATTCGAGCATATGTTTGACAAAGATAAAAACTATCGACATCTCTGTGCCGCCCCATGCAAAAATAGGCTCTGATATTATCCTGCTTCTCACAGGCCACGTCATCGAAAATCACGATCGAGTTGGGGTGCGCATCTTTCGGCTCTAGAACCTCCTTGTGCTCATCAAACGGAAAATAACCCATCCCCTCGACCCGTTTCAACAACCTCTTCAAGAACTCATACTTGGGCTGATTGAGGGATTTTGAATAGACGTACACATTCTCAAATCGAAGGCCATTAGCGTGGGTGAGTAGTGTGAGGAGTGCATTAGTTTTACCGCAATTCGAAGGCCCGCAAAAGACAGCCCTTACACTATTTGGTAGTAGGGCTCCGTGTCGTTTCCCCTCCTTCTTTTTTCGCTCGACCAATTTATCGAAATTGGCAATGGGTAGTTTAATTGTTTGATCCAGAAATTTCATGATGCTTGGCAAACGTCGTAATGCAAACTAATATATTCATGCATAAAATACGTGCTTTTATAGAATTCATGTTAGTTCATGGTCGACCATGGTTGGACACACACGTAGACAAAGGCGCGGTTGTGGATTAATAAATAAAATCATCAACAATCTCCCCGTCGAATTACATGTTCCTGGTTATCAGTACTGCGGACCTGGCACGAAATTGGCAAAGAGGTGAGCTCGTGGTGATCGAGGCATCAATGCTCTAGACGCTGCATGCAAACAGCACGATATCGCATACTCCAAGAATCACGATAATATAGCGGAACGTCATAAGGCTGATAAAGTGCTTGCCGAGAGGGCTTGAAATCGGGTTTTGGCTAAAGACGTAAGTGCAGCCGAAAAAGCTGTCGCCTGGGCGGTCACCAACACCATGAAAGCAAAATCCAAACTGGGTATGGGTATGAAGAGGGTCAAGACACAGGCATCGCTCAAGAACAAGAAAAGGAAATTGAAATTTATTATACAGGCAGCAAAGAAATCCATGAAGCCTGGTTCCAAAGCTATTGAGTCCGCTCTAGCTGGTGCCCGTTCGGCCATGTCGAATGGAAAAGTGCACGTGCCTCGTATTTTACCCGTCCCTGAGAAAACTGCTGGTTTATTACCGTTTCTTATCCCAATATTTGCGGCCCTTAGCGCTACAGGTGCTTTAGCGGGCGGTGCTGCGGGCATAGCAAAGGTTGTCAATGAAGCTAATTCAAACAAACATCAGTTACAAGAATCCAAGCGACACAACGCAACAATGGAGGCGAATGCTTTAGGAAAGGGCTTATACCTGAAACCGTATGAGAAGGGTATGGGGTTGTATTTGAAGCCAGCAAAAAACTAATGAAGCTACCACGCTGAGCCCTCACAGATGCCGATTTGCTCAACTACTCAAGAGCTTTGGAAATCCCACATTTTCGTGGTGTTTTTATGCGAAATGATTTACTCTGCTCAGGTCTTAGAAAGCGTGAGTCTGCGATCATAAATCTTGACGATAAAGACGGTCCAGGGACGCATTGGGTTGCATACACAAAAAACGGCAACGATGCGGTGTATTTCGACAGTTTTCGTGATTTACAACCGCCTGGAGATCTCATGAAATATCTCGGTGTTGGTAGCGTAAAATATAATCATGAGAGATATCAAGAATATAACACAGTAATTTGCGGTCACTTGTGCCTCAAGTTTCTCAGTGGACAACTATAAAATGTATGCGTATTGTTGATGTGGTATTAGTCATGGCTGATTCGTTCACGTTGACACTCTCCGGGGAATCGTCGGTCTTGAGGACTCAATATTTTCCCCCTATCGAGCTATCACCGACAAAGACGTATGTTCTCGGACTGATAGAGCTCTTGACATTCAACGCAATACCCAATATAGATGAGGGGTGTAATAAGTTTTATGCGTCGCCCAACACAATAATTACCATACCCACTGGGAGCTATGAAATTGAAGATATCGCAAATTATTTGAAAAGAGCATTACCTGATGATATAAAATTTAGTCTAAAAGCTAATAACAATGAGCTACTCAGCGAAATCAGATGCAATCAACAGATAGATTTTCACCCAAAAGATTCCATTGGTCATTTGTTCGGTTTCACCCCCGATGTTCTCCAAGGTGGTATTACCGACAAATCCAAGGTACCCGTTCGCATACTCAAAGTCAACGCTTTGCGGGTCGAGTGTAATATTACCACGGGTGCATATATCAACGAGCATCAAGTACATACGATTCATCAATTTTTCCCAACCGTACCACCCGGATATAAGATCGTGGAAGTGCCGACGAATGTCATTTACCATCCAATCACCGTACGGTCAATACATGATATACAGTTGAGAATAGTCGATCAGGACGGGAAATTGATCAATTTTCGTGGTGAAACTGTAATATACGATCACACGTGAAATCTTTGAGATAATATGGGAATTGTGTTTGAGGGGGCAAGAAAATCTGGTAGTAGTTATAAAAGCTCGATAACATGCCCAAGCATCATCAGTCATCGTGCAGCTCCGATTCGGATGACACATCAGAACGCTCAGTTTCTCCAGAGCCTAGGACTTCGACTTCGTTGCGGTGGAAAATAAGAATTCGTTGCTATATCTGCATATGCCCGGCACGAGAATGATAAAAATCCGAACACCTGTGACCTCCGACGAGTCGATTGCCCACTGTGAAATACATGCACATCAACCATATGCCGCGTCTACATTCAAAAATAATGATGAGATCCGCATAGCTGTGCAGAATCAAGATGCGTGTGTATTACCTAGCAAAAGTTCGCTCCACATCTATGGCCGGATTACAAAATCAGATGGCAGCCTTGTTGGTGAGAGCACTGATTTGGTCAATATGGCTGTGTGTCACATGTTGAGCGAGATGCGTTACGAGCTGAATGGTCATGAAATTGACCAGAATGAGAATGTCGGCATCACGAGTATTATGAAGGGGTACGTATCACTCACCCCAGGACAACGACATCTCCTGGAGAACACCGGCTGGTTGAAGGATAATAATAAGCTAACCGACGCCGATGGGTACTTTGATGTTGTTATACCACTGAATTTTCTACTCGGATTTGCCGAGGATTATAATCGAATAATCGTCAATGCAAAGCATGAGCTGATTTTGATCCGATCGAACAATGATATAAGTGCCATTTATCAAACCACCATGGAGGGAATCAAAATTTCGCTCGAAAAAATTGAATGGTTATTACCATACATCAGACTGTCGGATCCTGCAAAGATCAAAATGCTCAATTATATAGCCAAAGATCCAGCTGTATCTATGAGTTTCCGCTCGTGGGAAATGTACGAGTACCCGATGCTGCCTGCAACAACGAGACATGTATGGGTTGTCAAGACATCTACACAACTAGAGAAGCCAAGACACGTCATACTAGGATTCCAAACCGCAAGACGAAACGATCCGAAGAAAAATGCCAGTCAATTCGATCATTGTATGATTAGAGATGTAAAACTTTTTCTAAACTCGCAATGCTATCCCTATGGAAATTTCAATCTTGATATTGCTCACAATCAATACGCTATTCTCTACAATATGTACACTAACTTTCAAATTTCATACTATGATAAAGAATCCGAGCCTCTTTTGTCGAAAAATGATTTTTTAAACAGAGCTCCGCTCATTACGATAGACTGTTCCAAGCAAAATGAGTCGTTGAAGAGTGGTCCGGTAGATATTCGTTTAGAATTTGAAACTAGTCTCGCATTCCCGGAAAATACTTCAGCCTACTGTATAATTATACATGATCGCATTGTTGAATACAATCCAATCAGTGGCACCGTCAAAAAATTTGCTACATTTTGAGGATTCATCATGCTTGAGAACTATGGATTAAGCTTATTCTAAATAACTGAAGGAACAATAAATAAATAAATAAATGTAATTGCAAATTCATTGTTATTTATTCAACCCTAACCCATTCCCATTACATATATATACATGTGTGTGTGTGTGTGTGTGTTTAGATTTTGCCACAGAATTCAAATTTATTGTATAGGCCTCCAAGATAGAGTATCTGCAAGCGTTCTTGATCCGCCTCGTTGTTCAACTGATCCAGCTGAGTAGAATCATTCTCTAGAGCCTTTCCAACTCGCGCAGGCAGGAACACGATATATTCGTTGGCAATCGTAGCGATGATTCTGCAAACAAATTTCGTTTTCACAAGCCTCAGTTTTGTGATGTCGTACTTCTGTCCAATCTCCAGCTCTGACATCTTTTTCATCTGCATATCATTTTCCATACGGCTAGTGCTGTTCAGGCTGCTGAAGTCCATCTGCAGGGGGAGGTGAATATTACGGACTTAGTTTTTATATATTATAATTGAATATGATCATCATGTAATAGGATTCTTACCTTGCTCGAGAGAGTTTGCGGGTTCGAATATACGTGGAAGATGCGTTAATGGCGAGAATTCTAGACGTACGAATGCGGCTCCCTGCGAGCTCTGGACTTTTAAGCCATCATTCCCCGCCCTCGAGACATGTGAGGAGGGTTTTTTATGGCCCTCCTCCAAATACCAGTTTTTCAACCGTTGAACGTTCTCGAAGGCGCAATGGTAGCCTCTCGGTACATCGCCATGACAGTCTCCATGCCAATGAAATACATGCGATTCCAATCGTAGTATTCGAAAATTCGGACACCCCAGCTCATCCAAATCAATCACCGCTTTTGAGTCGTCATTGAGGATTTTTTCAGTCCAACGTTTCTTCTCCAATCCCTTCACATAAATGCAACGCGCATCATGCATAACCTTTCTCACAGTTTTCTCCGCATCTATATACGGCGTTTCTCCAGCAATCCAGGGTATTCCATGATGATGCCGTGTCAACCACAAATTAAGATTTCTGTACTCGCTTGAGAGAGCTACCCAGGAGCATGGTGCTTTGAAGAGGATGCGTGTAATACCCTGTCTATATTCCTCATGCGCGCGAATGCTTATTGCAGCCAGCTCTTTTATCACAAATTTATCACTGAATCGTCCAAACCCTTGTACATCCAATATTAGCTCCATATTAACAGCTACGTGTGCGGTCTTAGGCAAAGCCGAAAATTGACTGAGCTGCTGATTCATTGCGTGGGTTCGGTATGCATGCAGGTGTGCAGACGGTATCGCGTGAACAAATGTGGAAAACCCATTTTCTTATTGCAATGTTTATGTTAGACTGATTTTATCTGCATGATATATATGAATTGGTGGTTGTGCACCAACCACTTGCAGATTAACAAAATTCTAGCGCTCTTGAGCGGCCAAAAATCATGCTGATTTATTGCGTGGGATCGGTATGCATGCAGCTGTGCAAGCAGTACCGTGTGAACGAATGCGGAAAACCCATATTTTCTTATTGCCATCTTCATCTATGGCTGATCTTATCTTAGAGCAGCGAAAATCACATTGATTTATTGCTCGAGTCTTGAGACTAACCGATTTTATGGTGTAGGACCATGTCTTGAGAGCTGTTCTCTGGTTGGTTGGGCCTCATTTTATTTCGGGGGTGGTATGCAGCCAATAGGATGCAACTCAACTCTCCCCCGCCCCGTTTTCAGTTTGAAAAGATCGGTGAATAGCGAGAGTTCATAGAATCCGAAACAGTTTGAAAAGATCGGTGAATAGCGAAAGTTCATAGAATCGGAGTAAAGCATCAAGAAGAAGAAGAAGAAGAAGAAGAATTTCCGAAACTCAACGCGTAGAAGGAAAGAAAAAAAAAAAAAATGAGGTATGTTGTTGGTATTGAATACACAAATTTTAACGCATGCTAATATAAGAATGTGTGATAAATCCAGATGAATCCAACTCACGGAAGAGTTGCACAGCGGGCAGCGCAACTGCGGCAAAGGGCCGAGTTGAGGGCGCGATTCCTTCAGAACGCGCAGGTGGTGCTGCGTTTTTTGCGCGACAGTCATGTGGATGAGAACTTCATTAATGAAACCGCGGGCGTGCACTACGAAATGATCGGAAACATCACGCGGCAGTATCAAATTAATGATCATTGGGCGATGCGTGCGGCCACCACTGAAAATGCCACAGCATCGCCAATCCAATGCTTGGATATTTCGTCTTCCGTGCGGGAAGATGCGGCGGGTTCAGATACAGAGACGATCCAAATAAATATGCAAAGAGGTCGATTACCATCACCCAGTTGGGTCTCATCGGAGTATTCACGATCGAGTCCGAGCTCGCCTTCATCGTCGTCGAGGTCGTCATCCCCCGACATACCACCACCGCAACCGATGGTGATTCCGCTCGAACGGCAATATCCCTAGTTTGAGTTAGAGTTAAGAAAATTTCTACTTTAGAATAGGTTAGACTTATGAAATATAGTTTGAGCTACTCTAAGAAAAACCTCTTTGTAAATATATAGCTTAAGTTAGTTTTAAGAAAAATTTTTTTCACTTCAGAATATGTCAGACTTAAGAAATATAGTTTAGGCTAGTTTTAAGAAAATTGTTACTTTAGAATAGGTTAGACTTAAGAAATACCAAATAAAAAAACATATATTATCGGATGATCCGCGTCACTGCTTGCATATAACATACCCCCTGTTCAGTCGAACAAGTATTTATAGGGGTCCAAATACTTCGGTTGGTATCAGCTACCAACGATCGTTCGCGCATGTATACGAATACATGCGCCACGCGGTCGACTATCTCTTTACAGCATAGTCCCAGACCGAGCCGAGAGAGTCGAGCGGTCGTGGGACTCAACCCAGTCGTCCTTCTGTGCGTACTCCCGGAGAGACGAACATTTTGAGGTTAGGATTGCGAATTCGATCACTAATCGGATCTCGTGAGGTCTCAGGTGTTAACATTTTTCAATTATCTGCATGCTGGTGAGCTGAACATTTAGCCCGTAAGTACACTGATAATTGCAGTACGTTCCGCCAGATACATCGGCACAGCCCGGTTGTACCAGCAAGCAAGCGCAACGCTTGATAATATGTCGTCTGCCGACTTATTTACGCACTCACATGTTCACATGAATAAAATATCAAGTGCACCGAACCAGACGGTGATACTCAACCATAAGCGCAATGCTTACGAAGTCGCCAGCGACTTACACACATAACAATCAGATTGCACGAAAGAATTGAACATATAATATACATACTCTGTTACCCTTTTCCGACTGTAGATTTCATCCTTACAATATTTATCACTCGAAATGTATCTGATAAAACAAAGAACTGTGTCTATTGTAAAATTATAATTTGCGAGGGGTTTTTTCTCAGAGATTCACATCTCTGAGATTTTCCTCTCTGAGCCATAATAAACATAGAATTGTATGGCTCAAAAGATGTGTTGATTTAATTTTCCCTACTCCTTTAATCCTTAATTATAGAGTCAGAAATCGTATCAAGTTCAATATCTATTGAAAAAAAAAAAAAAAAATACGCGGAATCTTTTTTGTTAAAGAATTCGCGCCCCACAAAACACCCCCTGCCACTCTTTGAGCATTTCAGCTAGTATAATTCGCATATATATGTAAGCTAAGAATTAGATATTTCAGAGCGGCCATCATGAATCGATTGTCGGTAGATCGGTAATCGATACCATGATGCGAAGGCGAATCGGTAGTGGCGCCACCGCGAGACGAAAAAATTGCAGCCATCCGATTGTCGGTAACAGAAGATTGACAATCTTAGATTCAGAATCGTTGCCATCGGACTACCGATAACGAAAGTGGTGCCATCACAAGGCGGAAAATGGCAATCGCGAGACGGAAAAAATTGCAGCCATCCGATTGTCGGTAATAGAAGATCGGCAATCTTTGATTCAGAATCGTTACCGGCGGGACTACCGATAACGAAAGTGGCGCCATCGCCCAGTGGCAAATTGCAACCATTCGATTGCCGGTAACGGAACATCGCCAATCCATGATTCACGTTACCATGATGCAACATCAGTACCATCTGACTATCGGTAACCAAAGATCGGCCATCGTTACCATGATCCAAGAAACAGATCGGTAGTGGCGCCATCGCATGGCGGAAAATCGCAACCATTCGATTGTCGGTACCAAAAAGATCGGCAATCCACAATCGTTACCATCGGACTATCGGTAACAAAGATCGGTAATCGTTACATTCCGATCGTCGATAACTAATCGGCGCGGTCAGTATTTTACCTACTGCCTGATGGCCGGTAAAGAAGGCTGGATCCAGAACTCTCATATATAATCTACTAAGCTTTCTAAAAGTTTATTCAATGCGTAACAAGGATAAGTGTTATGTTGTAATGAATTAGTCCTCGTTACAGACAGCAGCGCAGGCTAAACCGCCAGGTCTCAGAGTCTTCGAGAAATGCACGAAGCCTAGACTGGACATAATGTCTGCGCCTGTAATTTCAAGGTAGGAATTATCACACATTCAATGCCAACATTCATTGGCCACTAACATTTGCTAATATTCCTGTGAAAAAAATAAGTGCTGTTTAATGGAATTAAGTTATTGAAAAAAATGAATATTTGAAAAGTATGAATAACTACGATATCCTGCAATGGATGTGTGATAATTTTTACCTTGAAATTACAGGCGCAGGCATGACGCCCAGTCTAGGCTTTATGCATTTCTCGAAGACTCCAAGACCTGGCGGTTTGAACTGCGCTGCTGATTGTAACGAGGACTAATTCATTTCAACATGATACTTATCCTTGTTACGCATTGAATAAACTTTTAGAAAGCTTCAATGAAGTTTTTCCCAATTACCTAGTTCAATTTATTGAAGCCTCCACCCCAGGATTAATAATTAATAATTTCGTTCAAATTGGTTGTTCTCGATGAAATCTTTGATTCTAATTAATTTGCAGTTATAGCTTAAGTTAATTTGTTGAGTGTATTATGATATCATTCAAAACTGATTGATCGATTTTTGATAAATATCAATAGCTTACTCACGTAGGTTTTATTCACTTTATTCATCATTTGCTTAAAATAAACGAACATAACCACACATGTCTACTTTCCGCGATGTTTTGACAGTCAGCCGGCATCTATCAACAATGGCTGCCGAGTTTTATCGACCGCGCGCCAAAATCACTCTAGGGGTTTTCAGCTCAACGAGTGGTTAACCTGCTGAAAATACGAAATATTCGCTGTCCGGTAGCATGGACCCATTCGGTTTCACGTGATTGTCACGGTATACCTGCTTATTATTATACCTATTTATATAGTGTTACAAAAATGGTCATATCTTATCCTGTCTTGAATCTACCGGCGGTCAACTCGCTTGGTGCAATTCGAGCAAAAACAATCTTTGTTTTTCTTAATGCTTGACACACATTTTGTGTGATACCACAATAGGCAGCACTCGCAGATAACGCTTTCGCCTTTGATTTGTTTGTTGCAAGTCACACATGTCCATATGTTGAGTGCAATCTTTCGCCGAACAGTTGCTTTCAACAAATTGAATGCCCTTTCCTCAAAATAGGGTTTCAAAATATCTATTTTGACGTCGGGCTCGTTTGCAACGGAATCTCCGATAGAATCCGGCCTCAGTTTCATGTCAGATGTTCGGATGGTATATTCTTCTAACAGGCATTGGTGATGACGTCCTTGTCTAGACCAATCCAGCTCATTATTGCTCTAGCCTTGTCGGGGTCAGATAATATTGAAAATTTCTTTGGGCCTTTTTTGATTGGAAGGCCTATCGCAGTTAACGCAGTACCTTTTTGACGTCCTCTGGATCTTATAGCCGGCATCAAAAGTTCACTCAATTTGATTGAAGATGTCGTTGTAGGATTTTTGTTGCCCGGTTCAGTGCATGCAAAAACTTCAATTGTGTTACACTTTTCTGGGGAAGAAATATCCAACTGTTGAAAGTCGCATAGAACATTCGCATCGCTGGTGGGGAGATGTTTTAACTCTTCTATTTTATCTAATGAGCTGTTGTTGCATGCAAAAGAGTCAACTGATGCTGCAATGTCTATCGACTCTTGATCGGACACATATTGAGAACTGCATGCATCCTCGGATCCTGTGCTTTGTACACGTAAATCCCGATCAAGGTCCTGATCAATGATTGTTAAGGTGAAGTGAAACGTTTGTCAGAACCTCGAAAACGGGAATCGTGAATTCTCCGAAACTACTGAATCAATCGCGATGAAACTTTGAGGGGTTACACATAATTGTGGTAGAAAGTGGCTGATTATTTCACTTTTTCAAAATTTGACAAAAATTTTCACAGATTGACGTACCGACCACATAAATCGCAAGATTATTCACTGTTGCCGCAGATAATCGCATTTCCCCGACAATCAGCCACTCCGCGATGAAAAACCACACACTTTGAGTCTATTCCCGTGTCATTTGATAGAGAAATGACTGAGAATTGACAATTCTCCGTCAGTCATAACTAAAAACCGACATTTAGTTGAGGTGAGAGCCTGTACCGACATCGCGATCAGTATACTTGTCAACCAAGCGGCGGCGCTAGTGAAGGTTTCTTCTGTCACTTCACGTGAGATGTTTCTGCTGCTCTCGCTTGACAAGAAATACAAATATTCAACATCGGATCGCAAAGGGCTAACCTCACCCGACTAACAGCTAACCTGAAATACGAACAAAGGATGGGTAGAATCGTGTTCGGAATTTACGTTACGAGATAACATCATTGCTCGTTTATTCATATTACCCAAATCTCCTGACTGGAAGAAAGAAAGTTCGAATAATCATTGACAGCTAACCTGAAAAACGAACGTAGGATGCCTGAAATCGTATTTGGGATTGACGTTACAACGAGACGATTGCTCTTCAATTTCTTTTACTCCTATCTTTGATCCCAATGTTTCGAAAGTGAATAACGTATGTAAACGATCAATATCGGATCCCAGATGTTATAATCTAACTCGTCCGACAGCTAACCTGAGACTCGAATGTAGGATAAATAAAATTGTATGAGAAAGTCAGGATTCATTTAGCTCGTTTATTTATATCATGCGTATATTTCATTCCCCTAGATTTTTTCGAAACAGGCATATGATGAAAATAAATTCGAATAATCGATACAAGATCCCAGACGTCGTCATCTCACATTTCTGGTAGCTTGCCTGAAAGCCGAACATAGGGGATAAGATTTTGTTTGATTAATTGATAGATACAGGTTTATTCAGCCTTCTCGGCTAACGTATAGTAATATACAATATTTGGTACTTTCTCTTTTACATCTAAATTATCTCCTATAATAATATACAGTATCTGTTAAATAATTTCTCATTTATATCCATATCTACATTAACTTTTCTATAATTTGTATCCGTTTACACTTTTTTTAAAGCCATTGGGATCTGCGGAATTTTTGACTTCCCTTGGTAGATTTTTGTATATTTTTGCCCAAGTATACATTATGCTTTGTTGGGCACTCGCTGTTTTCCTTGTACTTATCCGTATGTGCTGTGCCTGTCTTGTTCCCATACCTTTGTTTCCCCCAACTAATTCTGATCTGTTGCTCAGTTCGTCCGGCATTATGTTATGGAAACATTCATTTTAAACTCTAATCTTTCCAGTATCGTCATAAAACTTAGCGCTTCTAGCATATCCCTAATCTTTGCATATCTATTTACTTATTGGGGACGCTAATTTTTGTTCCAACTTTTTTCAGTATATGGTCACAGCGTTCTTCAAATTTCAATCTGTCATCCGATACGGCTCCTAGGTACTTCATTGTCGTCACTCTTTCAAGTTCGTTTCCCGCTTTCGTTTTTATTCGAATTTCGAGCCCTAGTTCCTTCCTAATACAGAGTAGCGGTTATGGAGAGATGGATCTGTTGAACAACAATCGGAATAATAAAAATAGATTCGAATAACAAACACAACTAGCAGGCGACATAAGCTCGCTCGACTGACAGTTAGCCAAATATAGGACTCTATTTCAGATTTGAGGTTGACTGAGAGATCGATTCGGTGGACAAGAATCCAAATAATACAAGCAGACGACACAACCTCACACTTTTGACAGCTAGCCTAGCATAGGAGTTCATTTCAGATTCGAGGTTATGAAAAGTTCGATTCGTTGGACAAAAATCCACATAATACAAGCAGACGACACAACCTCACACTTTTGACAGCTAGCCTAGCATAGGAGTTCATTTCAGATTCGAGGTTATGAAAAGTTCGATTCGTTGGACAAAAATCCACATGATACAAGCAGACGACATAACCTCACACTTCTGACAGCTAGATTCGAGGTTATGGAAAGTTCGATTTGTTGGACAGAAATCTACATAATACAAGCAGACGACATAACCTCACACTTTTGACAGCTAGCCTAACATAGGAGTTCATTTCAGATTTGAGGTTATGAAAAGTTTGATTCGTTGGACAAAAATCCACATAATACAAGCAGACGACATAACCTCACACTTCTGACAGCTAGCCTAGCATAGGAGTTCATTTCAGATTTGAGGTTACGAAAAGTTCGATTTGTTGGACAAAAATCCACATAATACAAGCAGACGACATAACCTCACACTTCTGACAGCTAGATTCGAGGTTATGGAAAGTTCGATTTGTTGGACAGAAATCTACATAATACAAGCAGACGACATAACCTCACACTTTTGACAGCTAGCCTAACATAGGAGTTCATTTCAGATTTGAGGTTATGAAAAGTTTGATTCGTTGGACAAAAATCCACATAATACAAGCAGACGACATAACCTCACTAGACTGACGGCTAGCCTAGCATAGGATCTCCTCTCTGGCTGCCGTCCCATGTAGGCCCGGTTCCCCGGAATCCGGAATCACGGAACGGAACGTTATATGCGTCGGTGTATACATACACGCAATACATGGAGAAAGTCACTAGATTCCGTTCCGTTTTTCGTCCGGGCCTACATGGGACGGCAGCTTCAGAGTTGCGGTTATGAAGTGTTTGATTCGTTGGACAGGAATCAAAATAAAGAAAATGAATTCCAATAATCTATGAATGAAAAGGAGAGATCCTCGAATAATGAAAATCAATAAAATCAGGTTAGGGGAATTCCAAAGGGTACTTTAATCACCTGCAATTTTTAAACCGTTGGCATGAGGATGTCGGGTTTTTGAATCTCTTTCTAGCGGTTGAAATTCCGGATAAGATGGTGTACCGCAGATGTCTGTAGTACATAAGATGTAGTTCATAATATCGAATCTATGCATAAGTGGCATAGATTAACACAAACGAGGATATATTCCTCCGTTAATCCAATGTAAAGCATAAAATTTCATCTTCCACCCTCTACATCTTCGAGCGTGCCGCCCATTTTTTTACCAGGACTTGTTTTCAGCTAAAACCTACAACTTTTTACGGTGGGGTACGAGATTTTTTTTTTCTCATTCTTTATTATTTATAACATTTCGTTCATATGTATGATTATAAAATGGTGAAAACATCTATGTTGGGTCTCTTTGAAAATCTAAATGCATGACTCACGAAGTCTCGTATGTCGACTACGTCGAGATCTGAACGTCAAGCTTATAGTCTATATTAGTTTAAATTTCTGTTGTCTGAAATTTTTTCAGCATGTTTAATCGCAGAGATATTATCATTTGAATCCATAATGGTGACATTCCAAAGAGAAGATACACCTCAGGATTGATGAGAATTTTTAACAGCATGCGCGCGTATCGGGTCGTTTCCGACCACTGTCCGACGCTGCTCGGTAGTCGAGAGATGAAGATGTAGTTTGTAGAAAATTGTAAGCGGAGGCTTGCCGCGCGCTCCGCGCTCGGAGGTTTTCCCGCGCCGACATGAATAAGGTTCTCACGAGCATTGCACGACTAATGAATTAATTTTTGAAGGGTTAGCTAACACGACTGCTGTTCGTTACACGCCATACCCATAAATTAACAATCTTTCGGAATTCTGTTTGAATAATACACTTTGGTTGACTGCAGCTCTTATAATCTTATCAAACGGACAGTACGTTTTTGATCGAGATTGAGCAAATGCCGGAATGATACGAAATGCACCCGAGGGAGTTTTCCAAACAATCCCGCTGAGTTTCGTCGTTTTCTCACCCTCTGAAAAACGTAACAACCGAATATAACCGCCCCGCGCACGCGCGAAGTACAAGGTACGTATTGTTTAAACAATTTATTTTACGTGGATACAGTAGACAGTGGTCAAATATTACAAACTGTAAAGTTTGGTCGTTTGCTCACTCTCAAACAGAAAATTACGGTCCGTTTGATCAAATTACAAAAACCGCAGTAAACCATAGTTTATTTTTCGAACAACATTCAGAAAGACTGTTAAATTATGGGTATTACGTGTAATAAACGGCACGCGCGTTTGCTCACCCCCCAAAAATTAGTTCAGCAGTCGTTCAACATTTGGAAGAACCTAATTCATGCGAGGGCGTGAGGACCTACCGTGTGTTGACCCATCTTTTGCTTGCGATTTTCTGCTAACTACATATTCATAGTTGACAGCAACGCCGATAGCAGAAGTGAAGAAGAAGGAGAATAACATCACGCGCCTGTATTGGCGTTGCCACAGGGACAGGGTAGTTCTGTTTGGACGCGAACGTTCGGTATGTATTTGCTTCGAACTATCGTTAGTCGCCCCACTACTCTAAGGGGAGTAGTCGAAGACACAATCGAAAATAATTTTATTATTATCCTTCTTCGAATACAGAGATCTCGTTATATGTCGAGTCGTATTATCCGAGAAGTCTCCAAGTGTTCCGGTAAAATCCCGAATGATTAGTAATTACACGTACGGACTTAGGGCTAGTGATTTCCGTGTCAATTTCACATTCACAAAGTCTCACATTTTTTCATTTCTTTGCAGCTTCAGAATACTATTGTAGGTATATTGAACATGAGTGGACACGTATTGCTGGATTTGTCGATATCGTTGTATTTTCGACTACCTACAACGAATTTTTGTAACCTTCGGAGATTGAGATTCTGAGCACTCAGGTGCCGAAGAACCCTTATAAAAACAAAAAGAGCTATAACTTTGAACAATCGTGGCACTTCGAAATTTGTTTTCAAAAACTTGAGGTAATTACGAAAATACTGATCTAGTGCGAAATATGACAAGAGGTTTTTTTGGACAGACGGTGCTGGTTCGGACGAGAGTGGTTTCAATTTTTCAATAATTTCTTATTCGAATCTAGCAGATCGAAAAATCTTCGGCTCTATAAAACGTTCGTAATATAAAAATCTTTTGATCCGTCCGATTGTCATACATCTAGTCGAACGGATGATAATTGAAGGAAACTTGAAATTTCAACTAGGTAGTTTGGAATCGAAAGATGACTTTTATATCGCCAAAGTCAGGAAAAACGTGCTAAATCAGTTTCAGTCTGAAATAACATAAGAGAAGTGCAGTCAAATGAAAGATGTGAGACTTTTGACAGAAGCGCTCCTCGTGGGAACACGTGACAACCGACGCTAGATCATGGAAACACGAAATAACTTGTCAGAATTGGTTGTCGGAAATCGCGTTTGGTACAACGATGACGATATAATTATCGGCGAATCTCAGGATGACGAGCTTCCACAAAGTACAGGTGCGTGAGTAAACCTCGCTGTTAGTGCAATCGATTTAATTTATATTTATCACGAGTGTGATTCTAGTTGACTCCTTCCTAACCTCAAACATGAGTGCCGATACGAGACTGTGAATTTTATTTTTCAGATATGTAGTAGAGTTCTATATAATTCTGACGGAATTATGTATTGCGTTGTGACTAATGTTAATTGATCAATTTCGATCCAAACTTTCGCTGCTTGTCTGCTGAACTGATGGTCGATGGACACCTAACGAATACAGGTTATTGACTTATAGACTTTATATATCTAGTCGTAAGAACTATATGGAGAAATGTTTTTCCCAGTCTTTCCAAATGAGAGTGACTCGACCATTTGTGGCTGGAATCCAAACGGATTTAGATTATTGATTTATAGAATATATATCTAGTGATAGGAACTGCATGAAGAAATGTTTTTCTTTCTGTCTCTCCTCCGGAGAGCGACTCGACTGATTGTCGATAAAATCCAAACGGATTTAGATTATTGATTTATAGAATATATATCTAGTGATAGGAACTGCATGAAGAAATGTTTTCCTTTCTGTCTCTCCTCCGGAGAGCGACTCGACTGATTGTCGATAGAATCCAAACGGATTTAGATTATTGATTTATAGAATATATATCTAGTGATAGGAACTGCATGAAGAAATGTTTTTCTTTCTGTCTCTCCTCCGGAGAGCGACTCGACTGATTGTCGATAGAATCCAAACGGATTTAGATTATTGATTTATAGAATATATATCTAGTCATGGAAACTGCATGAACAGATGTTTTTCTTCCCGTCTTTCCAATGGATAGCGATTCGACTGATCGTCGAAGGAATCCTAACAGATTAAATACATTATAGTGAATTAGTTTTCTCTCATATCTACCGCTCTGCACCAGAGCGAGGGGAGAAACTAAGGTTGCTTGTCAACCGATGGGATTTTGAACAGGGATTTTCTTTGTATTCATTATTCATGTCTAATCATAAGTTAAAAATATCATTGTGAACTAGTTTCACCGATATCTACCGCTCTGCACCAGAGCGAGGGGAAAAACTAAGGTTGCTTGTCAACCGATGGGGATTCTGAACGGGGATTTTCTCTGTATTATTTATCATGTCTAATCATAAGTTAGAAATATCATTGTGAACTAGTTTCACCGATATCTACCGCTCTGCACCAGAGCGAGGGGAGAAACTAAGGTTGCTTGTCAACCGATGGGGATTTTGAACAGGGATTTTCTTTGTATTCATTATTCATGTCTAATCATAAGTTAAAAATATCATTGTGAACTAGTTTCACCGATATCTACCGCTCTGCACCAGAGCGAGGGGAAAAACTAAGGTTGCTTGTCAACCGATGGGGATTTTGAACAGGGATTTTCTTTGTATTCATTATTCATGTCTAATCATAAGTTAGAAATATCATTGTGAACTAGTTTCACCGATATCTACCGCTCTGCACCAGAGCGAGGGGAGAAACTAAGGTTGCTTGTCAACCGATGGGGATTTTGAACAGGGATTTTCTTTGTATTCATTATTCATGTCTAATCATAAGTTAGAAATATCATTGTGAACTAGTTTCACCGATATCTACCGCTCTGCACCAGAGCGAGGGGACAAACTAAGGTTGCTTGTCAACCGATGGGGATTCTGAACGGGGATTTTCTCTGTATTATTCATCATGTCTAATCATAAGTTAGAAATATCATTGTGAACTAGTTTCACCGATATCTACCGCTCTGCACCAGAGCGAGGGGAAAAACTAAGGTTGCTTGTCAACCGATGGGGATTTTGAACAGGGATTTTCTTTGTATTCATCATTCATGTCTAATCATAAGTTAGAAATATCATTGTGAACTAGTTTCACCGATATCTACCGCTCTGCACCAGAGCAAGGGGAAAAACTAAGGTTGCTTGTCAACCGATGAGGATTCTGAACGGGGATTTTCTCTGTATTATTTATCATGTCTAATCATAAGTTAGAAATATCGTTGTGAACTAGTTTCACCGATATCTACCGCTCTGCACCAGAGCGAGGGGACAAACTAAGGTTGCTTGTCAACCGATGGGGATTCTGAACGGGGATTTTCTCTGTATATATTAATCATGTCTTTTCAATGGAAAGCGACTCGACTGATTGTCGATAGAATCCTAACGGATTTAGACTATTGATTTATAGAATGTATATCCAGTCATCGGAACTGCATCGAGAAATATTTTTCTTTCAGTCTCTCCTCCGGAGAGCGACTCGACTGATTGTCGAAGGAATCCTAACGGATTGAATACATTATAGTGAATTAGTTTCCACGTATATTTATTGCTCTCTCCAAGAGCGAGGGAAACAACCAAGGTATGCTTGTCACACCTGTGGGGTTTTCAAACAGAGATTTTCTCTATATTTATTAATCATGTCTCTCCACCGGAGAGCCACTCGACTGATTGTCGAAGGAATCCTAACGGATTGAATACATTATAGTGAATTAGTTTTCACGCATATCTATCGCTCTGCACCAGAGCGAGGGAGAACTACGGTTGCTCGTCATACCGATAGGAATTCTGACCAGGGATTTTCTCCGAATTTATCACGTCTAACTCTACGTTAGAAATATCATAGTTGATTAGTTTCAACTTTTATCAATCGCTCTGCACCAGAGCGAGGATAAGCCACTTTTGTTGCCTTACACTGCGACGTTTGTCCAATACAGTGTTAGTACACATGATGTACATGAATAATTCTCGATTTGTTCGGGTTATCATTTAGTGCAATTATTTGCATGCCTTGCAGTGTTTATAAACACTGCCGCGAAAAAATCGCGAGCATTAGTATGTACGTATATACTGGCGTAGCAAGCATCGGAAGATGCGCGCTACGCCATCTAGCGGTAGGCAGAGGTACCAAACGGTCGGTACCTGCGCCATCTAGCGGTGGGCAGGGGTACCGAGCGTTCGGCATTTCTGCATTACCGATGTGAAAGGCACCCGGTCGTGGCCTTGAAACGTTTCACTTCACCTTAAAGGTTGTTGATTGTTGACAGACTCTTTTGGCTTAGATATCTCATCGACTTTGGAGACATCCTATTGAAAATTATGAATGACAAACTTGAATAGTGAAAAATTGTTAACAGCAATGAAAAATAGCGAAGATAACTGATATATGTCTTCAAAGACTGGAGAGAAAAAAAAAAAAATACCACTGATCAACGACCCACCACATTGATACTAGGATATGTAATTTCAGGGCAATGTTTCTTCATTCGCTACCATTCTAAGACTATTTAAAATGAGGCGAAAAAAAATGTACGCTGAGGGAGGGATCCGACCAATATTAAGAGCTGGCACAATTATTCATTAATTATATCCTTTAGAATTCGATCGATAAAGAAAAATGATGAAGTTTTTTTTAAATATCTGCATAACTTGGCTGGTGTTTTCGACTGTGCCACATCTTGGGATTAAATGTCAGCATTCTCTCTTTGCGAGGATTTCTTTCTAGTCTTATCCTAAAGAGCTATCTAGGAGGGTTGTCGATTTCCAAGGGCTTGTCGAAACAGTTGGCAATTGTACTTGAAATTAGTTTTTGAAAATTACTGACCTCTTGTAGGATGTCAGTAGAGAGGGTGCAGTATACCGTTTATAACCCTTCCCCCACCCCCTTCGCCCTCTTTTTTTCTCCCTTTTTTTTTCTCCCTCTTTTTTTCTCCCTCTTTTTTCCCCCCTCTTTTTTCTCTCTCTTTTTCTCTCTCTCTCTTTTCTCTCTTTTTTTTTTTCATTTTTTCTTTTTATTTTTTCTTTTTTTTCTCTTTTTTTCTATACTCTTTCAATCCTAAACTAACCTAAGGGTATTCCATGGGTTCTAGAAATAAATATATATATAGATATATGGTGAGTGTAGGAGAGGACAGGGTTGGTAAAAGACGCACAGATAAATATTGTTACAACGATTGTTCATTCATATCATTCAATATTCATAAAGACAAAGGTTCAAGCTTATTAAGTCTACTGGAATCTATGCAAAGATTTAAACTTATGGTAACTAGGGTTCATTTAAAAGTATTGGGTATAAAAACTACAACTAATTATGTTAATAATAAAGTCTTATTCCAGATAAAGTTTAGGAATAGATGTTTCTTATGAAAAACTAGACGTTGATTTTAGCAAGCGCTTAGCGCCGGTATATACGTGTCGAGTCTATGATTGCTTTAATTTCTTTGGCTATGTCGAGATCGAACAGAGCCTTCAGTTCAAGCATAACAGTTTTATACATATTTATACTAAAATTCGGTTTAAAATTCGTTTTTAACACTTCCTGCATTTCGTCAAACTCCTTCAAGACAAGCTCTGTGAAACGCTCAAGCGGAGTATCCACAAAGCCAAACGCGTTGGCCAGAGTAGCGAGTTCCCTCACCATATCTTCTTTACTCTCGTTTGCAGCAATCACATGGTTTGAGAGGCGACATAAATGATCACTGACACATGGTATTATAGCATTTAGTCCATCGATCGAGGTTTTCTGCAGCACGATAGACGTAAAGTACAGCTTTCGTTTCTTAAGGCTGGGGAGGTTGTAGGTGGATGACTCGTCGTCCGTAGTTCGATCTTCTTCCTTCTTCCATAGCCCAGCTGGTTCTGATAGCTTGATGGCTCTTGAGCCGTGCGCCAAGATGAACGAAAGAGTACAGCCATTCAGATCTACGGGTGTAGTATCGGTAGAAATGTCGGGGCTATAGTATGTGACCGTTGGCTCAGCGATGTATTTGTTGATATCGTTCAAGGCGTTTAAAAACTTCCACGAAATTTCAGCTCTCATCGCTATCACACTTCCACCTTGGCTGGTGAACTGTACAATAGGTTCAAAACGTTCTCTGACTAGTGAATACCCAACCGAGAGCGTTGTGGAAAACGAATGGTTTATTCCGTATGTGGTTGATAGTAACATCCGCCTGGTTGGTCGTAGGGGGTCGATTATGAGTGATTTTTCAGCCGAATGAGAATTTTGTAATGCACGCACAGTTTGAGAGTTAAACATGATGGTATTATAATTCAGGCACTGAAGAGTATTGATGCAGAGTAACTGATGTTCACTGTTCACAGTATGGTCTATCCATACAACTGACGTTGTTGCGGATAGACCTCTTGGGTTCTCAAGAAAAACCCCCACTACCGGCCCAAATTTTGAAGGAGAAGTGACCGTTTTTAGCTAGGCTGAGGGAGTAGCGTGGCTCTGGGAGCCCGGGCGTGTCGACCCTGGCGCCAGAGGCAGTATGCCGTTTATGGCCCAAGGGTTCGCAGGTAGCTGCGGACTTTACCCTAGTGCTTGACGAAGAAAAAGTTTGCCAGGCTTCAGCCTGCACAGATATGTTCAAACAATTACTTTGGGATACACTTTCTTTTCTGTAAGGTGATTGTAAAACCAAACCTAGAAAAAATAAAGAGTCCTGTCTCTTTGAAGACAGTTTGTCATGCACGGCCTACAAGCTTCAGCCTGTCTAATAGCACGATGTGACTATGGTCCGTTAATAATTACTTTTATTATCACCCCCGGCAATATGAATGTACGATAAATTGTACGCCTCTCAAACAGACGATCGGCCATTAACGGTTAGTAGCCATAGTAAGCGTATCGTTGGAGAATGAGCACTCAAAGTATAATAGCTGTACATGCAAAATTCATGGAGGGATTGCAATCATTTTCTACTAGTTGAACAATGAAAAACTTTTTGACTCAGTGAAAGGAAAAAGATAGGTGTACGATGCAGCTGTCTTTGTAATTAATTTGTTTCGAAATGTAATTAACCGATTTCTATTTTCAAGTTTACGCTCCGACTGCCCTCGCGAAGGTGCAAGTGTATATTTAAGCACTAAAAGTATAATAGCAGTACACGCAAAATTCATGGAAAGTTTGCAATTATTCTCTACTAGTTGAACAATGAAAAACTTTTTGACTCAGTGAAAGGAAAAAGATAGGTGTACGGTGCAGCTGTCTTTGTAATTAATTTTCTTCGGAATGTAATTAACCGATTTCTATGTTCAAGTCCACGCTCCGACTACCCTCGCGAAGCTACGAGCATACATTCTTCTGTCTTGAGTGTAAAGGCGCATTTGGGGATTAAAGGTAAAGTGTATGCAGGTGCAAACTTGCGGAAGTAAGGGTCGGCCGGGTGAAAATGTTATATGAAGCTGACTATGGTCAGGCCGATGGATGGTGACGTTGTTTCAGGTAGGTGAGCAAAGTGCATGCAGGTGCAAACTTGTGGGAGTAAGGGTCGGTCGGGTGAAAAGCTATATAAAGGTGACTATGGTCAGACCGGTGGGTGTGACGTTGTTTCAGGTAAGTAAAAATAGTCAATGATTGGCGTACGGCTGTGTTATAGTTGATTGGTTCGTTTTCACAGAGTAGGGATGAGCAAGGTGCCAACTAGAACATATATAGACATGCCAAAACTGTGTAATTTTATCAGTTTGAAAAACTATTCAGTAGAGGAAACTCTGCTGGTTGTGATCTTCTGATTTCGAGTGGTTTAACTATTACTGTTGCGTTTGTTTTTTCATTCGTCGAAGGTATTGTTACCAAGCGTACAAGTTTGAGTTTCGAGAAAATTTTGGACAAGTCCTTATTTTTCTTCTGTTTGAATTTATTTTGGAGGATATTTTGACGATGAATCGTGTTGAAGATAAACGTATCATATCAACCGTGAAGGGTCCAATCCTGATGGTGATATGGTACCTCAATGCTTCAAGACCGAGCTGCATTACGCCGCGTATTCGTGAGTGGCATCGCCAAGTCAACGGGATGCGTACGGTGCAGGAAGTGACGACTGTTCTACGCAATATTATGGGTATACTTGACATGACGACAATCATAGAAATCATGACATTGCCCCGCTTAGTGAGCAGGCCTTCTTGGTTGGCGAAAATGCTGGATATCGTGCGAGTTGCCCTTATACCAGCCGATCTCCGAATGCTGGAGGATGCGATTGAGCGGCGAGAGCGGAAGACCGGGACGACTGCTCATCGGGATGCCGAGGCTATAGCACGAGAAGAAGCGGATGCTATAGAAGCTGTCGAGGCTTATGAACTGGCGGCGGAAAGTGTGATGGCATTTACACAGGATCATCCTGGTGTAGACGCGGACGGTGCGGCGACAATGAAAGAGGCTACGGAGCGACTATCACAAGTCTCAATGAAAGATGTGGAGGATGCGGGACCGCATCTATCGAGTGAAAGTACGCGGTATAACACTGTGAGCGGTAAGTGGTGTTAGAAAATATATCACGGGTAAACTAATTAATAATAAAAAAGAGATATTATATTATTTTTTTTTTTTCCGCGTAAACCTTATTCTCAGTCACGCAAATTTACGTTGTTTTTCATAGTTTTGAATACTTTTACAGATGCTGGGGATATAGCGAGAGCGAAACCAGCGGCAGGTCTGTTGAACGTCAACGTCGGAGCTTCTACCTCAACGTCGGGAATTCCAGCCAGATTATACGCGGTCAACGAAGGGGCTAGCACTTCAGCAGTGCAGCAGGGCGGAGCAGCTCGTCGTGCAGGAAAGCGTAATCCTCCATCGGACGAAGTACCTGGGCAGGACGATCGAGCGGAGGTTGACAGACGAGTCAGTGTACCGATTCAAGATGTAGGGTTAGAGTCAGAAATAGAAGATGTAGACGGTAGACGATTTAGAATCAAACAGCGTGTTAATAAAAGATATCCGCGTTTTGGGTTAGCGGGAAATCAGGTCACGGTAAAAATCATAGTTCCGCCGGAGACGGAAAACACACTACGTTGGTTAGAGGACGCTTTCAGGGAACTTCATAGCTATTTCAGGTCATTGTGCGGTCAGGATGATCTAATGGGCATAACATTTGTTACGGATGGTTTCACGAGGGGTGCAGCGGGCCTAAACTTTCGACCGGCACGCGATTTTCAATTCGAGGATTTGTGGGGTCTTGTGTTCAGAGTCACGCAGAGTGCGAGCGAGTTTTCGCTAGATCAGCCTTTCACTATCAATATATTTACGGTCAATTCACCTGCTGGGAGGGGTAAACGCTTACGTTTGGATGGGGAGGGAATACTCAATAAGCGGTCAAGAATACCCATCCTGATTTTGAAAACATTTGGGGGAGAGTTAGGGATAGCGAGAAATATCAAAGAGAGAGGGCTCGCGAACTAGTTAGAAAGGCGCACGTCACGATACCCGAGCAGGGCTGCGGGTATGATGAGCTCCTACAGTTTCAGCAGTATGTGGCACGAGACGACACTGTGATAATTGCATACTTCCGGAGTACACTCGGAAAGGGAGGAGAATGTTTTTTCAATGGCGAAAATATCGTACTAGGCTTGGGGCGGAGTGCAACCTATAGACTCAACATTCTTTACGATGAACACAACAGACATTATGATCCAATTTTGAATATCAGTGCAGCAGCCGCCTCTAATTTTTCTCGCATACCATGTAATGTAGGCTATACTCGTGGTATGGAAGACAGGTGCTCTAATATATGTCCTCGTTGTCTGTCGACGCCCGCTTGCGATACGCGGGGTGATCGAATGGAATGTATCTCATGTAGACGTGAGGTTTACGGCATTGAATGTCTTAACAATCATAAAAAGCCCGGTTCGTTTAGCGGAAAGCGGTCAATCTGCAATACCCTGCGGATTTGCGAAACCTGTGACATTTATATGGATACATCCAAGGGGAAGCATGTCTGCGGGGAAACATACTGCAAGACCTGTCGTTCAACTCAGAAGATAGAGCATAGTTTCTATATGAGACCTGTGAAACATACCACAGGAGAGCCTGCGAATTATATATTCGTTTTGTACGATTTCGAGACACAACAGAATCAGACATTAGACGGGGACGATACAGTGAACGTCCACGTGCCAAATCTGTGCGTTGCGCAGCGGGTCTGCACGCGCTGTATAGATGCAGATTTTAGTGAAGGCTGCGCAGGGTGCGGTGCTCAACGAGAATTTGTTTTTAGTCGGGACCCAGTGAGGGAGCTCATCGAATTCGTAGATCGAAAAATTGAGGGTTATAGGAAGATTATATGCATAGCGCATAATGCCAAGGGTTTTGACGCGCAGTTTACTCTCAAGTATCTGGTGGGAAACGGAGGCGAACCACCGCGGGTCATACTCAACGGGAGTAAAGTAATACTTTTGGAGACGAATAACACCCGTTTCTTAGACTCGCTGGCATACATGCCAATGGCTTTGTCAGCATTGCCAAAGGCTTTCGGTTTACCTGAGTCTACCCGAAAAGGATTATTCCCACATTTGTTCAATACCCCGACTAATCGAGGGTATGAGGGTCCCTTACCTGCGGTCGAGTTTTACGCACCAGATACTATGACGAGAGAGACTCGGGGAAACTTTTTTAAGTGGTATAATAGATTGGTTAGCGGGAATTATATTTTCAATTTTGATATAGAGTTGCTTAGGTACTGTCAGTCAGACGTGACAATTCTACGCCTCGCCTGTCTAGCTTTCCGCAAAATCTTCCAGCCTACAGGAAATGTTTGCCCGTTTACGGAGAGTACAACTATTGCGTTAGCTTGCTCGATGGTATTTCGGAAGAACTTTCTACGTGATAATGAAATCGGGATTATCCCTCCTGCTGGATACAGGCTAGGCGATAAGCATTCACGCAGAGCCATCGAGTGGCTGGTATGGAGAGAGCATGAGCTAGGTGTCGAGATCGAGCACGCTGGCAGAGGAAAAGAGAGACGGATACAGGGGCGGCGGGTTGACGGATACTACGTGGGACCCGATGGCGTAGGCCATGCACTGGAGTTCCATGACTGCTACTGGCACGGTTGTGCCCGTTGCTTTCGAATCAACAGGGATAAGCGGCCAGCGGTTGGCGAAAACATGGATCGACGGCTCGAGCAGACCATAGCCAAGACAAGACGCCTACGGAGCCAGGGGATGATCGTCGAAGAAATATGGGAGTGTGAGTTTGATAGGATGGTTGAAACAGATGCGGTGCTGCGAACATATATTGAGGATAATCGTCTTCTTCCGATGTTAGGTATAACTAAATTGAACCCTCGTAATGCCTTTTTTAGAGGCCGGACCGGTAATACGTCGCGGCTCTACGAAGTAGATGGCGGGGGCAGTGAGCAAATACACTATGTCGATGTTTGTTCGCTGTATCTGTACATCAATGCGACAGGTAAATACCCGCGTGGTCACCCAAAGGTATATGTAGGGCAAGAATGTGAAGCCTTGATAGGGAATCAGGGTGTAGATATCAGCAGAGTCGAGGGACTGGTTCAATGTGTCGTGCTGCCGCCGCGTAATCTTTATCATCCCGTACTACCTTTCCGCATGCATAATAAACTGATGTTTCCGCTTTGTTACAGCTGTTGTCGCGAATTATTACAATCACCATGCCCGCATGATGATGAACGCGAACGATATTTATCCGGAACTTGGGTTTCAGTTGAGCTGCAAGAGGCTGTAGAAAACGGTTATAAAATTATAACAGTATTGGAAATCTGGCAGTACGAGGTCACCAAGTTTAATCCAGAGACCGGGGAGGGCGGGCACTTCGCGGGTTATATACGTACTTTTCTCAAACTTAAGCAGGAGGCCAGCGGCTGGCCCGCTGGCTGTAACACCGAGGATGCGCAATCAGACTATCTCCGACAGTATAAGCTAGTAGAGGGTGTAGAGTTAGACCGTGAGAAAATTGAAAAAAAATCCAGGGCTTCGCTCTGTGGCGAAGTTATGCCTCAACTCATTCTGGGGTAAGTTTGGTCAACGGGACAACATGTCAAAGACGACCGTCATTGATACACGGGAGGGACTGTTGGCTCTGCTAACAAATCCAGCGATTTCACTGGAGGATCTAGTCCCCGTCAACGACGACGTGTTGTACGCCCGCTGGTCCTACATAGACCAGAGTATTGAGCCATCAGCCCTCGCAAATGTAGTCATAGCGGCATATACAACGGCACAGGCGAGGCTGACATTATATGCTTATTTGATAAAGCTAGGTCGACGTGTATTATATTATGATACAGATTCTAATATTTATGATCGTTCAGGTAGGACTGGAGAGTACGAGCCGCCGGTCGGTAATTTTCTGGGTAATATGACCAACGAACTTGAGCAGTATGGTAGGGGTAGCTATATACGCGCCTTTGTTTCTGGTGGTGCGAAATTCTATGCTTTCATAGTTGTCTGTCCAGACGGAAGGGAGGTAGAAGTCTGCAAGGTAGAAGGGATTAGCTTGAACTATTCAACATGTTTAAAAATAAATTTTAATTCTGTCCGGGAAATGGTAGCGGAGGATGCAGCACCGATTCGAGTAGAGTTTCGGGGAATAAGACGAACTGCAACACATGATGTAGTGACCAGGGACCAGACGAAGACCTGTCGGCCTGTTTTTGTGAAGAGGCGTCGCTGTAGAGATAGTTGGGATACCCTTCCTTACGGGCACACCGATGAATAGCCGAGGCAGGCCGTGGCGCGTGTGTAGCTAACAATTTCACTATAGGTCATGAGCAGAGTATAGTGTTTCAACCATCCTATTGAGCTCTTTGTATTCTCGGTGTAAATATGTTATCGATATCGTTGGATTTATCCATGATATTAATCTTGCCTATCTTTTTTAAGTCATTTACAGGTGAATTTTGTATTATTTATCTTGCCTATCTTTTTTAAGTCATTTACAGGTGAATTTTGTATTATTTATCTTGCCTATCTTTCTTAAGTCATTTATAGGTGAATTTTGTATTATTTATCTTGCCTATCTTTCTTAAGTCATTTACAGGTGAATTTTGTATTATTTATCTTGTTCATATTATTCCTATATCATTTAAATTATTGAGATGTGATATTTTTGATATCTATATTATTTAAGTAAGCCAATTGTAATATTTGTAACATCAATATTAATATTTATTCTGTTCGTAGTGTTCTTATATTATTTATAGTATTGGTGCCGTGATTGTATTGTGTAAATGTAAATTTCAAATATAAACCAATCTATCACTGTAATAAATAAAACTGTTCGCTAGTAATCCCGCCCAGTGTATCAATGAGTACAAGATATTCTATTAAACAATATTGTTTGTAATGACGTGGTCAGTTTTTCTGTAAATATACCTGCCGGTAAAATTTCTGCTCATATTGCTACACCCCCAACGAAATAAACGTCTGAAGCCGAACTTCCGAGCATTTCATACTCATAACTCCCCAGTCCAACATTCTCTCATGGTCGGTATACGTACTAGTCCAGCCTTTGATGAAATACATGAAGTACAAAAAACTTTTCCAGGCAGTAAATTGGATTAAAGCGTACATCGGATGAGAGATGGCGCGTGTCACACACTTAGGCTTTCCGGTAAATATTGTAGCATAGTTAGTCGCTGGTTGAGTCTAATCTCGTCCATAGTTCCTAAAACTTTCGACGTGTACAGTCAGAAATAGCGACAGCCCATCCATAAGAGAAAATGGTCACACGCTGGCGGCACCCTTTTTCAGCGATAATTGCCGGACCGTCAGGTTGTGGTAAATCAATCTTTGTTAAGACCTTTCTGCGAAACGTCGAGGATTTGTGCGATACACGATTTTCACGTGTCCTATGGTACTATGCTGAGCAAAATTCGCTCCAGGGGGCTCTCAATAAAAACAGTACAACAGATACTGAGATTGAGTATCGGGAGGGCCTACCGCAGGAATCCGACTACGATACGGATAGAACACCTAAGCTAATTGTGGTCGATGATTTGATGCGAGAGGCTTCCAACAACGCAATCGTTGATCTGTTTACCAAGGGTTGTCATCATAAGAATCTAAGTGTGTTTTTCATCACACAGAACCTATTTCACCAGGGTAGTGGACAGAGGGATATATCGCTCAATACAAATTATATCATCTTTTTCAAGAACCCTCGAGATCGTGCACAAATACAACATTTAGCACGCCAGGTTTATCCTGAGGATCAGCGTTTTTTACAGGAGGCCTATTATGACGCCACTGCGCAACCGCACGGCTATCTATTACTCGACTTGAAACAATCGACGCCTGAAAACTGCCGCTATCGCACCAATATATTTCCATCTGACAAGTATCAACACGTCTATGTTCCACGAAAAGATATAAAGTCGCGTTCTGTTTCCAATTTACCAGTCGTTCGGTTGTAATGCCACGCGTACGGCGGTCTCGTGATACCTCGGATAGTATCCCAAGTGTAAAAGCTTCAACGGTTGCGGCCGCACGTAGACGATTCGGAAACGGAAATACAGCAACACTGCAGGCGCTCTGCAAGCTGAGTCCTGAGCAACGCCTGGCACTGCTACGTACTGCCAATAATTCTCTTGTGAACAGTATATGCGAGTGTGCCTTGAACACGGTGCATGGTAACGTCGTATTGACGCAGAAGGAAAAAGTTAGACTTGCTAGGCATGAACAGCTTTTTCGTAAACTGGCTAGCAGCAAAGGAAGCCTGAAGAGTAAAAAACAGATACTGATTCAACGTGGTAGTGGTTTTTTACCCTTGTTAATCGCACCCGTTCTCGGGACTCTATTTTCACACCTTTTTGGCGAATAGAAACAGAAAAGCGGTGGAACATGCAAAGAGAATGGTTTTGATACCTTCGGAAAGTGTAGAACGTTTCCAACGTAATATCACGTCCTCTCGGGCACTTTCCGGTAGTAATTATGAGAATACAAATCAAATCACGAGAAATCCAATCTCTAGGCTCGATAGCGAAATGCAAGCCATTCTGGATTCGCCCGCCGGGGATGACGCCGCGAAATGGAAACTGTATCAACAGTTACTACAACGTTTTTATACTTTGCCGAGGATTCACGAAAACCTTTAAGTCTAGAGCTTCACACAAAGTCTGGAAACGATACCTCCGCAGATATCACGAGTGAAAAAGAAGCAGAATCATCCTCAGATAAGCAACAGTTATTATCACGAATTGTTTCTACAGTACCAAAGAAATACCGATCAAAGGCAGAACATCTACTCAAACACCTGACTGATGTTCCGGCGCGTTTCTCTTGGGACAGTAACGGGGTGGTGACCATAGACAACAAGGTTATACCTGGCACAAACATCGTAGATTTGGTGAACGATTCCATGCGCTCTAGAAAAGGCTTTCAGCTTGACGGCAGACATGCGTACGGACGCTTCCTTCAGAGTATCAATGTTCCGCGGGAATATGTTGGTAATCAAAACGTTTGGCGGAATGCTGCAGTATCACCGTCGAGCGCAGAAAATGTCGTTATACGGAGCGGTCCAGGGCAGCATCGAGCATCCCACCGTTCTGGAGACACCGGAGCCAGCAGTGGCGAACATTCTGCCAAGGGAGACGGAAGTACCGACGGGAGAGAGGACGACTCCTTCTCTCTACCATCAAAACTAAAGCGCGATCGCAAAACACCCCGTAAATCGCCGTCCACATCGTCAAAACAGGGCTGGTTGTCATTCGGAATGCGAAAATGAAAGAACTAGAACGTTTGTATTTTGACCCCTCACACCCAGCTGGTTATGCAGGAGCAAGAAAGCTAAAAAAGGCCGCCCGAGAAGTAAGCTCGGCTGTAATTGAGAACTGGCTAAGTGGACAGGATGCTTACACATTGCACAAACCTATACGCCGTAAATTCCAACGGCTGCGGTACAACATTTCAAATATTGATGAACTCTGGGAAGCCGATTTAGTTGAACTCGGTTCGATAAAGGAGCATAACGACGGTATTCGTTACCTATTAGTAGTCATCGATGTCCTGAGTAAATTTGTATGGGTGATTCCGCTTCATAGTAAATCGACTAGTGACGTGGCCGAAGGGTTTAAGCAAGTTTTATCCTCTACCGAACGGCGTCCTGTTACCCTGCAGACTGACAAGGGTAAAGAGTTCGTGGGTGGCGTTTTTCAAAAACTACTTGCTCAGAACGAAATCCGTTTTAGAGTGACACGTAACCCTGATATAAAAGCGGCTGTTGTTGAGCGATTCAATCGTACTCTGAAAGACCGCATGTGGAGATATTTCACCCATAAAAACACTCATCGATACATCGATGTCCTGGGAAATATCGTCAACTCGTATAATAATACTATACACTCGAGTATCAGAATGACTCCATCGGCTGCAACGCTCTACAATGCGGCTGAAGCCCGTGCGACGTATGCATCCTCTACACAGGACCTGCAAGCTGAAATTCAATGAGGATGATCTTGTACGTATAAGCAAGACAAAGGGTACCTTCGCCAAGGGTTACGAGGCTAACTGGAGTGAGGAGTTGTTCAAGATTAGGCGTGTTTTACCTGGTGTACCGAACGTATACGAGTTGGAGGATCTTTCTGGAAAGGAAATTGACGGCTATTTTTATGAAGCGGAACTGCAACGTGTGACGATTGACATTGAAAATGCTGAGCTTCAGATCGATAAAATCATTTGCAGCAAGGGTCGGGGTCGCAGTAAGAAAGTTCTTGTCAGCTGGAAAGGATACCCTGAAAAGTTCAACAGCTGGATTCCCTCTGCCAGTCTTCAGAATCTTACATCATAATGAAGTCGCAGTTCTACATAACACTACCCAGCAACAGCTCGATGCGGGCTTTTCCCGATAACAGGACCTGCTGCTATATTACACAGCTACCACGGACGATCGAGCTCTCTGGCGAATGGGAAGTCGCTATTGTTGAAATACAGTAGCCTTTGACATACCTACCTAACAAGAAGAGAGAGACTTTGACTCGTAAAATAGCCGAAACTGTATCTGGTACAAATGCTGCTAGCGACGGGATTACGGCTGGAGATGCAGTTTTGCAACCCAGCGATACACCAAAGGTTGTCATGTTACCGCTGAAATCCGGTAAAGAGGACGAAGAGCTCCCTACGCCGGAGGCGCACATATTACCACTGAAGACTGGTGAAGGGGACGAAGATGTTCCAGCACTCATGTTCGTCTATTGTGATATCGTAGAACCGCGTATCGTAGGAGATGTCTATGCACCGCTTCTGCGTATACTACAGGCTAGACAGAGGGTTGACATCCGAGATGTGGAGGTAAAAACATTCTCACCACCACACTATCTTCCTCTACTTCTCTCGAGTTTTCGGACGATCGAAATATCTATAAGAGACCACCAGGGTCAATCTATACCATTTGACCACGGGACATCGACAGTGACACTACACTTCAAGAAAATGTACTAGTTTAATGCCGGTATTGAGAATAACTGGAAAAACGGAATAATACCATGGCGCAGTACATAGAGTATTACGAGTCGCAAATAGGCGGGGGTATCGATCGCGTTTATGTCGGAGCACCGAATCAACGGGGCCACGGAATCGGTAGTTTTCTGGGCGGTCTATTCAGACGAGCTATTCCTCTGTTGAAAAAAGGAGCACGCGCGCTCGGTAAAGAAGTTCTGCGTAGCGGTATGAATTTCATGTGGGACCTAGACGACAACGTACCGTGGAAACAAGCGTTTCAAACACGTGCCAACGAGACACGCCAGAACCTGAAGCGGAAGGCCCAGAATGGTCTTGAAAAGGTTATGAAAGGAGAGGGCTATAAACGCAGGTACGGGGGAGCGCTAGGCCAGTCTGGACTTGTCCTTGCACCGCGACTATCGATACCTGCTACTACGTCTATACGGTTCGGAAGTCGTAAAACCCCTACGAAGGCAGAGAAAAAGAAAACGACCAGGTCCATTCCGAAGAAAAAGCCACCGAGTACCAAGGGTTCATCTAGTAGCGGTAGAAAGAAAAAGTGTTGCAGGAAAAGACCCATTACGGATATTTTCGGAGCCTTGTAAAGACAAAACCCAGAGTGTGTGGTCCGCCCGTTGCTCACTATAAAAATGGCCTACCTTCATGCCCGCTCCTGTGAATGCTTGAAGTCCGACCTGGATCTCTTCACTCTACCACCTACACAGACATCTATCAAGGGTGGCCAATGGGTGCAGTACAAACCTGTGTCGGCACTCACCGGTGACTCACCGATTGAATTCACCGTACCGGGCCAGGGTGATGAGTACTTAGATCTCTCACACACGATGCTTCGGGTATGTGCACGTGTATCGAGAATGCGGGGTGATTCAACCGTTACAGACTCGTCAGGTGTAGCCCCTGTGAACAATTTCTTACATTCTATGTTCAATCAAGCGGATGTATATTTCAACTAGAAACTGGTTTCCCCGAGTAACAATTCATACGCATACAGAGCCTACATCGAGACTTTGTTGAACAATGGCGGCGCAGCTAAGAATTCACATCTCACATCAGGCTTATGGTATTCTGATACACCCGGCCACTTTGAGGATACCACGGGCACTAATAATAAGGGATTTCAAAGTAGAAATAAATATGTCGCTGAAAATAAAGATGTTGATATGCTCGGGCGTTTGCACTGCGATGTCTTCAATCAGGAAAAATTTCTGTTAAACGGTGTGGAACTCCGATTGAGGCTCGTCAGATCCAGGGATGCCTTCTGCTTGATGGAAGCGGGCGAGTATCATAATTTGGAGGTTACGGATGTGACCTTACTCATACGGCGCGTCAAGATCAGTCCCGGTATTCTGTTGGCACATGCACGAGCCCTTGCCAAAACAACGGCGAAATATCCGATGACACGCGTTGAGGTCAAGACAATGACGATACATAGTGGCGTGCAAGCCGAAACACTCGATAATGTTTTCCTGGGCCAACTACCGAAACGTTTAATCATCGGATTTGTCGATAACAAAGCGTATAACGGAGATAAAAAACGCAACCCGTTCAATTTCACATCTTTCGGACTAAACCACCTTTCCTTATACATCGAAGACACCCAGATCCCGTCAAAGCCGTTACAGCCAAATTTCACGAACAAATTATTTGTGGATTCCTACAACATCCTGTTCACGGGGACCGGTATCCATTTTCTCAATGAGGGAAACTCTATTGCCCGGCATGATTATGCGGAGGGATACTGTCTCACGGCATTCGATCTTACACCTGACCTCTTAGCCAGTGATAACGGACATTGGAACCTCACCAAGCATGGCAGTGTTCGGATTGAAACACGTTTTGAGAATCCTCTGACCACGACTATAAACTGCATCGTCTACGCAGAATTCGACAACGTAATTGAAATTGATTCCATGCGACAAGTCATCACAGATTTTGGTAACTAGAAATGCTAGCGAACAGATAGTCCGTGCAAAACGTGTTTCTGCGTGTTTAAAGCCGGTCTGCGTCTGAATACGACCATCATTCCGAAAAAACCTGGAACAGTCATAAAGCTTGCTCGGACCTGTCGGCCGGGAAAACCACTTTCACTACAGGCAGGGGCTAGTAGGAAATCCCTTACAGTAGTGGGAGTAGTAACCATCATGAAACAGAAGACCTTAAATACCTCGGAGCGTACCCACAGCAGCTTAGTTCTCTATTTCTGCTTGAAACGTTTGTGTTGCTTTCTGTCGCGTGTGCTTCGAAACGTTATGCATTACATTGTCGATATACAAGGCTGCTACGGCAATAACGGTCAGTTCCTACCGAAAGAAGTTGCTGTCGTGACCTACGAGTATGACACTGCGTCTCACTGGGTTATCAAACCACCGCACGCGTTTTCCGAACTCTGTACAAGACAGCAAATACAGAACAATGTTGTGACCCGGAAACATCACGGTGTAGAGTGGTTCGAAGGCAATGTAACTCTTGAGGATTTGAAAGCAGATTCACGTTCTCTTACGCGTAAGGCAATGAACATCTTCACTCGCGGTACACAAGAAGTTAAATTCCTTGAAGATGTGATGTCACGTGAAATCATAAATCTGGAAGGCGGAGAGTGGGAATCCCCAGCATTCGAAGACATGGTAGCGGACAGGTCATGTATCTTACATTCGGGAAACCGGAGGACCTTCACCTGCGCATTGAGCAACGCTTTGAAGCTGAAGAAGTGGCTGGTGCCCTACAGATTATCAGACCGAATTGTGACATCGTTTTCGTTCTCTATTGAATCGATGAACACGCAAATTCAACCAGAGTTTCGGGCAAAATCTATGAAGAAAGCCACCGCAGCTGTCACGGATAACAACAAGCGTGGAGACTCGTGGCAGGAGCAGGAAAACAAGAGGTTACGCGAGAGGACAGTGTCATCGTTTTCGACCATTACCGAACCCTCGATGTTACCTGATCAACCAGAATGTGATGAGAGCTACGATGAGATAGATGGCTGTTCAACGTGAATCAACCTCGATAATCACCTCAGTATCTAGTCAGCTAGGATACAGAATGGACAGTCTTCAGATATACAGAGCGTTGGGGATAATACCTGCCCGTTCTAGGGGAGTGTTTCCAACTGACCAGATTCCCCTGGAATGGTCATATCCAGCAGTTATTGTGGCGAACACGGATGAGCATACAAAACCTAGATCTCACTAGGTTGCCTTTTAAGTGTCAGACTCTTGTAACGGAATATACTTCGATATTATGGATATGCCACCTCTTATACCACATCATCTACGCGCCCTGCGCCGAAACTGCACCTCTTACCGTTGGAATGACAAACAACTGCAGAGTTTTTCATCCCGTGTGTGCGGGCAATTCTGCATTATGTTCCTCCACCATATGCGTCAAGGCTTTACACTTGAACAGTTTACAAACATCTTCAGTGAGAATCTCGAGTCAAATGATAAACTGGTCGAGTCCTTTCACAATTGTATAACCTCCAAGTATAAAGGCATGTGTTCTCAAAATGATACCTGTGTGCTCGAACGTATTCAACACTGCTCGTCATGTGAACACCGAAGCTAAGCACTTGCTAAAATCAACGTCTAGTTTTTCATAAGAAACATCTATTCCTAAACTTTATCTGGACTAAGACTTTATTATTAACATAATTAGTTGTAGTTTTTATACCCAATACTTTCAAATAAACCCTAGTTACCATAAGTTTGAATCTTTGCATAAATTCCAGTAGACTTAATAAGCTTGAACCTTCGTCTTTATGAATATTGAATGATATGAATAAACAATCGTTATAACAATATTTATCTGTGCGTCTTTTACCAACCCTGTCCTCTCCTACACTCACCATATATCTATATATATATTTATTTCTAGAACCCATGGAATACCCTTAGGTTAGTTTAGGATTGAAAGAGTATAGAAAAAAAGAGAAAAAAAAGAAAAAACAAAAAGAAAAAATGAAAAAAAATAGAGAGAAAAGAGAGAGAGAAAAAAAGAGAGAGAAAAAAGAGGGGGGAAAAAAAGAGGGAGAAAAAAGAGGGAGAAAAAAAGAGGGAGAAAAAAAGAGGGAGAAAAAAAGAGGGAGGAAAAAAGAGGGAGAGGGGGGGGGCTGGGTTATAAACGGTATACTGCACCCTCTTTACTCATGTTGACTACTCCGTCAATGACTACGGCATCATGTCAAAGTTGCGCACAGCTGATAGGTATATTGTGGTTTGACATAATCCATTAAATTGCAAAATATATTTCGTACCAGTCGCAATCAACCTGAAAAGCAAAAATTAAGTTACTAAGCGACAATAATATATATCAATGAGTATGATTAATACATGAAATTAAATTTACAACACATCTCAACTATGAGGACTTACTATAAATAATAATATTATAAGAACAAACAATAAAAAAAAAATGAATATAATCAAAATCACTGAATTCTATCATAATAAAAGATTGGCAACCACCTTCATGGAGCATATAATATTAGCCATAAAGCGACGAGGGCGACTTCGAAAGTAATCAAGAAGAAAGTAGATAATAATTGTCCTCCACAGATTCAATGTGGATAAATGTACTGATGAATCATTTAATCTTGAAACTCAAAGGGATCGTCATAAGTGTGGCTGGCTGATACTATGCTAAATGCCTGGCCCTGACATTACTGTTATTGTTAGTCCATTTAAAGTAGCTCTGAAACAAGGAACACATTGGACTTCAGTAAAAATTCATAATGCAAATAAATAATTTACTTAGCAGATAAAGTAGAAGATTAATCATGCACGTTACAAGACATCGGCGCGTTTGGATTTGAAAATTATCCCACTCATATTAAGACCCAACGATCCAAGCGAATTTGTTTATTTGGGCATTCGGCAGCATTTGGAAACCCTATTGAAAAACACACGCGTAACAGAAGTTTATATAGAGTGCAAAATAAAAAAGTGTTGAGCAAGTTTTCAACATCGACGACATGCCATTATATAAGAATTCATGGCTATTGTCAAATGTATTATCGGTGCACGGGCAATGGTATTTGAGCCTTCGAGACATTGTGATTCATATAAAAATCAATAATACTGATAATAATAAAAAATAATGATAATAAGTTCAAAAGAGCCAATTATCGACGAATCGAACAATTATTTGACTTCGAATGCAAATCAGAGTAAACCAGAATCCAATCACAGTTTATATTCTACATCAGATACAAACTCAAAGTATAAGTACCCTATAGCGCTTAGAACTAACAATACTAATGACTTATTGGTGATCAAAACTTATGATAAATGACAAGAATTGTCATTGAATCAGAAAAAAAATGTATAAACAAGGTTGAAACTATACAACTACAGAAGATGAGATAAACTTACAATGAATAATGAAAATATAGCACTAGAGTTAAAAAAAATACCATTAAAAACAAAACTATAAACCTATAATAAATTACTAAAAAATAAAATACTAAAAACACACACAAGCAATTACAATAAATGAAAATTCCTAAGTATAAATGAAACAAAATAACGATAAAATAACTCTTACACTAATTAATATGAATTTATGATTATCTGAATATTTACAAATCACACTTTGTGCTGTACTCTTTTATTACTTTATGCGGAAGGCTGACTTATTCCTAATCTCAGGGTGTTTTAGGATATCCATCCATGGGCCTACTTCAATATTAAAATAAAATATAGGGAAGGTGATTCCATTCAAACAATATTTATAACATGAATCAATCGAAATAATAGTTTTATTTTATGAAGCGATAGCGTAAGTTGTGAACAATGTTATTGCTAATTACCTTAATCCTAATCTTAATATTAATAGTTTGATGAGTGATGAGTCTTTTGACTAGGAGGTTAATGGGTTTAATTGAACAGAAACTTCTATTTTGATAGGAATTATTTGGCTTCTTAAACGAGGACTTTTACATGTGAGTTGGTTTCGATCCGAAACACTTATCGAGTGTGTGAATTTTTAATATCACGAATAATGAATTTAATATCACGAATAATGATTTTAATATTTAGAGAGTGATTTGACAATTACTTATCCCGAACAACTGGACAATTACTTCAACAGCCGTGCTTGTGAGAAGCTAAGGATCGGACAGGCAAGGAGGCCGAAACAACCTCGCTAGCTTCACCCTTGCGTTCTTAAGCTGAACTGTATCACAAAAAGGAGATAGGAATATTAAAGTAGTCGGACAGGCGAGGAGGCCGAAACAACCCCGCTAGCTTCTTACTTCAATATTCCTAGAGAGAACTTGCTCTGATAAATACGATTTTATGCGAGACCTCATCAACGCTGGTTGTTACTTTGACAGCGAGAAAGGTTTTCATCGAGGTGGCCTGTCGAACGCCGAGTATTTGGTGACTAGTGTTTCACAGGTTTACCGCGTTGGTGGTAGATGGCGCGCGCCTTAGAAGCTATTTCACTTATTTATATATGTCTTATATTTTGCCACGTCACAATCATCCCCACAGAAAAGTAATCCCAAATCATTATTTTTTATGTTTGGGAGTACTTTACTGGATACTCTCATGGCATAGGCTTACTGGTGATTAACAGTCGTTGTGTAAACGAGATATATATACAGCGTGATTCTCAAGTCGCGGAAAAGATTTCACATGCAGATTCCTTATCAAAATCTAAGAATAAAGTTCCTTATCAGAAACTTCGAGGGACCACTCGTTCTTGAGTTATAGAAGGTTTAGTCAATCCAATTAGACGGCCGTAATGTGACGTGCTCAGTCTCGTAGCAATCCCGAAAAATTGATAGTGCCCGCGTCGCATGAACTTTGCCTAAAATTTCGGTTTTTTATTTCGTAATTTTTAGTCTTTACGTCGTCCGGTCGGTCATTCTCGTGCCCTACGTCGTTCGCCCCGTAGTTGACGTTGTCCAGGTGGTCAAACTGGTGGCTTACGTGCCCCAGGTCGTCCGCTTTGTAGTTCTCACTCTCGTTGTCTTCGGGTTGTTGATTATCGTCATCCAGAACTTTCACCCCGTAGTTGACGTTGTCCAGGTGATCTAACTGGTGACTTACGTTCCCCAGGTCTTTTGCTTCGTAGTTTTCATTCGAGTTGTCGTCAGGCAGGTGATTTCCGACCTCCAGAATTCTCACTACGTTTTTGACAATATCCAGGTGTTCGAACTGATGACTTTCGATCTCCAGGTCGTCCTGACGACAACTAGAATTAAAACTACAAAGCAAAAGACCTGGGGCACGTAAGTCACCAGTTTTACCACCTGGGCAACGTAAACTACGGGGCGAAAGTTCTGGATCCCGGAAATCAACATCTCGAGGACAACGAGAGTGAAAACTACGAAGCGGATGACCTGGGGATCGGAAGTCATTAATTTGACTACTTGGACGGCGTAAACTACGGGGTGAAAGTGAAACTACGAAGCGGACGACCTGGGGATCGAAAGTCATCAATTCGAACACCTGGACAACATCAAAAACGTAGTAAGAATTTTGGTGGTCGAAAATCACCTCCCTGACGACAACTAGAATGAAAACTACGAAGCAAAAGACCTGGGGAACGTAAGTCACCAGTTTGACTACCTGGACAACGTCAACTACGGGGCGAAAGTCCTGGAGGACGGAAATCAACAACCCAAAGACAACAAGAGTGAAAACTACGAAGCGGACAACCTGGGGAACGTAAGTCAACAGTTTGACCACCTGGACAACGTCAACTACGGGGCGAACGACGCAGGGCAGGAGAATGACCGACCGGACGACGTAAGGACTAAAAATTACGGAATAAGAAACTAAATTTCAGGCAAAGTTCATGCGACGCGGGTACTATCAATTTTTCAGGATTGCTACGAGACTGAGCACGTCACATTACGGCCGTCTAATAGGGTTGACTAAACCTTCTATAACTCAAGAACGAGCGGTCCCTTGAAGTTTTTGATAAGGAACTTTATTCTTAGATTTTGATAAGGAATCTGCATGTGAAATCTTTTCCGCGACTTAAGAATCACGCTGTATAATGATACAAAAAATGACAAAACAAAAAAAAAAAATCCTTAAACGAACGTGTAATACTATAATATAACAAAATTGTACATAAAACAAAGAAATATTAGTAGCTAGTGGTGTATTAGAATATAGTCACGCATGTATGGGTTAGGGTGCTTTTTTTGGATCGACTATTTTTTTTTTTCAACTCCCCATTAAAAATCTTGTAGTAGACATCGAAAAAGGAATCCTGTCCAATTTTTAGCTCTTAATTACAATTCTAAGTACTCGCCCTCGTCTTTTTAAGTTTTCCCATGCTAAAAGCATGGAAACATTACGGCTTTTTCTTTAGCCGCGCACATTTCAGCTGCATTTCAATGGATCGTTCTCATCCAAGACTCATTTGACAGAGAATTTAATGTTCTTCAAAAGCACTCATGATAGTTTGATTGATTTGAAAATATTGAACTTGACATTTTGTTAGAATTTTATATTTAAAAAAATCAAAGTCCTTATATCTTTTGAAATACTGGTCTGAGCGACTTTACTTATTGGACTTCTTTGTAGAGAAATAAATTTCCTACAAAATTGTCATTAAGTTTTTTTATCCAAGTCCAACTGTTTATTCGCCCACGGTGAGAAAGAAGAATTATGCATAGAATCGACTTTGAAGGCTCACACAGGTGCAGCGGTTGAAACCACAGCCAAACTACCTCAAGCACTTTTGAAGAACACTAAATTCCCTGTAAAATGATGTTTAGATGAGGACAATCCATCGAAATGCGGCTGAGTTGTGCGCGGCCAAAGAAAAAGTCGTAATGTTTACATGCTTTTAGCATGGGAAAACTTAAAAAGACGAAGGCGAGTACTTAGAATTGGAATTAAGAGCTAAAAATTGGACAGGATTCCTTTTTCGACGTCTACTACAAGATTTTCAATGGGGAGTTGGAAAAAAAAAATATTCGTTCAAAACGAATCGCCCTAGTATGGGTAAAGGTATAACAATATGGTATAAGAATATGTGTATTTTACATACGTGTATGAACTCTACTTATATTTATGAACTCTTATATGTAGGAACGCTTATATGTATGAACTCTAATTAGGAACTTTTACCTTTTTTTTTTGTTTTTTGAGTCTTATCCCGGCAGTGGAGCAGGAGAAGGGGGTTTGGGGAACGTAAGTGTTTCGGTGGATTCGGGTTCACTGGGGGTGTTGGGTGAACTGTCACTGGGGGTGTCGGGATTACCGTCACTTGGGGTATCGGGAGGACAGTTAACCTTAGGCGAGGTATCTTTTTAGAGCTCCATCCCTCTCCCGGCATCCATCCTCTTATGTTGTCGTCGGTGAGCACGACCAGCGTTCAGTTCGTAGGGTGATAGATGTCGACTTTGTGAATTCGAATCCTTTTCCTCGGTACTGGGGTTGGAAACTCACAGATGACGAGTCTCCAATCCACGCCGTCTTCGTGAATTGGTTCGTCGGTATTGGTACCTCGACTGATGGTAGCTCTCCTTGTAGGCTGACTAGCCCTTCCGGAGACAAACCGGCCTTCCTGCTTGACCCAGGTCCTTGCGGTCAAGATGATACCGCTCCAATCGTCCTCCGTGGCATCACGGAAGACCTCATCCCAATCTGTTTGCTGTGCGACATTTCGCATTCCCGGAAAGTTCGCTTGAGAAGCGCTGTTCATTTTTGATGTGCTACGATTCATCGTTCGTGGCGTTATGATTTATTTTCCTTGTTTTTTGATGACTTCTATCGAAGAATTGTGGGGGACTAAAAGGGGGGGAAATCCCTTCAGGGCTCCACCTTGCGGAATCGGACGTCGTTTTTGTTTTTGTATTGAATATTTATGTTACTTTGTAAGATTATTATTAATTAAGGCTACCAATTATAACTGAGGATTGTTTACGCTGAGGGCGTTTTATACCTCCTTAAACTAGTGCTGTGGTAGACACCGATAACTTTAGATGGGTTGTCGGGATTTATTATCTCATAGGCGTTGTTGAACGGATAGTCAATTACCTTGTATGGTCCCTTATATAAATGAAAGAATTTACCTATTCGCTTTTCTACTAGAGCCGAAATCTGAGGCACGCGAAGTAATACTAAGTCACCAATGTTTAATGGAATCTCTTTTTTTTCATTCCCATGATTATTTCGTCGGGCAGCGCTTCGTGTTAGTTGGTCATACGCTAAACAGATTTGAATTTCGCGAGGTAATTGCTAGCTCACGGGATATTTGACTAATTTTTTGATTTCGTTTTCCGGATTTTCTCCAAAGTGAAGTTCATACGGCGTGAAGCCCGTGCTATCGTGATACGTTAAATTTATCCAATTTTGGATTTGTGGTACCAGGCTGGCCCAACCAGTATGTTTCTCGCTACAATAACTCCGGAAGTACCTACCTAATTCACGCATAATTCTTTCTGACGGATTGCTTTGCGGGTGGCGAATGGGAGAGTAGATGACTTTTATTTCATTTTCGGCCGCGAAATTTTTCCATCTTTGAGCCGTGAACTGACTCCCGTGGTCAGATAATATCTGTTTAGGTTTTCCTATATTATAAAAATAATGACTTTGCAATTTCTTTACGCAATTTACTGTCGTGGCTGATTTCATGGGGTATAACGTGTGACGTTGCAATTTTGCAGGCGTCACTTAGATGCCTTTAGCGTTTCTTTTATTAGTTAGTATCGCACGAGAGAGAGAGATATTTTACCGCCGTCTAGACCCTCGGGATACAAGTGACACACCTAGTTAATAAGCAGTAGAGCTAGACTAATTTGGAGAGTTTTTCTGTTAATGTACCGCGAGAGAGAGAGAGAAAGACGATACTGAAGATGCCGATTCCCGAACTTCCGCAACCAGAACTTCCGCTCCAGAGATGACAACGACGGTATGCAGTCCGGTACCGATATCAGCACCAGGATAGTACCGAATCATCTACGGGGAGAGTAGTGGATCTTGGTCGATTATCGCTAGGGAGTGAACAGGGCCCGCATACGGCCTCCTGCCAGCCGATGCATCTTACCGCACAGCCTCTGGGTGCCACGTTTAGTCCACCCAGCTTAAATCACCCGACTCAGATATTAGAAGTCGACGTCACGCAAAGTCCAGCCTGAGGACGAGTGACGTAACGTATCACCAAGGGACCACTCGCAGCTATGTCATCTATGAAAAAGTGGCTGACCACTGTGCACTGCACCCCTCGGGATTGATAGCTTGGAAGGAATTGCTCAGTAAGAGCCAAGATCACACGCTCCCGCCATTATCTCGCCGCTGCAATATCGCCAAACGGTTGTTCTACCGCGAAGAAGTACGGAGACCTACCGCCTAACGTCAGGCAACATGTTGACGCCTTGTGTCGCACAGCTGACGAGCTGTGCGGACGAGAAACGTTTTTCGAAGAGCCAATAGGCAAATTAGTAGGCCCTGATAGGTTCCCCACCCCTAAAACGTATGATTCCGCACGTCGACGAGCCTAATTGTCGACGAGGATCTTCACTTCTACGTTCCGCTCACATGTGACTAGACGTGTTACCGATTCTCTCTCGCTCGCTAAAGTATACTAAAGTATAGTAAAGTAAAGTAAAGTAAAGTAAAGTAAATTCAGTTTAGTGTGTGTAACCTCACAGCTATTTTGAGGTAAGGTCTCTATGAGTTATTCCGCTAGTAAAAACCATTGGCTACCGCTGGATTTCAAGTAGGATTAGTTATCTCAGCACTTTGATTTGGGGTCCGTTGTTTCGGTCCATTTAGTTAGGTATCTTAGTAGTTAATACGCCTTCTTTGTGTAGCGTTCAGCCTACGGGCTACGCGGTTCGTTTGATAGTTTTAAGTAACGAAATCCAGCGAAAGCACTTCATGATTGACTGTAGTTATTTTGAGTACCTTTGCTTTGTAATTTGATTTTCGTTTGATATGTTTTTCCGCTTATTAGTCTGATTTCTACGTTATCGCTGCTTATGATTTGTTAATGATTTATTTGATAGCTTGTTCTGCTTAAATTCTCGCTTTGAGAGTATCTGAATTCTTTAATCTATCGCTATCTTTGATTTAGTAGTTTGTAGAAAATTTATTAGAATAATATCGCATGGTGTGTCGCTTAATATCCAACTCCCCGAGGGTTGGCTGAACGTAGTAGTCGTAATTTTAAGTTGTTCTATTTGTTTGTTGCTTTATTTGATTATCTTTGATTTCCGCTGATTATATTTGTTCTGTTCGATTACTCTTGCCTATGTAATTTGATTCGTAATTTAGTTGTCGCTTCTCTTAGATTCAGTCGAAATTATTTATTGAGTTCTTATATCGCAAATAATTGATGAATATCGCTAGCGTGCCGCATTAGAAAATTTGCTATAGAGTATCGTATCGCTCGGTGATACGCAGCCTGGAAAATAGTCTAGCTTGCATTATATCGCTTCTACGGCGCCCGCTAGCTAACCGGCGTGTTTACGTTTTTTATACCGCTGCGTCGCAATAAGGCTCAATAATGTAATATTCTTTTCTGTATTAAGCAGTATTATTAAGTATTATTCCAACCGTCATTTCTGTTTGCTGATTCTGCATTGTTAATCTGATAACTACCGCTGTATAAATAGTATCTCAGATCTTGAATACCGCTGAATCTGTTACCGCCAAACCATACCCACAATATAAGAAATCAAAGATTTCATTGAAGGATTTTATATGTGGTGTTCTATATTTTATTTACTCAATTAAGAAGGTGAATCCACCCACTCGACTATTCCCTAAGCCCATCTGAGCTAACCGTCGCTTCAAGGCCGTCGTTCCGTCAAATATTGTTGAAATTCGATTAAATAACTGTGAAACGACACGAATGCGTGTCTGGCGCCCAACACTAACGTAGCTTCGATTAATTAGTATATTTTTATAAAGGAACGCCGTAGGGTGCGGAGTTGAACTCTGACATAACTCCGTTACAAACGTTACGAGTTTAGAGAAAGTGTCGACTACAACGAAGATATATTTGACACCACCAATAGACGTTGGTAGGGGTCCTTAAAAGTCTATAGCTATTAATTCATTAATATTTTTTGTAATAAAGCTAGCGCCTTGCGCATGCATAGAAATGTTTAAGGATTTGGTACGTTGACATAAATCGCAAGATGCTAAGTACTGACGTATATTACGTTGGTAATTTGGCCAGGTGAAAAATCGATCTGTGGCATTGATAGAGTCGTTCGGGTCAAGTGTGCGCACTTAAGGATTTAGGCTTATGTCAAAATTAAATAAAAAGAAATAAGGACAAAAGAACCCATGCATATGATAATGTATTTATTGAACTAATAATTAAAGAAAGTAATAACACATAAAACTTTGACACTTAGAAAGAAAAAATGATTATTGAAAAAAATTCAAATTGCGCACACTTGACCCGCTTTGCGGGTAAGTGTGCGCATGTGGGGAAAGTGTGCGCATTATTCTTGAATAGTTATATAAGCTTCTTAATAATAAATTATTATTAAGACTAGATAAATAAATAATAAGAGATCGACTTATAACAATAAAATCACATAAAATCAGCTGCCTAAGAATGAACTTAAAGAAATTTTAGAACTTTAAAAGAAACTTTAAAATTAGTTAATAATTTTACGAGGCATATTTGTGGCAGCGATCACATTCAAAACTACCTCCTTCATAAAAGGTGCATTGTTCATGCCACCAATCCATGCATTTAATACATTGTATCCATTCTTCGGTTGGAGGTTCTGAGTATTGCTCCTTACAAAGTGGGCAAAAATATTTTTTTGAGTACGAGTTATTGGAAGCCTCCGGTTTTTCTCCCAAATTTTTTTTTGTCAACAAATTTTTTTTGTTTTTACGCGTTGAAGGCTTAGCCTCGCTCAATGCTGGTTTACGAATTTTCTTGTTACATTTTTGTTTGTCATCTTCAAGTCTTTTTTTTTTCTTCTAATTGTTGTTTATAAGGACTAGAAGTAATAATTTGAGACTTCATAGCGACTCGATTAAATATCATTAGTCAATTTTTTTACAACGACCTCATTGCTTTCTCTTATAAAATAACGGGGGTAAGTGTGCGAACGCGCACACTTACCCGCGCACACTTGCCCCAGACCGAGATTCTTGATAGATACTCATATTACTTTACTCATACTAAACATAACCTTAAACTATATGCAGGATAGTAAACTTAAATAAATCGCTAACATAAAAAAAATTGATTTACCTTGGTAATTATATTCAGTTCGATGTGACGATCTTTGTCAAGATGACAAAAGTTATAGTTGAAGCGTCAAATTTTTTTTATTTTTATTTAAAAATTAATGGACAACACGATGTCGCAATCTTGTAGATGAATTAAGTCCTTGTTACCATACGTTTCAGTTCCCTACGCGTACCACAACTTTCCCTCCTGCCCTTCGTAGATAAACAGGATGCGCACGGTTACCCCTAATGACTCTACACTTTTTCGCTCCGGCATGTCCGGTTGATTCGTGAATGTGCTTTATTACCTTGTCTATTAGATTCTTCGGAATCCATATCTTCCATGCGGGTTTGTTAAGGGAGTTTTTGAATAGTACGCCATTGAGCCTCACATAGCGGGAATGTGAGAAATTTACATCTTGTTCGAATTGTCGTAATACCTCTAGGATGCGCGGATCTTGTCGTTGTAATTGTTTAATCTGTTTTAGGTCTCGGGAAAGTTCGGGGTTGATTTTAAATCTGAAAGCTGACAACGAGAATGTCTTTACTCGGTCATCTTCCGTAGAGGTAGTTTCGTGAGAACCCTTCGGGTTTCGGCTAAATAAGTCGGCAACGTAATTGTCTCTGCCTTTACAATGAGTTATCTTGAAATCGTATTCTTGTGAGAAAAGTATCCAGCGGGTTAAACGGCTGTTGTTGAATTTAGTTTGCATCAAAAAGGATAGTGCTTTGTGATCAGATATCACTTGGAATTGGGTTCCCGATAAATAAGTGTGGAATTTTGCGATTGAGTATACGACCGCGAGAAGCTCTAATTCAGTGACCGTATAGTTTTTCTCCGCACTATTCAGGCAACGGCTGACTAGAGAAATTATTCGATGATTGTTCTCGTCGTCTAACTGGTAAAGGACCCCGCTTATGCCGCGATCGCTGGCGTCGGTTTGAACGAAAAATTTTCGGTCAGGTATGAAGTGCCCTAAGGTAATGGTTTCAATGAATTTATCTTTTAAGTCTTGGAACGCGGAATCATGTTTCTCCGTCCATACATATTTCCTCTTTACACTTAGTAATTCGCGGAAGGGATCCAAATAATTGGCATACCTACTTAGGAACCTACGATAGTAGTTACATAAACCTAGAAATTGCCGCAGTTGTTTTAAATTTCGTGGTTTAGGAAATTCGTGAATAGATGCTATTTTTTCGGGATTAGGTCGTACGCCTGTGGTTGAGAGAATGTATCCTACAAACTTGACTTCAGAACAGCAAAAAAGGCTTTTAGACAACTTTAAGGTGAACCCGTGTTCAATTATTTTTTTAAACGTTGAGTCTAAATGTGACAAGTGCTCTGGGAAAGTTTTAGAAGTAATGAGTATGTCGTCAACGTAAACCGTGGTGAAATTATCGAATTCGTGATCGAATGCGAGACTGACCGCACGTATGAATCCGCTGCCGGCGGTTTTTATTCCAAAAGGGATTCGGCAAAATTGGTAAAGTGAACCGTCATGCAAAAAGGCTGTGTATTTACGCGAGCTTGTCTTTAAAGGCACCTGCCAATATCCTTGAACGAAATCGGTGGAGGTCATATATTTGATTCCGTCAAATTTTTGTACTACTTCGTCAACCGGTTTTGGCCGTTCGTGATCCGCGATCATATAACTGTTTAATTTTCTAGCGTCCAAGCATATGCGTACGGAATTGTCCTTTTTTTTTACTATAGTGATAGGGTTTAGATATGGCGACGCACTTCTTTCAATTATCCCCTGATCTAACATTCTATTTATGGCATCGCTGACGGCAGTTCGTTGCGCATAGGGAATCGGGTACGGATTCGCGGTAAAGGGCTGATCACTAGTCAATTTTATTTCGTGTTCATGCACATTAGTGCACCCGGGTTGTCTGCTGAAGGCTTCCTCATTACTTATTATTACCTTCATCAACGCTTCCTTTTGAATGTCGTCAATGGTATCTATTTGGCTAATTACTTCGTATACCTCATGGCGGAAATCCGACCACTGACTTGACTGATTTTCTGTTTTTGAAATACCGTCTGAATCGATATCCCACGTTATGGAGTTTAGAAAAGACGCCTCCGGAAGGTCTGGGGGTTTATCATCTATAATTCGGACTAGTCCCTCGAGCGCGGTTTCCGTTTGTTCATCGTTCGCCACTATTTGTAATTTTTGACTTTTGGATTCCTGATCCCGCTTTTTGAAACTAACCGTGGGTTTATTTAATGTTATATTGTCGACCCTAATTGTGTGAGCGTCTAAGTCTATCGCGACGCGATGTTCGTGGATCCAATCGATCCCCAAAATCATGTCTTCAAACGCTAGAGGCAATATGTAACAAGGTGTCTCGATCCGCAATGATCCGAGGCTGAGTTGAACTAGGACTTGTCTCTTTATTATAGGAGATTTGTGAATGAACGGCCCGCGCACTTCTATGTTTTGGACTGGCAACGTTGGAAGGCTTTGATTTTTTGTCAGTCGCTGGTGAAATGATTCGGAGATACCTGTGATTTGACTTCCCGTGTCTAATAGTGCCGAAGTGAGAACTTCGTTAATGTTTATGTTCAATCGTGGACAATCTAGGGAATTATCCTCGTGACTAGCATCGTTTTGTGTTGGGCAACTTTCGATTTCTTTAATAAGGTCTTTTGACATACTATCTATATTTACCGAACTCGGGCACCGACCTCTGCCTAAGCTCGTGGTTCGTTTAAAGGTTGATTTGGCCTAGTGTTCGCATTCGGTTTTGAGAAACGGTCGCCCTCGTTACTCGCAGGATTTGAGACTCTGAGTTTGGTTTATTGCCTGTTTGTCATTGTCATGTGGCCGTTCGTAATATCTAAATTGTTGGTTATATCGGGATTGTTGATTATATCTGTGTTGTTGGTTGTATCCGGGTTGTTGGTTGTAGTAAGTTTGTTGCTGGTTATAATATGTAGGTTGCTGGTTATAATGGAGATATTGTGGTTCTGGGTTGTCAAGCAACATCGGATTTTCCATGAGACTAAGTCGTTCCAGTACTGAATTTATGTTATTGCAATCGACCGTCCCGATTAATGAGTACACGTAGTCTGGTGGGTATTGTCTTATAGTGTGGTAGGCTATTTCAAATTTAGACATCCTTTCATCGATTCGCGTTGCTCGGTGCAGTTGGTCATAAAAGTATTCTGTTAGTGTCATACCGCTTCTTGGATCGTATCGTCTATTCGCCCATTCGCTTCGCTTCCGCAATCGCGTTGGTTCGCTCCAGTATGCGCGTATGAACTCCTTTTTGAATTCTTGAAATGTATTTAAACTAGATTTTAGAGCTCCGAACCAAAACTTAGCGCTGCCTTGAAAAATACTATTGCTCGTTTTTAATTCAGTTAATTGTTCGGTTGTGCCTATCTTCCATTTTCGAAACCAATTTTCTAATTGGTCCAAAAATTCTAATGGAAACATTGAACTGTTATTTGAGAATGTTGGTGGTTGTTCTTTAGCTAACCTGGTTAATATAGGTAATTGACTATCCGTAGCAGTACGCAGACGAGCGATTTCTGATTCTAACCTATCTGTACTTGAAAGCTGTGGCTGTATTTGCCTATTCGAATTTTGATTTTCGATGAGTTGAATTCTATGGTCTATTCTTTTTATTTGAGTCGCAGTTTCCGACCGCAATTCGTTTTTTGCTTCTTCAATATTTGTTGACAATTCTGTCCTATATCTATCTATTTTATCATGTGATTTTTTGAATTCTTCTTTTATTTCTACTTGGAACTTAGTTATTATTTCTTGTAGACTATTTATTAAACTAGCGTTCTGTTCTTTATGATTTGATGCTTCGCTTGTACCGGGTATATCTTTATTTGTTTCCTCGACAACCTCGTTTGTTTGAATCGAATCATTTTCCCTTATTCCGTTTTGATTTGCCATTTTTACGTTTGGTTTCTTTGCACTCCTAGTGAGAACCATCCCCAATTTGTTGATCTGTATATATGTATATTTTTTTTTTTTTGATATGAATTAAATTTAAGTAGAAACTGCCCTCACGTTGGGCGCCATTTTGTGCTGTACTCTTTTATTATTTTATGCGGAAGGCTGACTTATTCCTAATCTCAGGGTGTTTTAGGATATCCATCCATGGGCCTACTTCAATATTAAAATAAAATATAGGGAAGGTGATTCCATTCAAACGATATTTATAACATGAATCAATCGAAATAATAGTTTTATTTTATAAAGCGATAGCGTAAGTTGTGAACAATGTTATTGCTAATTACCTTAATCCTAATCTTAATATTAATAGTTTGATGAGTGATGAGTCTTTTGACTAGGAGGTTAATGGGTTTAATTGAACAGAAACTTCTATTTTGATAGGAATTATTTGCCTTCTTAAACGAGGACTTTTACATGTGAGTTGGTTTCGATCCGAAACACTTATCGAGTGTGTGAATTTTTAATATCACGAATAATGAATTTAATATCACGAATAATGATTTTAATATTTAGAGAGTGATTTGACAATTACTTATCCCGAACAACTGGACAATTACTTCAACAGCCGTGCTTGTGAGAAGCTAAGGATCGGACAGGCAAGGAGGCCGAAACAACCTCGCTAGCTTCACCCTTGCGTTCTTAAGCTGAACTGTATCACAAAAAGGAGATAGGAATATTAAAGTAGTCGGACAGGCGAGGAGGCCGAAACAACCCTGCTAGCTTCTTACTTCAATATTCCTAGAGAGAACTTGCTCTGATAAATACGATTTTATGCGAGACCTCATCAACGCTGGTTGTTACTTTGACAGCGAAAAAGGTTTTCATCGAGGTGGCCTGTCGAACGCCGAGTATTTGGTGACTAGTGTTTCACAGGTTTACCGCGTTGGTGGTAGATGGCGCGCGCCTTAGAAGCTATTTCACTTATTTATATATGTCTTATATTTTGCCACGTCACAACTTTCACACCACGGTAACCTGATGCAAAAGCAATGTTTTCAGGAAAAATGAACTAGCAGGCCACAGAGATGGCACGTTTATCTGTTAAGCAGAACGAGACCATCACAGCTTTGGCAAGAATTGAGAGTACCAACAGGAACTGCGACAAACGATTGTGTTCGCAAAGCCACCTAAGGTCGCAGAAGCACTCCATAAGTTTCAGAAGATATTCGGGGATTGTCTGCCGCTAGGATCCCCTTTGGCTGTGCTGCATTTTGAAGAGCTCCTCGAATCTAGCAGCAACTTTGAAATAATTGTAAATTTCCGATTGTAACGGCGGCAGAACTAATGATGGGCTGTTGAGTATTGCCTTCCCCTGAACTAAATCAAGTGAAATAATGAGGGGGGCCATGGGGAGGACAGTAATAGCTCCCTTCCCAAAATAGTGCAGTATTGAAAAGATACATCCACCAGTTTTGTTCTTGTTCTTCTCTTTGTTCTCAAATCTTAAGTTTGACTTATATATACAGCGTGATTCTCAAGTCGCGGAAAAGATTTCACATGCAGATTCCTTATCAAAATCTAAGAATAAAGTTCCTTATCAAAAACTTCAAGGGACCGCTCGTTCTTGAGTTATAGAAGGTTTAGTCAACCCTATCAGACGGCCGTAATATGACGTGCTCAGTCTCGTAGCAGTCCTGAAAAATTGATAGTACCCGCGTCGCATGAACTTTGCCTGAAATTTAGTTTTTTATTCCGTAATTTTTAGTCCTTACGTCGTCCGGTCGGTCATTCTCGTGCCCCGCGTCGTTCGCCCCGTAGTTGACATTGTCCAGGTGGTCAAACTGTTGACTTACGTTCCCCAGGCAGGTGATTTTCGACCACCAAAATTCTTACTACGTTTTTGATGTTGTCCAGGTGTTCGAATTGATGACTTTCGATCCCCAGGTCGTCCGCTTCGTAGTTTTACTTTCGCCCCGTAGTTTACGTCGTCCAAGTAGTCAAATTGATGACTTCCGATCCCCAGGTCGTCCGCTTCGTAGTTTTCACTCTCGTTGTCCTCGAGATGTTGATTTCCGGGATCCAGGGCTTTCGCCCCGTAGTTTACGTTGCCCAGGTGGTAAAACTGGTGACTTACGTGGCCCAGGTCTTTTGCTTTGTAGTTTTAATTCTAGTTGTCGTCAGGACGACCTGGAGACCGAAAGTCATCAGTTCGAACACCTGGATATTGTCAAAAACGTAGTGAGAATTCTGGAGGTCGGAAATCACCTACCCGATGACGACTAGAATAAAAACTACCAAGCAAAAGACCTGGGGAACGTGAGTCACCAGTTTGACCACCTGGACAACGTTGACTACGGGGCGAAAGTCCTGGATCACGGAAATCAACAGCTCGAGGACAACGAGAGTGAAAACTACGAAGCGGACGACCTGGGAAACGTAAGTCACCAGTTGGACCCCCTGGACAACGTAAACTACGGGTCGAAAGTCCTGGATCACGGAAATCAACAACCCGAAGACCACGAGAGTAAAAACTACGAAGCGGACGACCTGGGGATCGGAAGTCGTTGATTCGAACACCTGAACAACGTCAAAAACATAGTGAAAATTTCACTGGTCGAAAGTCACCTGCCTGACGACAACTAGAATGAAAACTACGAAGCAAAAGACCTGGGGAACGTAAGTCACCAGTTTGATCACCTGGACAACGTCAACTACGGGGTGAAAGTTCTGGATGACGATAATCAACAACCCGAAGACAACGAGAGTGAGAACTACAAAGCGGACGACCTGGGGAACGTAAGTCACCAGTTTGACCACCTGGACAACGTCAACTACGGGGCGAACGACGTAGGGCACGAGAATGACCGACCGGACGACGTAAAAACTAAAAATTACGAAATAAAAAACCGAAATTTTAGGCAAAGTTCATGCGACGCGGGCACTATCAATTTTTCGGGATTGCTACGAGACTGAGCACGTCACATTACGGCCGTCTAATTGGGTTGACTAAACCTTCTATAACTCAAGAACGAGCGGTCCCTCGAAGTTTTTGATAAGGAACTTTATTCTTAGATTTTGATAAGGAATCTGCATGTGAAATCTTTTCCGCGACTTGAGAATCACGCTGTATATATACACGCATACACATGTGGATATATGCTTAATTATAATGGTAACATAGTGAGATAAAATCGAGATCGGTAGCTCGGGTATTGGTGGCTCGACTAGAGCGGTGATACCCGTTTTCTTAAAGATTTTATAGGTCAAAGTTCGAAGGGAAGGAAACCCAGCGGGACTAGGGTAAAACCCGAAATTCTATTGAATTATCCCGTGTGGTCTATGACTTTATACTCATACCAATCTCGAGTTTAACAAGTAAATATGATAATGATAAAATTGTGTAGGTTGAAATGGATGAATAGTGTCACAAGTTCACCGGGTGGTCTCGTTATTAGCAAGGGTTTATCCCGAAATACCGTGGGTATTAGTTTATTACGATATTCCCGTGATTATACTATTCATTTGATTGAATTATGGACCTTTGTCATGCAAATGGTTTGGTCAGTGAGTTGTTGTCTGTTCGATGGGTTCAAATTACTCTTTTCGTTTGAATAGGGAGGGAACGAGTGCCTGCTGCTCTTACGATAGGCTCCATTTCAATTGATGTGGGTTCGCTAGCTGGGGTTGGATCTTCTTCTGAATTTCCTGCTACGTTATATCGGGTTTTTCCTTGGTTCGTAGATAGTTTCATGTTAATTCTTTCCCATATCTTTTTACGGAAACAAATTACTATTATTGTTGCTGCGAGTCCTATCTGTATCATGTATCCCCCATAGATTAATTTCTCATGATGTTGATTCTCTCGCCGATGAGTTCCCAATTCTTCTAGATCGTTTTCTATTTCATACAAAGACTTTCCCTGGTCAAATTCAATCTTATCTATGACAGAGACATCTTCTAGGTAATTTATCACATTATGCTGGTTTAGAGTAGGTGAGATTTGGCTAAGGTTAAGTGTCAATTTCGGTTGATAAAGGTATTGTTCTCGCTGCGTAAAGACCTCTACTCCCGGTAAGGTAATGTAATGTGTTTTTCCCATGCATTTTTCATCTAAATAAATGATTCCGGTACCCGTAAGCGTAACTAATTGATCCTTGCTATTTTTACAAAGGATCTGAATAGTTTCCGGCTGTTCAAATGAATATAGCCATCCTCCTATAGAGCTCAATCTCGTCCAAAAGGGGTTGTGTCCAGTTTTCAGTCTGATATCACGTTGACGCAGCATTTGTCGATCTGGGTTTAATAACAATAGAATTTCACAGTCGGTTGATGTAGCGACCTCGATCAAAGGCAGCTCCAATGCACACAGATGGCAATACCATGTATTTATGCATTCATTTATCTGCCTCTCTTCTGGCAAGGTATAAGTCCGATGGTCGTCACTTAAGCCGAGGTACGTTTTTTTCCGGTATAATTTGAGCTGATACTGTCCCATTCCCACTCTTCTGCGGGGTCGGCCAGCTATGCATCCTGTAAAGGTGGTAAGTGGTTCGATCCACCAATGGAATCTTCATTATCATCATTATCTTTCCTCTATGGTTTCCTACTTCGGTCGCCGCAATCTTTGCGATCTCTTCGATGCGATGATAGTGCCGTGGCAGCGGCAACTCGTATTCTCCTATAGACTCGTGTATTTCTTGAATCGCTGATTTCAGCTGTTTTCCGGTCAGTAGCGATCCGTGCATCCTTTTCTCTCGTGCTGCTTCTATCGTAGCTATGAATTTTCCAAGGGTTTTCACATAATGCTCCAACGCGTTTGTTACTGAGCTCCGGTAAGTCATCAGCGCGCTAGTGTATTCGAGTCAGTTAGTGACATCTGATAATTTATTTAGTGCTTCTAGTGCTTCATTGATTTTCTCTTTGTTAGTCTTTATTGCTAATTGATGCTCGTGTGCTTGGTCATGGAGTTGATGCAGTTTACTTGATATCAGGTGAGTCTGGTTGCGTAGGATTTTTGTCAACCGCGTTTGATCTTGGTGGAGCTTGTCTATCTGGTTATTGGAATATTCCCCGTCTTCTGTTGATAACATCCCAAACAAAAATCGACTCGCGGATCCAACAAACTCAAACGGTGCACCTCGTCGAACTACTGTGTGGGGTAAGTTGTCTATATCCGGAGATAGAATTTCGTTCGCTAATTCTTTAGCTTCTTCGCGCAGCTCCAATGCCTCCTTTATCTTTTCCCTCGAGGTCCCTGTTTGTAGCAAATCGTCACACCGCACTGAGATCCTCTCTATTTGCTTGCATTCCTTATATGTTTTCTCGTAACCGGCTACTTCTTCGGGAAATTGTTGTTCCAACTTTTCTACATCTACGAAGAGCACTATCCGCCACTCTGCTCTTTTAAATCGGATATTGTGTAGTTTTTCATAGTATAATCCGGGGTCGCTGGTTGTTCCCCCGATCATTGCGATCCAGATCAATAGCGCTAGTCCCACCATCTTCCTCCTTTTTTTTTTTTTTTTTTCACCCAATCTCGTTTACCTGAGGGAATATCATGTCCTCTTCCGTGTTCCGACTTAGTCCTAGGTTGTCGTAAGTAGTTCATGTCTAGTTGTAAATTTTGTCTCGTCAGTCGTATGTTTCGTAATTTGTAGTCAATGGGTCAGTGGGCCAGTTCTATTTTATCTGTGGGCCAGTTCTATTTTATCTGTATGTTTTACAAATTGCTTACCATCGTTTGTTTCTAATATCACGCTATTATTCTTCAAAATTTTCACTATTTTGTAAGGGCCTTTATACCTTGTACCGAATTTTTCCTTTCGAACTTCTACTATTACTCGTGCCATGTCTCCTTCCTTACCTGTGAACGGGCGTGCTTTTCAATCGTGGTATTCTTTGGACCTATACTTAGCCTGGATAAGGTTCTTCCCAGCCAGAATTTGCATCTCGTTTAATCTTGTTATTAAATCGCCGAGATAAGCATTATACGTCATTACCCTTTCACCTGCAGGGAACGAACTCGGACAGCGTGCTGTTTTTCCATAAATTAGTTCATGTGGTGTAAAGTTAGTTGCTTCGTGAACGGCCGTATTATACGAGAACATTGCAAACGGCACTAGTTCGTCCCAGTCATCGAAATCCCTTACGTAATGTTTAATATATTCTGTAAGTACGGTATGACTGCGCTCCAAGGCGCCGTTTGACTGTGGCCTATAACTGGAGGTAGTGATATGCCTGATCCTAAATGCTTTAGCTAATTCGTTAAATAATTTGCTCACGAAACTGGTTCCTCGGTCAGTGAGTATGACTCGCGGAGCTCCATATTGCAAAATTAGGTGCTCTACAAGAGCATGTGCTACTGTTTCGGCTTTTATATCGGGAATCAGTACCGCAACGCAGTATTTGGTCAAATTGTCCTGCATAGTTAGAATGTGCCTGTTGTTATTCGGAGTGGCAGGGAGAGGACCTACAGTGTCTAGTGACACCTTGTCAAGAGGCTCGGATGGCGTATCCGTTATTATCATGGGTTCCCTAGTTTTGACCCGCACTGGTTTCTGCTCTTGGCAACTGCTACATTTTCGTATGAAATTGCTTACGTCTTCCCTCATTCTCGGCCAATAAAACCTCTCACGGATCCTCCTATATGTTTTTTGTTACGCCCTTATGTCCTCCGATTAAGCTGCTGTGCATTTCTGAAATAATTTCGGCACGACTTTCGGTTGGCGGTACTTGTGTTATTCCTGAGCAAACCGTTATGTGAATGTTATCTTCTGCGAAAATTTCTGATAATAGTTTTGGCCATGACAAAGGGGGTAACTCGTCTGTTATATCCCCGGTTTTAGAGATCCTAAACGTTGTTATACCTAATTGAATGAGGATGGTTCTCAAATTTTCTAATCCGAGATTCACGTTATCTATACTGATTTTATCGAAGTATCTTTTCTTGACTATTATGCGGAATATTTTGTAGTTTCCTAGTTTTGTAATGATAATTCACTGGTCTACAGTGATTTTGTTGCCCTAGATATAAGATTGATTTTGGATATATTTATGCTCACAATTCATAAAACTATCAATGATTTTGTAAGATTTGCTCTCGTTTTTTTTTTAATCTTTATTTTCATTTTACATGACAAAAATCGAAAACAAGAAAAAAAATAATAGATATATTTGTAATGTTAGTTTTTTTTTTGAAAAATTATGATACATCTAAGGACATAGAGAGGAAAATGTTCAAAACATATGTTATATTTCCATAAAACGCCTTTTATGAGCTCTTCTTCTATAATTTTTCAGGGGACAATCTCTTTTTAAAGACCAGCAATAATCTGCCATCATGTGACAATCCCATCGACCCTGATACCTTTCCTCCATCACTTTTAGATCCTGGTGGAACCGCTCTCCCTGTTCCTCACTATAATTTCCTAGATTATCCGGAAATTTATCCAAATGATTGCGGAGGTAGTGTAACTTGATACTCATATTTGCTCCTAGAGTCTGAAAGTTTGTCAGCATATTTTGTACAATTTCTTCATAATTTGGTGCTTTATGATTACCTAGGAAATTTTCAACTACCAACACAAAACTTTTCCAAGCCTCACTTTCCGGAACAGTCATAAATTTAATAAAATCTGTGTCTTTTATCAATTGCCGTATTTGAGGACCATCAAATATTCCACCTTTCAACTTTTCCATACTAAGCTTCGGAAATTTTCTACAAATGTAATTAAAACAATCTCCTTCCTTGTCCAACGCTTTTACAAATTGCTTTATCATTCCTAACTTAATATGTAATGGTGGAAGTATGATTTTGTCTCTGCTCACCAACGGTTCCCTTATTACATTGGCTTTACCGACAGTTAATGAATTTCTTACAGGCCAAACATCTTGTTCCCAATGAAGTTGCTTTGCTCTACTGTCCCACATACAAATGAAGCAAGGGTATTTCGTGTATCCACTTTGCTGACCAAGTAAAAAATTTACAATTTTCAAATCCACACAGATCCGCCATTGATGCTCCGAGTAATTAATTTTTTCTAGAACCATTTTTACATTTTTATATTCTTCTTTGAGTTTTGTTGAATGGGCAATTGGAATTGATGCAAATTTATTTCCATTGTGCAGTAAGACGCATTTTAAACTTCTTTTACAACTGTCAATAAAAAGGCGCCACTCAGTAGGATTGTAATCTTTTAGACCCATGTCTAGAAGCAGCTTCGCAATATCATTACAGTACACCTGTCCTTCATTTTCACTAAAAAATTGTAATAACTCACTTTCTCGCGTTCTGTATGTTGTAATTGTTACTGTTGGTGCCAATAAATTTTTTTCTTTCAATCTTGAGGCTAACAGTTCTGATCCTTGTTTTGATAAATTGAGATCACGTATTAAATCACTTAGTTCATTTTGAGAAAATAACTTTGGTGTAGATGTTTCACCCTCCCATTCACTTCCACTGGTAGACTGTCCCGATTTCTGTGAATTTGGCAACATCATTGTTTCTGAGAGCATGCGAACTACTTTTGAAATGTAAATAGGCCGAGGGAGATTTTCACTGTGTAGAACAGGACATTTCGTAGACTGTAAGTCTGTATATCTCCACGTTTGATTTCGATTAAAATCTTTAGCATCTACTACGCAAAAGTAACAATCATCAAAATGATTCTTAGGCTCCATCCAGATCATAGGAATGCCAAAGTCTAATCCACAACGTTCTCCTTTTTTCCACAACCGTAAAGACTCAACACAGGACTTACAAAATTTGTGAGGAACCCATGATTTATCTAGTTTGTCCATTTTAAAACCGAAATATTCAGCATAAGTCTCGTTGACAAAATCTGTGATATTTCTTTTTTGTTTTTTTGTTATATAAACACCACAAATATAACAAAATAAATCACTACTATATTTACACTTTCTACGTGACGAACTCATGTTTTAAAAGACAAGACAAATATATTAGAATTGACATTCAGCAATTAAAACAAAATATTAACACGACAACTTATCCAGATTCACGTGTAAGTACTTCATTATTATCAAATGACTGAGATCTCAGCTGTTCTGCGGAGCAAGGGGTCTGAGAGTGGGGATGACGTGATGTTTGTATGCGCGAAAAAGTTGCGCAGAAGCCTAATCATGTCTGAGCAAATAAATTTTATTGCTAACAAACCAATAATTATTTCAAATATAAGATATGTGAAAATCATAAAGAACAAGAGCACATTCAGTACTTTCATGAACGTATTCATAATTTGGGCACTTGAAAACATAAAAATTTTCAAAAATATCCAGGGCAACAAAAAACAATTTTTTTTTTTTGTAGAGCTGTGTAATTTGACCTACCTTAAGCTTCGAGTCCCGTTGATCGTCAGCGTTGATCGTTTCCAGATCAACTAACAATTTACCGATCGGCGTTGTTAATTCTGAGTCTGTTGTTGTAAAGTGAACGTAGTTATCTCTGTGATAAGTCAGATTCTCTCGACTCATTTCTATGTTACGGGGTTGGCGGGTACAAGCTCCTGGAAGGTTCAGGGGTGACGTAGGCGCTATATCCGGTAAGATTCCTTCTGTTATCTTTATTCCAGAGGGTCTTGATTGAAATTTCAATTGCGGCTCTAATCGTCTTGGGGGTTTTATGGTTTTTGATTTTACGGTATTTTCATCGCATTCTTCCCTTTCTTCTACTTCCTGTATCGTGAATGGATACGGGGTGGACAGTGCTAACGGTCGGGGCGCGATCAACGGTGTTGGAAACACGGGTTTATGTACTGGCCTGCTAACTACTGACTCGTCAAACCCTTTTTCAATAATATTAGCCGGTTGTATCTGCCCGGTATGCTGATTTTTCTCTGTGGTTTCCTTTAACAATTTACTGATTCTACGATTTAACTCTTCGTCCTCCGTCTCATCATCGTAAGGGTCACGCTCTATGAGTGTTTCCCGGATTGACTCATTCAATTCTCCGCCTTCAGATATCGCGGCAGGTATATCTATTACCGAATCATCCGGCTCCGGTTGAATGAAACTTCTGTCGTGCAAAGATTGGTCGAACCGATTGAAAGAGTCTTGTAATTGTTTTAGATCTATGGGTGCGCGGGAGAACACGTCATCATCTATGTCACTGTCATGAGCCGGTGGATCGAGTTCTATTGTGATATTTTCAGCATCTACTTCAATTTCCGTTGTTGATTCTGCGAGACTTGGACTATTTATGGGGTTTTCGACGCCCCGTGGTCGTTTCATTAAAATTTTTGGTTTAAATCCTAAATTTGGTAGGACGCTTCTTTGTTTTCTATAGGCAGGCGGCTCTGAAGATTCATCATCAGAGGAATCTTCAGGTGAGTCCTCCTTTATCGGAACTAAGGCTGGGGTTGGTTTACTCTCGGGAGGTTTTATTCGGGATCGCGTTCTTAATGCTATAGCGCTCGTATCTAGTTCGGACATTGTCTTTGATCTTGTCTTGACATTCTTTTTACTAACAGGTTTTTCGGGTAATTCCGGAACGGATCTTGCCACTGGCCTACGACCAGGTGGCTCGGGTATTTTTGATTGCCTAGGTGGTTTAGTCTGTTGCCTGGTAATTGGAAATAATCTCGTACCGTCCTGGGCTTCGCTTAAGCTTGGCTCTGTTCTTAGGTTAGTACAAATGGTGATCTTAATACCCGTTCCTTTGAAAATGAAGCGTAGCATTCTCCGTACATGATTCCGCGAAAGTCCGTCTAGTCCACAACCGATTTTTGGTAGAGTAACGGATTTAATTGAATCATCCTCCAAAGTTTTCCGAAAATTAATTAGGCTGAGATATAGGTCTTCGTACGTCGGTTTGTCCCAGTAATTTCGTCATTATGTAATAGATTGTCCGGTCTGATAGTTGTAGTCTAGCTGTTGAATGTAATTCAGCTTGGAGTTTGAGATTTTCTGGTACTCCGTATTTTTCTTTAAATTTTTCCGCTATACCGGCGTCCATCTCGAGGTCTACGGACACTGTATGGCCGTAGTTGTCGATTTGGTTAAAAATACTGTCGTGTGATTCACTCGCGTCTGGATTGTCAATCGTAGCTGTTGTTACTAAATTCGAATATTCTGGATATTTTGGAAACGAATTTATTGATTCTATTTGTAAATACTCCTCCTCCGTTCCAGAAGAGCTTGTTGACTCCTCGCTAGTGATCGCATTTCGCGATAGCGCGTCTGCGTTAGTATCCAACCGGCCCGACTTATGTTCAAAGGTCTATTCGTAATCGCGTAGCTTCAGCCTTCAGCGTATCAAGCGCTGCCTGGGATCTTTTATTGAATCTATCCACCGGAGTGGCTCATGGTCACTAACTAGTTTAAATTTTCGCCCGTAAGGATATGGTCGAAATTCCAAAATTCCGTATAAAACTGCTAGACACTCTTTCTCCGTAGTAAAATAATTCTGCTCTGCTTTTATTAGAGCCCGAGACAAATAAGCAATTGGCATATCGTACCCGTCTACTCCTTGACTTAAGACTGCTCCGATGGCATAATCGGATGCATCGGTTGTAAGAGTAAAAGGTTTCTCAAAATTTGGATATCGGAGGATAGGCTCCCGGCATAATGATTTTCGTAGAATTTTGAAACTTTCTTTTTGTTCTCTTCCCCATATGAATGGTGTATCCTTTTTTAATAATTCCGTCAAGGGTTTTGCTTTCGCGGCGAAGTCCTGTATAAATTTCCTGTAATATCCTGCCAAACCTAAAAATTGCCGAAGATTTTTCTGTGATCTAGGTCGTGGGAAATATTTGACAGCTTTTATTTTATTTGGATCCGGTTTTACTTCCTTCCTACCGATTATATGTCCTAGATAAGCTACCTCGATTCTCAGGAACTCGCACTTATCTGGTTGCAAGGTTAGTTTGGCTTCCTCCAAGCGTTTGAATAATCTACGGACTCTTCTACCGTGTTCCTCAAGATCTTTCGCAAACACTATTATATCATCGAGATAAACAAGAGCCTCCACCCCCTGTAACCCGCGTAACGTTTGATCCATTAAGCGTTGGAAAATGGCGGGGGCATTTCTAAGTCCCTCCGGCATTCTCCGACATTCAAAATGACCTTTCGGAGTCGTGAAAGCGGTCTTTGCCCGGTCTCGCGGATCCATCTCGATTTGTTGGAATCCTTTAGCTAGATCGAAGGTAGAAAAATATCTTGCTTCCCCGAGTCTATCTAAAATATCCGTGATATTTTCCAATGGATACGCATCCCCGATTTTTTTCTCGTTTAATTTCCGAAAATCGATAACCATTCGCCACCTTGGGTTCCCTTTGAAATCTGGCTTTTTGAGAACTATCCATATTGGTGAGTTGTACGGCGAGCTGGATGGCGTTATGATCTCATTATCCATCTTAATTTTGACTTGTTTCGCGATTTCCGCTTTATGAATTGGCCGGAAACGGTATTGTCGTGAATTTACTGGTATGTCGTCATGAGTGGGTATTCGGTGTTTAACGGTCGGTGTAAATGGTAACTTATCTCCCGATAAATGAAACGCCTTCGGAAATTCCTCGATTATATCCAACACGTGATCTCGCTCTTCTTTGTTTAAATGATCTAAATGCAATTTCGATGTTATTTCCGTGAATCTGTCTTTTATCGTAGAATTCGATAGCGGTTCCCCTGAATCTGAGACGTATTCCGGTTCTTTTGAGAGATTATGATATTCAAAAGGTATTATTTCTTGTGGTGGAATTTCAATTTTTATATCGTCGTCCAATGTAATTATCGCCAAAACATGACACGCGCCTTCCCTAATCGAGACGGCTGCTTCTCCGATATAAACACCGTCACTAGTAGGAATTTTTGGAAGGTATCTTTCTGTCAACTCAGGGTTTATCACGTCGACAGCGATAACTTGTTTAGTTCGCGCACGAATTTGTAAAATACGTCTTTTTAGTTTGAACTCTGTGTCGGATATATTCTCACCGATAAAACGTAATGGCCTGATTGGTTCAGTTTTCGTTACCATGGTATTGTGCGTGAAGGAAATTTCAGCGTTTTCTCTACGCAAATAGTCCTTTCCTAGAATCCCGTCACAGGACAGAGGAAACGCGGATCGAACCACATGAAAAACGTTTCGTTGGCCCTGCAGCGTTATTTCCGTCGTCCCTACTGTTCTTATTTGATCTGTTGTTATTCCTGATATTGTCGCGGATCCATTCAAATTCACCAGTACGTCTGATCTTAACGCGCCTGCTTTTATTGAACTGATATCCGCTCCAGTATCGACAAGGAAGATTGCTGTTTGATTACTGAGTTCAGGTGCCGACATTCTTACTAGCGGTGATTCTAAATTTGATCCGCACGTAAATACCCTTCCACTGGTTCGGCAAATCTCACTGTTTGTTGACGCTCGTATGTCACTTGACCCGTCGTCGCGTCTGTGCGACGGGCTGCTTGAAAGTTCAAATGCTCTGCCGGTTTGACGTTGTGTGGGGACGGTGATCGCGATCTCATGCCTGACCCAGTACCCTGCCTCCAGGAGCTGTAACCTGCCGATCTATTAGAATCATCTGGTCTAGGAATTGATACTGGCGAACTTGATCTATATCCTGATGACACCGGCCTAGGATTCGGAGAAATCGGTCGCTGGTCCGCTGTTTGAGGTGAATTTACGGGATAGCCGCACGGTGTATAGCGCATATATGTCATAGCCGGACACCAATGCGAATGCATAGGTGGTGGTTGACATCCGGGGCACGTCTGCTTAAACCTCACATGTATAGGTAACTCAGCGGCATACGCGCTTGAGTCGGGTGTTCCCTGAGTACAGAGTATACCTAATGGATACCTCTGTGAGCTAGGTGACAAGCTACGTTCTCGTACTCTTGGTTCTTCCGTAACCGAATAATTATGATAACTTCGCGGCATGTTCTGATAATGTGATTGATTCTGGACGTTAGATTATGCGTTATGATAATTAGGTGGGCTGAAACGCGAAAAAGATGCCCGTTGTGCTTCTCCTTTTCTAAGGTCTTGGGAAAACGTCCGTCAACAGCTTTGGCTATTTCTTCGGGTAGGCCCCGTATAAAAGAGTCTAACGCGCACGCATACACTGGCTTTAACATTTGTTCCGGAACATCACTAAATTCATCCTCTAGAGCAACGCGCGCACCGCTGATTAGAATATTCAACCTGTCATAATAATCGTTCACTGTTTCGTTTCTACGCATGCGAATGTTATTAATTTCGTTATGATAGTAAGGGTAGGTTCTTCCTGGTGCGAATCTTTTCTTTAAATGTCTAGTTAGGTCATTTACGGTTCCGAAAGATTTTCCGTAGGTGCTGTCGCGAGCTGACCCGTGCAGCTTTCCAAGGATTGCCTTAACAAACGGGCCCTTCGATCCCGGCGGCACGTCAACCGATCCGTTATGGATATCCTGAAGAAAATCTTTCAACGGAACGTTTTTTCCGTCGAAAAAAGGGATATTTAGAGTGCTGTGCTGCAATGCTAAACACTCGGCCATAGAGGTCATCATTGCATTACTGACATTTGGGTCTATATTGCTCAAATTATGAGAGTCATGACCGCCACTACGGCCACTTGCGTCGGGGTTTGGCATTGTAGTTGTTTATAATAGATAACACTTTATACACAGTAGATTTTATCAGAAACAAGTAGAAATTGACTATGCACATATAATATAGTCGTACAAGGAAAATTCGGTATTCACTAAATATATGAACAAAATTACCAAAAAAAAAATGGTTGAAAGGAATTGAACATGCACACACAATATGTATATTTTCCAATAATATAGAAGAGAGCGAGTTGCGGTTCCAAAATACTGTATTTGTCAGAATTTATATTTTTCAAAATTTCAAATTTTTTTTCCTTTCGAAAACGTACTATGGCTAGAGAATCATCCCACCGCTGCCACCAAAATCTTGTGTTACGTGAGGGTGAAGCCCGAGCGGATAATAGTTTGGTTCACGCAACAAAAGAGATAATTATTTATTTGACTTATCCCTCAATAAGTCGGTATATGGGATCTTTACTCGCCTAGCTCTATACAGAGCCGTACGTTCTGTTATTATAATGTTCATGAGGCCGGATATATTTATATATATATATATCTAGTAAGGATATGATTAAATGAGGGTAATAAACGAATGATAAATGATAACTTAATAGGTAAAAGTATGGTATATTTTGCAAGCGATTGAGTTTAAAATCGAATTCAAATGATTAACAAAGGAATGATCAAGTGAATCTAACACAAGCGATGAAATAATACTAAATGGCTAAACAATATAATGATTATGAATAGTTTGAATATTTATATAGAGCAGGTTTCGAGGAATAAACGGGTTTAAGATCGGTCGATAAACCTTTGCAACTCGCTCTGTCTATACTATCAGCTATAATATAAAAAAGACCGATAATTTCGTATAATTAAATTGGAGAATAATATTAGCGGGTGATACTCTAGGTAAGCACCAATTTGTGCATGGAAGACTTATGGATGAATCGGGCTTCTTATCACTCGTAGGTGATTTCCTAGGGAAGATAAATTTGTATATGAAAAACTTATACACAAATTTATCTTGTGATCACTGCCTATTTCGGCAAACAATATATTTGAAACAGATAAAAACTTAGCCTTGCTGTACCACTGTAGTGACGTTAGGTCCCGTCGGATAATGACTGTGTCCGTCCCGATGTATGTTAGGCCAGCGAGTCTCACCTGACGACGAACCACGGTAAAACAATACCACAATCTATCACTATGTGTTTCGTCCGATTCATAACTGAGACTAAATTTTAAATTAAAAATGTGAAAGTCCGGGAAGGCACTGAGCTGAACAACTACGACGTTGAATGAAGGGTAAGATTTTCGAGTTCATAAATCCATATATTTCCGATTCAAAGCGTTTCAAGTCTCTCAGTGTTTGATTGGAATTTAAACATCACTTGATTTGAATAGTCCGAATAACTGAAACTAACGATTAAGAAGTTACTAATATGACGCGGAGCTGGTTATGAATGTGAATGAGTCAAGGAATAAGATGCTTATTATAGGTTGAGTTGATCCATGATAATATTTATTTAGTCACGAATGTAAATTGAATTTGATTTAGAATTATTGAATGTGTCCATGCACTATGTGTAGCTTTCGCCGAAGAGTTTTATGATTTTTGAAAGGATATTAATGAGTCCCTTAGGTTGTCACTTAAAAAAGATTTTCAAACACTAACTATCGCTCGATAGAATTAACGTATTTAAATCAAGAGACTCGGTAGAGTCTCGCGCCGAGTACATTAAAAAAAAATTTTTTTCAAGCGCGAGACTCAACGAGTCTATATACCCGAGAGGCAACTACCCTAACCTATAACGCGAATTAGTACCCTCGTTTTCTTTCATCTCACATACTACACGAATTGAAACTAATTCAATCTAGGATGTAGGCACGAAAAGCTTTCATTTGAGCCTTAGATCGAATAAATCGGTGTCCGGAGTGCTGAGATATAAGTAACTACCGTTTCTGAAACCTCGTTTCCTTGTTGAAATTTTCTCTTTCCTGTTCTTCAGACCAAGATTCAGTGCACTAAAACCATTCCCATAAAATCACATTTCGTCGCTGAACGCAGGACGTATGTTCGATGCTTATACACAGAACATACGTCTTTACGCATCTGGGATATGACATAGAAAGGAAAATCCACACAAAAGTTGTTTCACACTAAAACCATTCCCATAAAATCACATTTCGTCGCTAAACGCAGGACGTATGTTCTATGCTTATACACAGAACATACGTCCTTACTTATCTGGGAACATGACATATAAGGGAAAATCTACACCAAAAGTTGTACAGAGTGCCGTTAGTACGAGCGGTCACGACGTAGTTAGCGCTCGGATCGCAGACAGAAACCGTCTGCAACATTAGCAGACGCGTGTTGTCATTACATGTTTTTTAATTCAAATAAAGGGAATGAAAGAAAGTACTATCAAATAAAGGGAATGAAAGAAAGTACTACAAGCAATGATTATTACAAAATTCGAAGGTACAAAAACTTGTGAATACCCACCAGAAGCCCCTTAGGTGCGAGATCCTCACACCAAGTACATAAATATGATAGTCACCAACAAATATGTTTCGATAGGTTAATCTTAAATTCTACGATCTCGAGCTTTTGAGTATGCGAATCGACTGACGTGTAAAATTTATGGTGATAAATAAAATAACAATTGTGAATGGATAATTTTGCGATTAGGTTTGGTTTACCTTGCATGACACAAGATTGTCAGATGACTATTAACTGACTATTACCTCTTGATTTTATTTACCTATTTGGCTTATTCTCATTCATGAATGCAATTATCGGAAGAAACGGTTTTTTTGAGTTCAATTATTTAGCAAGTTACCGCCTGAGGAAGTCTGACAAGAGAAAATCAAGAGAAAATGTTGAAGTTTAAAAATATGAGGATAGCATGATTTGATATAAGGAACGGCATGGAGCCAGACTAATAAAGCTGAGTTCAAGCGTTGGATCGCAACGAATTTCACTTCAAGCTCTATGTTGAGCTTATCTCCGAAGGCCCGTCTGCTCAGACTCAAATTTTGAGTCCTCAGACTCAAATTTTCAGTCAACGTTATACGTAGGATTCCGACGAGTTTTATGATCTATATTCGTATTATCTAGTCAAAACGAGACTGTAAGTCGACGTTGTGTTTCGGACTCCGTTAGGCTTCATTCTACACTCCACGTCAACGTAGTGCCTTGACCTTCGGTGGAGATAATTTTTTAATCCATGATTTACAAACAGCTCAGATTCTCCGTTCAGAACGATCTCAAAGTCTGTATAAATATCTATGATTACATGTAAATTAATAGTACAAACTATAGATCGATACCCACGTTCTAATACGTCTCTTGGTCTCGGTCTCGGTGTATTCTTGGTCCTACTATCCATCATGCGGCGAATTATAGAGTCTATTGTACATAAATTCGTTCGATTTTGGTATGCGACCTGTGTTTGTATGTTCGTCTCTCTTGAGCTTTTCTCAAATTCAGATTAGTGCTATCACGACAGATTTTCAGAACGAAAATACTTATTCACTATTAAAGAAATGATCGATCGCCTCCCTCGTTTTCAGATGATAGAGATTCTCATCCATATTTATTTATTCGTTTCAGACTCGGCGTAAGTTTATTTATGAATGTAATTATTGGAGAAAAACCTTTTTTATGGATTGTTCAATTTTGTAGCGGGTCGTCGTTTGAGAAGAGAGGATGATGAGAGAAAATGCTGAAGTTGCAAGATATCGGGATGGTGTGATTTGATAAAAAAAAAACGGGCAGAGTCAAACGAATAGAGCAGAATGCAAGTGTTTGACTTCAAAAACTTCCATTTCATGCTCTACGCTAGTCTTGCATCAATAGGCCCAATTCTATATTTTTCGATACTTTCCGTTCAGACTCGAAGTTCAAGTTGACGTAATGAGTACGGGACGCGTACATGTTCTTTTTGCAGAGGACCTAGCTGCATTAAAAAAAAAAAAAAAACTACCTAAGAATTGCAATACATATATCTAATATTCATATATATATTCAATCATGAGCAGCAACTATCACTCTGCGCGCAAGTACCTCCGCCATTGCCGGTCCCAAGCCCAGATGAGACAGGAGGAGGGCTGCGCGTAGGGTCACACGTTGCAGGCATGTATATAAAATTATACGGGATTCTAACGAAACAATTCGTAGAACTTAATAAAAGAACACATGTTACGTCTATCCACAGAAATTTAAGGCCCACAGAAAAGTATGAGCCTACGTGTATGTTTTAACATTATTTTCATTCGTTTGAAATTATACTACCACATTTAACATTGCTGCTTTTTGAGGGATTCGGATGACACAAAATGCATCACCGTACATGCATTGAGATGTTCATAGTGACAATTGGCAGAATGCTGACAACTGAGCATTTATTTCACAGTTACTGGAGCGACGTTTATTACTAAGCGAGATTGTAACGAGTCTGGTGATATAATTCAATAAATAAAATGTAAAAAATGTGGGAAACATTGTGAATAAAAATGATGAACTATATCTAATTAATATTTTATTAATATTTTAACAATAACCCCTACCGTGGTGGCGGTAAGGGTAAGAGAAAGTGTAACTTCACTTTTTGTCTTCCTTTTTCTTGCTATTACCCTTACCGCCACCACGGTAGGGGTTCGCTATGTCATATAATAAATCGACCACATTCAGGCGCCTCTGGCGCCGGGCGTGAAATTGTGCCCCGGCCCTCTGCGATCGCGCCGGAACATTTACTTCTGAAAAAATCAAAATTACATCATTATTATTAAGAGTTTTGGAGCAGAATCAGGTGAAGCAACTACCCTGGTAGAAATTTTTCTAGGCCTGCTAGACGGCAGTATAGGCCTGTCTAGATTTTTCTAGAATTGCTAGACTGTAGATAGGCCTGCCTAGGCCTGTCTAGTTAACCTAGATAACCTGAAACTTTTAAATCATCATCAATTCTGCTAGAAAAATCTGTCTAGGTTTTCATCTAGCGAATCTAGATAACCTGAAATTGCTAATAGTAATGCGGTCTTCCAGATTTGCTGTCTAGGCCTTTCCAGGTAGTCTCGATTGCCTTAAGTCGTGAATCGTTTCCACACTCTTCTGGGTAAACTGCCTAGAATTTGTCTAGTAAACCTGAACAATCCAGATAACCTAAAAATTATAAAATCCACATTATTGTAAAACTTTCGTCACAGAGTAAGGACGTACAGCAATCATACGCGCGACAGCTGAGAACTTATTGCATTATCAGCTTTCCTGACCTTGATCAAGTAGCCGCCATATAGCAGTCTGATCATTACGATACAGCGCACGGTCGAATCCAGATCAGTCTTTTTTATTAAAAGTACGTATTGACTCGTCGTGTTGATATGAACTCCGCTAGTAGGTACCGTGTGAGAAAACACCGATCGAGGAGAAAATTGAAAGACATCCTTGAGAACATAATAAGTGAACCTGAAAGAAGATCGGTATTTGACGCGCGTGAAAATCAGTGTGACACGAGTGACAGCGGCAGAAGTAATTTTGAAAATTATTTAGTGGGTGATTGTGCTTCTGAAGCCCAAGGAAGCCTGAGTCCGGATAGAGAATGTAGCGAAGACGCTCAAGAGGAAGACCAAAACATCGATGATTCATCCGAAATTCAAGAGGTAGGTACGAATAATGACACTGAAAGCAGCGCAGAGGAGCTTGCGAATGAGTCAGAAGAAGAATCGATTATTGAAGACTGCAGCGATGAAGAAAATCAAGATCCTGTTGGAAATGCAGATCCTGGAGGCGACGGCAACAATATACTTGATCGGTATAATAACTATTTAGAAGGTGAAGAAGAGATATCTGAGATACGCAAGTGGATTATCGATTGCAAAATTCCACACAATCATTCTGATTTGCTGCTTAAAATTTTAAGACGCAGACTGTTACCAAACCTACCACAGTCGACGAAAACCCTACTCGAAACAGCCTCTGCAGAGTACACGATTGAAGAAATGGAAGATTCAGATGGTTCGAAAGGAGAATATGCATACTTGGGCATACAAAAAGGCTTGTTAGCTTGTGTAAATACAGACTTACGTGAGTTGAACCAGCTTGAATTGATCGTCAATATAGATGGTATAAAGCTCTTCAAATCGAGCATAAAAACTTTTTGGCCCATATTATGTCAAGTACATTTTGACCCGGATGTTTACGAACCATTTGCAGTCGCTCTCTACTCTGGTAATTCTAAGCCAAAGGAAGTTAACGTGTACTTGAAAGATTTTATTAGGGAAATAAATCGACTTCAAGCAAGGGGGGTTATTATTAATGATAGACATTTTAGAGTCAGAATAAAGGTTTTCATATGTGACACTCCGGCTCGCTCTTTTTTGAAGTGTGTCAAAGGTCACAACGCATTTGATGGTTGTGAGCGGTGTTTGGTTAAAGGAGAAAGAGTCAATCATATCACCGTTTTTCGAGCCACTAATGCGACCAGGAGAACAAACGAGTCCTTCAGAAATTTTGCCCACCCTGAACACCATACCGGAGTGTCGCCACTTATTTTCATTGAACCGCCCCTGGATATGATTTCCGCCTTCGTACTGGACTCTATGCACCTCAGGGATTTAGGAGTAATGAATAGATTGATTGACGTTGTCATGGGTACCGATCTGAATACTAAGTTAAGTCCAGAAATGAAGGACGAACTCACAAGGAGAACGAAATTCATAAAAAAAGACATTCCAGATGAATTTCCACGGAAATTAAGGCCCATGAATGCACATCGAAAGTTTAAAGCAACAGAGTTCAAATTTATTTTATACTATTGTGGACCGATCATAGTTAGGAAAATCTTGAATGAAGACCAATACAAAAATTTTTTGTTATTACACGTGGCATTCAGGTTATTGTCGGACAGATCTGCTTCAAATTATGTGGATCGGGCAAATCGATATCTGAATATGTTTGTCGAATCTGCGAAGGAGTTATACGGCACGGAATTCCTAGTGATGAATGTGCACAACTTAACGCATATAGTTGATGATGTAATAAATACACAGTGCAACTTGAATCAAATTAATGCCTACAAATTTGAGAACCACCTCGGTAAAATTAAGGGTTTTTTACGTTCACCACATCAAACTCTGGCCCAGTATTGTCGGAGAGTCCACGAACAGAACTCTTGGAATCAAAATCGTAGCCAGATACCCACCAAGTTAGTTGTACTTAGACAAGATAAAGATGGAACCATCGTGAAAATTAAATTCAATGAACACATTTTGACAAGAAAAGCACCTAACAATACTGTAATATCGACTAATAAGAGAATCGTCGAAGTAAAGTCAATGTATTTTGATAATCATAACATGATGCAGCTTGACGTGAGAGAAATCATTATTAAAAAAAGTTTGTACGAGTTTCCTCTCGATTCTGAGTTTTTGAATACATGGGAAATTAAAGAAAATCCAAGAGAAAACATTTTTACAATTCCGATTGACAGTGTTGATAAGAAAATGATAAGAATTAATATGAACTTTGACATCACTGGCGATGTAAGAAGTTTCGTTATGCCTTTATTGCATTAATTACTACATACCTACATAAAAATAAAAATAGATTCATTATGAATGATAAAAATAAGTCGAAAATTGATTATATGTATGCGAATTAGTTGTTCCCTATTATTGTATTAATTGGTTATTTCTATTAATATTTCTACGTATTGTTTACTCTATTTATATTCAGTATTCACAAAACTATTGTCTTTTCACGGTACAAAAATATGCCTGCTATTACGTGAATGTTGGAAACTTGGAACGTCTCATTGTGTGTATGACGTCACAACCGGCCATTTAGTATCGCGAGATTGGCGCGTGCAGAGGAACGCTAAGGCAACTTCAGATTGTCATTCCATGTGCACCTACGTCGCGGCGATTCGAATGTAGGCTTGCGAATCCTAAGCATGGGCCACGTGCTCGCATTCATTATCTAAACCAAACCTATATAAAATAAAAAGAAAGTCAACGAGTTTGTTCGTCTATTCGCCATCATTCAGCGTCCGTGAATCTTTGTTATCATAAACCATCAGGTAAGTAATAATATTAATTATGATTTTTAATATTCCTGAATTGTGAAGAGAGGTTATGCCGCTTCGGAAAACTGACAAAGTGTGACTATTTTCGGGATTAAATCATGTATAAAGTATGAAAAAATATATTTCCAATCCTTGGTTTGTACATAAATTAAAGTATATTTTGTAGCAGTTTTATGAAAAAAAAAACTGGTCTGTTCTCGAGCCCGAACTTCAGCAACAAATTCTAGGTTATGCTTAAGATTACCACGTGTGAAACTTTACTTGAATTTTTTTTCCGCTTACTATATCCATTACCTTATTAAATATTGTTGATTCTACTACTGTTCTGACCTATTGAGATGGACAAATTTTTACATTAGTTAAAAAAAAACAATTTCGAAGAGGTCAAAATTCATTTTTACCGTATTATTCGATAATTTTTGAAAATTCTTGAATTTATTGACTTTTCAATAGTTCTATTTGAAGGTTGAATTTATATGAATTTATACGCTCTCATCTGTGTTTGATACAAATTTTGAATAAAAAAAAATGTCATCTCAGTCAGTTTAAAAGTTATAGCTTCAAATATCAAAGTCTCAAAAGAGTTTAACTCACTTTATTTTTGCATTTTATAAATATTTCTTGTTCGTTTACAATAATTAATGTATGAAATTTCTAATTATCATATATTAGTCAGTAAATATATCAATTAATCAGTAATTATATACATTAATTATTGTAAACAAACAATAAATAATTATAAAATAAAAAAACAAAGTGAGTTAAGCTCTTTGGAGGCTTTAATATTTAAAGCTATAACTTTTAAACTGAGATGTATTTTTTTTAACTGTACCTACATGATGGTCTTGCGATTGAGACAAGGGCCAAGATTCAATGTTCAAAATAATTATGAACTTGTGTACATTTTATTCCTGAACTTGTCATTGCTATAATCTTCATTTAAAAAGCAGGGTTGTTTTATGTTCAAAATTTATTTTGTGCCGTTTTAAAAGTATGAAAAAAAAATAATGTTAAATACAATAACAGGTTTTGTGCAAAAATTAAAAAAATGGACATTCCTGAGGAGAGGCCCTTCACTTTGGTTCAGTTTTTATTAAGAGGTAGACAACCAAGATCGGTTGAAATTATACCATGGAAATGGATATCATGGCATGAAGGGCGAAAGAAGTGTGTTGTGAAATACCCAAATCCACCATACAGTGCAAAAAGTTTGAAAGAAATTCAGAGATTAACTGAAAATCTTGACGAAGCACCAGAGGACTGGCCACTGTTTAATGTTAGCCTCAAGGGTTCTGCAAGTAAGATTACGATTATTCGAACGAATACATATATATTGTAACGTGGCAAACGTTTGGACCTCCTCCGTACCAGCCTAAACGAACGTATGTAAGCCCTTATGCCCGAAAAGTACCGTAAGCTAATTTGAATATCTGCCGCCTTCGTCCTAGCGCGGCCATATCGATCGTAGATCACCGGATTGGTCTATCGATAACGGCTAGCGCTCGCAGGACGAACGGCGAGGGTAGGAAATTAGCAGCCCGGAAACGAAGAGTCTATTCATTGTCTTACTGCCGTTGAGAAATCACGTGCCCCCATTGTCAGTGAATCGAGAGAGAGAATTTTGTTTTGGCGAAGAAGTATTTCGAGAGTGTTAAATTGTTTTATTGTGACCCCTGCTGCCTATACTTGGACTTGATTTCGGATTATTGGACTGGATTATTATCGATTTGGGATTATACGACCCTTGCCTGTCCCCGGACTACGCGCCGACCACGAGGCCAAGGAATCGTAACATCAGGTAGGATCTATCCAATAAGGCCACCTGAGTCTGACCCAAATTCTTTCCCCAAGTCCCGAAACTCGTAAAGTCTCGAGTCATAGTCAGGAAAAGCTCTTCGTTCCCCAAGTACCGTCCCCAGTCCCGAAGCTAATTCAGTACCGCATGGCCGTTGAGTCCCGGCGAGTTTGAACCTGTTGTTATTCTGTGTGGCCGTCGAGTCTGCGCGACTGCGGGCCGCTTTTGTAGCCGCTGCGCAGAATTCGCAAATCCAGAGCCGACGCCATCTTGCCCGAGTCCTCTGACGTCACGCGTCGCAGTTGTCTGCTAGCGTGTCAGAGAACTCTTGCGGCAGAGTACCGAGTCCCGATCCCCTTCCCCTCCCTGCTGTCGAGCGATCAGCTGTCAGCCAGAGAATAGAGCGCAGAGCTCGAAATCAGGCTGAGCAGCTGGATCTCCAGCAGGTAGTAGCGGAGAAGGCGAAGTCCCTGAGCCTGTGATATAGTCAAGCGTACCTCATCTTTTTTGTAATTTAGTATTGTAAATTCAGAGTTTTGGAATCTTATTGTTGTTAATTTAGAGTAGAGTCCTTATATTATTATCTTCTTTTCTAGTCTAATAGTATTTATAACGTAGAGTAGCGGTGAGATAAGCCGAAGCCAGATGACAGGCTGGTCAAATTAATGTCATCTTTTTCTTTTTTTTCTTTTAATAAATAAAATAATTTCAAATATAGTTCACTTGTGTTGAGTATTTTTATTTCTCGCCCCCACGAACTATCCCTCTACCAACTAACTAGTCGGAGCAAGAGTGAGAGAGAGAGAGGGCTTCGGATAGAAGCCTGGCGCCCAACCTCACATCGCTGGTTTGGAGGAGGTAAGCGTTGGCGTCTTATTTGATAATAGGTCGTAGTTTCCGCGGGTAACACCCGAGCTCGCGGAAATCGCTGTTACAATATATTAGACTGTGTCAAAAAAAAACGACATCTTCTTTTTGTCCCCACCCTTTCGAAAATAGTTAGTGCTTAATATAAAAAAAATTGCCCCCAAAGCTCAGCTATGTAGTTTGAACACAGAATTAGCGCATTTGAAAATAAGATTTCCTATGTATTTCAAATGGCAAAATTTGTTTATCTTAGTTTTATCTGTATAACTTTCTTTATTTAACTGATGAGAATAGAAAAGTTATACGGTTTGGTAGAGAATTTCATGATCTACAAAAATGGTACTTTGGCCCAAGTTGCTCAATTAAATCGTTAACAAGTTACAGTGGTTTAAAAGTCAAATATATATATTTGATTACTACTTACTTTTCGACAAATTAATTTAAATTATTTTCTTTTATAAATTTTCGAAGTCATTTTTTCCTACTAAAATGTGTATTTACTTTATTTTTATCAGTTGAATGAAAGAAGTTATACAGATGAAACTAAGATAAACAAGTTTTGCCATTTCAAATACATGGGAAGTCTTATTTTGAAACGCGCTAATTCTGTGTTCAAGCTACATAGCTGAGCTTAGGAGACATTTTTTTTCTATATTGAGCATCAACTTTTTTGAAAAGGGCCCGAATAAAAAGATAATGTCGTTTTTTTTTTTTGATACAGTCTAATATATATATATATATGTATACAGAGAGATTATGGCTATGGTTTACACTCAGTCAAAGCCAACTCGGCATACTCCAGATTTTTCGTCTGTTTATTGCAGGCTGGCCATCCTCTTTTCTTTTTTTTTCTTCGAATCGATGTCTTCCGAAAGCAAATCTATTCAACCAGAGAAAAAATGCAGATGGTCGGCCTGCAATAAACAGACGAAAAACCTGGAGTGTGTCGAGTTGGCTTTGACTGAGTGTAAACCATAGCCATAATCTCTCTGTATATATATTCATATTCATACGAAATTTTGCAGCAATTATTTACTGGTTTGATATCTGATTATTTATGATCTCAGGCACGTATTCTGATGCATTAGCAAAGCTACACATACTAGAAAGGTATGAAAATGCTTTCACGTCAGATGATTCACCGGCGGAAAAAGAAAAAATGCTTCAGAAAGCACTGCGCCAAAAAAAGTTAAAAACGGATGAGGCCAAACTAAAAGAAATCCTAGCTGTCGAATCTGATCCTCTCTTATCTGATTCTCTTATCAATAGCACAACAAAAAAAAAAGTTAATTTGTTAAAAAAAAAGCTGACCAACACTGATAAGTTACTTCAGAACCGTAAGTACTTTTGTAGCTTAGCAATGTGATTTTATTTACTTCAAAATTTTTTTACCTGTGAAATTAATTCTGTTCATAGAAATACACATGCATTTCTCAATTATTATAATCTTCATGATTCAATTATTCATCCATGTCTTCTTAAATAGGATTATGCATTTATCGCATGAACATATTATTCTGATAACAATAATTTTGTTTACAAAGAAAAATTATTTTTGGTTTTTTATATTTTAGGTATAAACACGCCTTGAAGTTTGCATATTCAAAATTTTTGGAATCATTGACTGATAACTTGATAATTATTACATTTCAGCTTCAACGAAATCAAATATTAAAACATCATTGGTTTCCTCAGTAGTTGACGCAGGGGCATATCAAGAGCCTATATTGAAAACTAAGAAGCAAGCTGCAGCTTCCAGAGGTATATTTCTACGTGTGAAAATTAAACGTGGTTCAGGCACAAATTTTGCCTGGCTTACCTATTCGTTTGTGTTCGATTGTAGGGACTTACGCAAGTAAAACTTCCGAAGTATATCGCAGTCCGTCGTCAAACTCAAATAATGGCAATACTGGCGCTATATCGAAGCCCACGAAGCAAGCGGCAGCTTCCAGAGGTATATTTCTACGTGTGAAAATTAAACGTGGTTCATGCACAAATTTTGCCTGGCTTACCTATTCGTTTGTGTTCAATTGTAGGGACTTACGCAAGTAAAACTTCCGAAGTATATCGCAGTCCGTCGTCAAATATTCTATCACCAGATGCGAATAATAATAATGAAATAGGAGATAGAAGTGAAAAATATAAAAAAAGTGCTGCTTCTGTCGGAGGTACAGTATTTCTAGATACCCAGCATTAACCTAGAGCTAGTCAACTCGTCGCAATCATCTAAAAATTGGTTGATATGGTATGGACTTGTGTTCGTTGAGCCAACAAAATATAAATATGTTTCGCACTTGTAGGTAATTCTTACAAGGATGTAATAGAAAGAGTAAAACTTCTGAGGCAAAAGGAGTCAACGAATGAAGGTAAACGAACTGTTCACTTCAGTCTTATATTTGAGGTCATTTCATGCATCAACATTTTTATTTGATTTGCAGATGTTACAGTGTTGGTAATTTGCGAATCCATATTATTAATGCTCAATGATGTGAAAGAAGATGTACGAGCTATCAAGCAAAACCAGCACATTGGCACAGGTGTCATAGCACCGACATATAATGTTGCAAGACACATTGGGTTTTGTGAAAAATATCAAGTAGCCTTACCGTTTGAAACCACACAGGAGTTTTTTAGCTTTGATAACCGTCTTAAATTGGATAAATCTCTCCATAGTAGTTTTGTACGATATTTGATAAACATATAATATGAGTAATTAATCACTTTTTTCATGGAATCATAACCTCAGGTTTTCTTTCTGATATAGCTTCAATATCTATCACTGCAATTTGTCGTCGATCAAGGGCTCCCTAAGATTATCACCTCAATTTTCAAAGTCGTGTTCACTCGAAACGTGGCAAAGGAATTCACGGCAGTGAAAAAAGTGAAAAACAAATATATAATCAAAGGAACTGTATTTGCCTTGTGCTTCTATGGTGAGTTCCATGTTGATTGCATGAGGTATTCATGTTTGCTATTTTTTATACAACTTTAATGTCTGCCATTGCTCTAATTCACAGATACGATATATAAGCGAAGACTCGATCATAATATCATTACATCGGAGAAAGAATTCTATACCGCACTAGGGGTTCAACTAACTAATTCAACAGATTGGTATGGTCATCGTAGCCAAAGAAGAGTAGTGACAGGCAGAGAACCTGAAATCACCGATGTACACCCTGAGCATCGAAATAACGAAAGTAATGAATCTGATTTTACGGATGAAGATAATGAAGCTGCTGTAGTGGATGATAACAATGATCAAGATGACAGAGATGACAGGAATGAGGGTGACGATAGAGGTGATGGAGTGGAAGAAGATGATGGAAATGACAGAGATGATGGAAGTAATGTTGATGACGGAAGTAATGGTGATGACGGAGATGATGAACATGACGAAAATGATAATGTTGAAAAGGATGACAATTTCAAAGATTATAGTGAAGATTCTGAAAGACAAGACTTACAAAGTAATATAGACAGTGAAAGGCTTGATCTGTATGACATCATTGCAAAACCTTTTTAATTTTCAAATAATTTGCTCATAAATAGCTATACTACATTATCCGTCTCATTAAATAAACATATATATACATATATATATATATATATATATATACTGTTAAGTAATATATTATATATATTATATATTATATATTATAGGTATATACTATATATTATACTATATACTTATATTACTATATATTATATATTACTGTTAAGTAATATAATGCACACTTCACAAATTTGAGGGTTTTCCAATAAGGATATCCAATAAGGACTCCAAAGATATTCTTTAGGATGGTCCATCGATAACTTACAAACTCAATAATGCTAGACATTTTTGTTTAAAAAGTTTCTTTCACCCAACTTTATTTTGATATTTTATCAGTATTATTGACTGCAGTAAAAAATGAGTCATTTTCGTAAATATAAGACTGCTTGCCTAGAATAAGTTTTCTTGTGATAAAATATAGTTCAATAAGAGATCTATGAAATATTGTTCTGAACAATAATGTTCATCGATGGTGTCCTCGTGGCTCACTATTTTTCCTAGCCTTTCTTTGAATCGAGTTTTCCTTCTACAAATATTTTATTTGCCCATGATCAGTGGAACTTTCAGGTCATTAGGAATATGACAGCTGGGCGAATAAAATATTTGTAGACGGAAAATTTGATTTAAAAAAAGGCTAGAAAAAATAGTGAGCCACGGGGACACCAACACCATCGATGAATATTACTGTACTATAAAATAATATCTGATAATTTTTATGATAATAAGACTGCGAACATAGATATTAATTGACATAAAATACTCCTAAGATATTATATTATATTATTTGGTATTATCGTGTTGAACACGTAGTAATAAAATTAACAGCAAAAAGAACTATATATGTCTTTATAATTTTAAAAATTTCACCGAAAATATCCCGAAATTGAAGTAAAAGTCTGCACAGGTCTGGCTAGAAACTATACAGATGCAACCTGGCAGCGCTAGATTGCTGCTAGATAGCACGGCTATATTGCATCTAGGGGGGACAAGTGTTACATTTCTGTCCGGGCACCTGTACAGTTTTACTAGACTGGCCTAGACATCAGTCCCGCGAATCTATCAAGGCCTAGAAAGGATACTGGATAAATTTCCACCAGGGTACCGGAGCTTGATTAACCTGAATGAATCATAGTTCAGAACAATGATCGTTACCCTAGTTCGATCAGACTTCATTTTGAAAACTACAATATTTCTTCAATTATTAAAATATATACTGTATACATCATCAGAGATGATGATGACTGACTCGTAGCAGCTGCTCGCATACCTCAAGTCAACTGTAGAACTCCAAGCTTGTTCCAACTTACATGACTGATTGATATCAGAAAATTTAGCGATGTAACAATAATTGTCAAATTGATAATATGGATATAAAAGTGCTTCGGTAAAATAATTAAGATGAGTTATATATCATCATACAATTAGACATGAGAATGTAACGGTCGTAACTGTGCATAATGAAATAAAGAATAAAGGTGGAAGCGATATGATCTTGCACCATTTGATGAAAATACATAACGTTCTCAACTATACCTCCAGCCGCCCCAGCCCCAGCTGCCGCCGCCGCCCCAGCTGCTGCCGCCGGCTCAAGTGCCCCATTTTGAGCTTGTTGGGCCCCAACAAGCTCTACGCCCTCTATGAATAAATAAAAGCATACAACCATATTGATGAACTGTATATATACCTCAACATCGGGCAAGCTTTCCGATTATTTGTAATTCAAAGCATTGGATGGTTCGACTAATAAAATAGATAATGAAAATATGAAATTCGTTGTTCGATTCGTAGAAATCTCAAATGGTAACTAATTTGTTCGAATATAAGCTGCCAACATTCATGCATACTTTCTTCTGTCAGATATTGATGTATACATGCATGGGGGGCTCTATCGAACCTTCCACTTTGAGTATATAATTAATTAATGATTCAAGTCGAATTATTGATAAGGGTATGGGAGTATATGAGAATTTATTCTGTACTTATTCTGTACCAGCCACAACTGGCTGATTTGGGGGGATTGGGGGGATCCCGGCCCCCGGTACAAGAGGATCGACCTCTATGATCCCCTGATATAGTGGATCTATCAATCAGAACACGAAATTTTATCACAGTGACACGACAGATTTGTGTATAGGGTGAAAGTGAATGTTGCGTGGCCGCTTCGACAAATGATTCTGCGGATCGAGATTGGCGAAGATTCCTCTGCAGAATTTATTATTAGAACCTTGTTGGAAACTGGGGTCAAATTTTTAACTGCTCAAAAAATTTTAGTCATCAAGAGGAACCAAGGAGGGAAAAAAAAGTGAAAAAGAAGCCATGGTTCGAAAATGAACCCATCAGCATAAAAAAAAAAAATAATGATGTTGCAAAAAAATAGAAAATGGGATTGACCTGTGAACTATGGACCCTTTTAGACTTTTGTTGCCCTTGATGGGTAGGACGTTTCAAACGAGGAAAATTTTGAACTGTGATTCACAGGACCACGTTTGGGGACGATTTTCGTCAAATAGGAAAAATCACCTGGCAAAGCGGCAGCACAGAAGCCAGTCACACAACTTGCATAGTACAATTTTTCACACTGACGGACGGGATTTACGGGCAAACCACCCAGGTCCATGCCTGCGGCCGCGTGGTCCAGAGGCGGCAATTCTTCATTCATATTGCTCATATCGAAGTCGTTTAACTGTTCAACAAAGATAAAATACATGCATGAAATTCATCGAATTCAAGCAGAATTAATAATATCCTGTGCTAATAATATAAACTTACACTATCTGCAGGTGATGTTGAGCGTGTTCTTCTGTTCGCGGACATGGTAGCAATGGCGATATGATTCCTTGGGATTCCCAACGTAGCCAAAACTATAGACAAACTAGAGGATTGAAAGATAGAAGCTCTACCAGGGCGCACTGAATCCAGATTCCCTAGCTTCCAACCAATCAGCGACTGAACTACCATGAAATCTGTACTTAGTGCGTCCTGGTAGAGCTCCTATCTTTCAATTCTCTAGTTTGTTTATGGTTTTGGCCACGCTAGGAATCCCAGGAAATTGGATCGTCATTGCGGCCATACATCTTTAAACTTGACGCCACGCGCATCACCTCGTCACTTACAGATAACGTAATAAGTTTATATTATTAGCACAGGATATTATTAATTCTGCTAGAATTCGATGAATTTCATGCATGTATTTTATATTTGTTGAACAGACAACGACTTCGATATGGATAATATCGACGAAGAGTTGCTACCCGTAGATCGCGCCGCCGCAGGCATGGACCTGGGCGGTTTGCCAATGAATCCCGTCCGTAAGTGTGAGAAATTGTACTATGCAGGTTGTGACTGGCTTCTGTGCTGCCGCTTTGTCAGGTGATTTTTCCAGTTTGACGAAAATCGCCCCCAAACATGGTCCTGTAAATTACAGTTCAAAATTTTCCTCGTTTGAAAACATCCTACCCATCAAGGGCAACAAAAGTCTAAAAGGGTCCATAGTTCGCAGATCAATCCGATTTTCTATTTTTTTTTTCAACATCATTATTCATTTTTCATGCTGATGGGTTCATTTTCGACCCATGACCCCTTTTTCACTTTTTTTCCCCTCTTTGTTTCCTTTTGATGAGTAAAATTTTTTGAGCAGATAAAAAATTTGACCCCAGCTTCGAACAACGTTATAATAATAAATTCTGCGGAGGAATCTTCGCCAATCTCGATCCGCAGAATCATCTGTCGAAACGGCTACGCAACATTCACTTTCACCCCATACGCAAATCTGTCGTGTCACTGTGATAAAATTTCGTGTTCTGATTGATAGATCCACCATATCAGGGGATCATAGAGGTCGATCCTCTTTGACCGGCGGCCGGGATCCCCCCAATCCCCCCAAATCAGCCAGTTGCGGCTGGTACAGAATAAATTCTCATACCCTTCTTTATAATTCGACTTGAATCATTAATTAATAATATACTCAAAGGGGAAGGTTCGATAGAATCCCCCATGCATTTATATCAATATCTGAGAGAAGAAGGTATGCATAAATGATGGCAACTCATATTCGAACAAACTAGTTACCATTTGAGATTTCTACAAATTGAACAACGAATTTCATATTTTCATTATGTATTTTATTAGTCGAACCATCCAATGCTTTGAATTACAAATAATCGGAAAGCTTGCCCGATGTTGAGGTATATACAGTTCATCAATATGGTTGTATGCTTTTATTTATTCATAGAGGGCGTAGAGCTTGTTGGGGCCCAACAAGCTCAAAATGGGGCACTTGAGCCGGCGGCAGCAGCTGGGGCGGCGGCGGCAGCTGGGGCGGCTGGAGGTATAGTTGAGAACGTTATGTATTTTCATCAAATGGAGCAAGATCATATCGCTTCCACCTTTATTCATTTATTTCATTATGCACAGTTACGACCGTTACATTCTCATGTCTGATTGTATGATGATATATAACTCATCTTAATTATTTTACCGAAGCACTTTTATATCCATATTATCAATTTGACAATTATTGTTACATCGCTAAATTTTCTGATATCATTAAGTCATGTAAGTTGGAACAAGCTTAGAGTTCTACAGTTGACTTGAGGTATGCGAGCAGCTGCTACGAGTCAGTCATCATCATCTCTGATGATGTATCAAGAGACTCGGTAGAGTCTCGCGCCAAGTACATTAAAAAAATTTTTTTTTCAAGCGCGAGACTCAACGAGTCTATATACCCGAGAGGCAACTACCCTAACCTATAACGCGAATTAGTATCCTCGTTTTCTTTCACCTCACATACTACACGAATTGAAACTAATTTAATCTAGGATATAGGCATGAAGAGCTTTCATTTGAGCCCTAGATCGATTAAATCGGTGTCCGGAGTGCTGAGATATAAGTAACTACCGTTTCTGAAACCTCGTTTCCTCGTACAATGTTTCTCTTTAGTCTTCTTCAGACCAAGATTCTGCCAACTCAAACCATTCCCATGAAATCACATTCCTTATACACAGGACGTATACACAGGACGTATGTTCTACGCTTATACACAGAACATACGTCCTTACGGATCTGGGAACAGACATAGAAGGGAAACTCCACACAAAAATTCAGACCAAGATTCATCCCATTAAAACCATTCCCATAAAATCACATCGCGTCGCTAAACGCAGGACGTATGTCCTATGCTCATACACAGAACATACGTCCTTACGCATCTGGGAACATGACATAGAAGGGATAAATCCACACAAAAGTTGTATATAGTGGCGTGAGTACGATAGTCACGACGTAGTTGGCGCTAGTTCGCAAACAAAAATCGTCTGCAACACTAGCAGACGCGTGTTGTCATTTCATGTTTTTAATCCAAATAAAGGAAATAAAATAAAGTACGAGCAATGATTGATATAAAATTTGAGGGTACGAAAACTAGTGAATACCCACTAAAAGCACCTGAGGTACGAAAACCTTATGCCAAGTACATTAATGTGATAGTCACCAACAAAAATGTTTCGATAGGTTAATTTTGAATCCTACGATATTGAGCTTTTGAGGTTATTTATGAATGCAATTATCGGAGGAAACGGTTTGTTGAGGTTTTATTATTGAGCAAGTTACCGCCTGAGGAAGTCTGATGATATAAAATCAAGAGCAAATGTTGAAGTCGAAAAATATCAGGATATCATGATTTGATATAAGGAACGGCAAGGAGCCAGACCAATAAAGCCGAGTTCAAGCGTTAGATTGCAGCGAATTCCACTTCAAGCTCTATGTTAATTTCATCTCCGAAGGCCCGTCTGCTCAGACTCAAATTGTGAGTCGACGTTATACGTAGGATTCCGACGAGTTGTATGATCTATATCCTCGAGTCAAAACGAGACTGTAAGTCGACTTGTGTGTTAGACTCCGATAGGCTTTATTCTACACTCCACGTCAACGTAGTGCTTTGACCCTCGGTAGAGATAATTTCTAATCCATGTTTTGCAAACAGCTTAGATTCTTTGTTCAGAGCAATCTCAAAGTCTGTATAAATATCTATGATTACATGTAAATTAATCGTACAAACTATATATTCATAATTTACTGTTGAATTTCAATACATAAATTTATTAGATTTTGGTATGCAACCTGTGTCCGTATGTTCAAGTCTCTTAAGCTTTCTTCAAATTCAGATTAGTGCTATCACGACAAATTGAATGAAAATACTTATTCGTTATGAAAGAAATGATCGATCGTCGCCCTCTTTGTCAGATGATAAAGATTCTCATCTATATTTATTTATTCGTTTTAGACTCGGCGTAATTTCATTCATAAATGTAATTATTGGAGAACATCTAGTCTTGCATCAATAGGCTCAATTCTATATATTTCGATACCTTCGGTTCAGACCCGAAGTTGAAGTTGACGTTATGAGTACAGGACGCTTACATGTTCTTTTTGCAGAGGACCTAGCTGCATTAAAAAAAAAAGAAAAACTACCTAAGAATTGCAATACATATATCTAATATTTATATACAGCGTGATTCTCAAGTCGCGGAAAAGATTTCACATGCAGATTCCTTATCAAAATCTAAGAATAAAGTTCCTTATCAAAAACTTCAAGGGACCGCTCGTTCTTGAGTTATAGAAGGTTTAGTCAACCCTATCAGACGGCCGTAATGTGACGTGCTCAGTCTCGTAGCAATCCTGAAAAATTGATAGTACCCGCGTCGCATGAACTTTGCCTGAAATTTAGTTTTTTATTCCGTAATTTTTAGTCCTTACGTCGTCCGGTCGGTCATTCTCGTGCCCTGCGTCGTTCGCCCCGTAGTTGACGTTGTCCAGGTGGTCAAACTGTTGACTTACGTTCCCCAGGTCGTCCGCTTCGTAGTTTTCACTCTTGTTGTCTTTGGGTTGTTGATTTCCGTCCTCCAAGACTTTCGCCCCGTAGGTGACGTTGTCCAGGTAGTCAAACTGGTGGATTACGTTCCCCAGGTCTTTTGCTTCGTAGTTTTCATTCTAGTTGTCGTCAAGTAGGTGATTTTCGACCACCAAAATTCTTACTACGTTTTTGATGTTGTCCAGGTGTTCGAATTGATGACTTTCGATCCCCAGGTCGTCCGCTTCGTAGTTTTACTTTCGCCCCGTAGTTTACGTCGTCCAAGTAGTCAAATTGATGACTTCCGATCCCCAGGTCGTCCGCTTCGTAGTTTTCACTCTCGTTGTCCTCGAGATGTTGATTTTCGGGATCCAGGACTTTCGCCCCGTAGTTTACGTTGCCCAGGTGGTAAAACTGGTGACTCACGTGCCCCAGGTCGTTTGCTTTGTAGTTTTAATTCTAGTTGTCGTCAGGACGAGCTGGAGATCGAAAGTCATCAGTTCGAACACCTGGATATTGTCAAAAACGTAGTGAGAATTCTGGAGGTCGGAAATCACCTGCCCGATGACGACTAGAATAAAAACTACCAAGCAAAAGACCTGGAGAACGTGAGTCACCAGTTTGACCACCTGGACAACGTTGACTACGGGGCGAAAGTCCTGGATCACGGAAATCAACAGCTCGAGGACAACGAGAGTGAAAACTACGAAGCGGACGACCTGGGAAACGTAAGTCACCAGTTGGACCCCCTGGACAACGTAGACTACGGGTCGAAAGTCCTGGATCACGGAAATCAACAACCCGAAGACCACGAGAGTAAACACTACGAAGCGGACGACCTGGGGATCGGGAGTCATTAATTCGAACACCTGGACAACGTCAAAAACGTAGTGAAAATTTCGCTGGTCGAAAGTCACCTGCCTGACGACAACTAGAATGAAAACTACGAAGCAAAAGACCTGGGGAACGTAAGTCACCAGTTTGATCACCTGGACAACGTCAACTACGGGGTGAAAGTTCTGGATGACGATAATCAACAACCCGAAGACAACGAGAGTGAGAACTACAAAGCGGACGACCTGGGGAACGTAAGTCACCAGTTTGACCACCTGGACAACGTCAACTACGGGGCGAACGACGTAGGGCACGAGAATGACCGACCGGACGACGTAAAAACTAAAAATTACGAAATAAAAAACCGAAATTTTAGGCAAAGTTCATGCGACGCGGGCACTATCAATTTTTCGGGATTGCTACGAGACTGAGCACGTCACATTACGGCCGTCTAATTGGGTTGCCTAAACCTTCTATAACTCAAGAACGAGCGGTCCCTCGAAGTTTTTGATAAGGAACTTTATTCTTAGATTTTGATAAGGAATCTGCATGTAAAATCTTTTCCGCGACTTGAGAATCACGCTGTATATTTAATCATGAGCTGCAACTATAACCCTGCGTGCAAGTAACTCCGCCATTGCTGGTCCCAAGCCCAGATACGACAGGAGAAGGGCTGCGCGCTGGGTTACACGTTGCAGGCATACAGAATTATACCGGATTCTAACGAAACAATTCGTAGAACTTAATGAAAGAACACATGTTACGTCTGTCCACAGAAATTTAAGGCTTACAGAAAAGTATGAGCATACGTGTATATTATAACATTATTTTCATTCATTTAAATTATACTACCACATTCAACATTGCTGCTTTTTGAGGGATTCGGATGATATAAAATGCATCACCGTACATGCATTGAGATGTTCATAGGAACAATTGGCAGAATGCTGACAACTAAGCAAGCCTCGCAAGCGAGGATATAGGAAAACCCAATCGAGCGAGCGTAGCGAGCGAGCACAATTATTAGGTGGTCAAGCAAAATTGTACAAAAAGTAGTGAAATCAACCCCAAAAAGCACCTCTGGTGCAAAAACCTTTCGCCAAGTCCATTAATGTGTGGATCACCCCAACAAAACCCCCCTAAAAAGTTCTGCTCGTTCGCTCGCTGCGCTCGCTCACTCGATTGGTTGATGATTATCAACATACAAAAGCATTGAAATCAGATACAACTGCCAAGTACCTGTAGAATATTAAAAGTTTGGAATTAAAAAAATTGTTCAAACTAAATATAACGTTGTACTCGTTCGCTCGCTCACTCGATTGGCTTTTGATTATCGGTTGAAAAAATAATTCGGATGAAGAAATTGAAAATGACAACATTTATCAAAAAATATTCACAACGGAAAAATAATTTGAACAAAATTTCAAACAAAAAATTTGGAGGTAGTGGTACTTGGTGGGCCTTTTGTAGAAACAGCATTATGAAATATCAATTGCGAACCATGTCAATGTCATCTGATAGCCATTCAAACATTGGCCCACCAACGTACCACGGACTGCGAATTTTTTGTTTACAATTTTTTTTTAATTATTTTTTGTTGTGAATATTTTTTGCTAAATATTGTCATCTTCAATTTCTTCATAGGAATTATTTTTTCAACTAATAATCATAAGCCAATCGAGTGAGCGAGCGCAGCGAGCGAACGAGTACAACGTTATATTTAGTTTGAACAAATTTTTTAATTCCAAACTTTTAATATTCTACAGGTACTTGGCAGTTGTATCTGATTTCAATGCTTTTGTATGTTGATAATCATCAACCGATCGAGTGAGCGAGCGCAGCGAGCGAACGAGCAGAACTTTTTAGGGGGGTTTTGTTGGGGTGATCCACACATTAATGGACTTGGCGAAAGGTTTTTGCACCAGAGGTACAGTATATATTTTAATAATTGAAGAAATATTGTAGTTTTCAAAATGAAGTCTGATCGAACTAGGGTAACGATCATTGTTCTGACCTATGATTCATTCAGGTTAATCAAGCTCCGGTAGTTGCTTCACCTGATTCTGCTACAAAACTCTTCATCATAATGATGTAATTTTGATTATTTCAGAAGTAAATGTTCCGCCGCAATGGCAGAGGGCCGGAGCACGATTCCAAGCCCGGCGCCAGAGGCGCCAGAATGTCGTCGATTTATTGTACGACTTAGCGAACCCTTACCGTGGTGGCGGTAAGGGTAATAACAAGAAAAAAGAAGATAAAAAGTAAAGCTCCACTTTCTATTACCCTTACCGCAAAATATTAATAAAATATGAATCAAATGTGAATAAAATAATCATCGACAAATCACATGTGTTATAATAGATCATCATTTTTATTTTCAATGTTTTCCACATTTTTTACATTTTATTTATTGAATTATATCACCAGACTCGTTAAAATCTCGCTTAGTAATAAACGTTGCTCCAGTAACTGTGAAATAAATTGAGAAAGAAGAGTAGAATAAATTGGTAGTTCGTTCGGTTCTGGGATAGGACTCCGTTGTCAAGTTAGTCAGAAATACACAAGAATTATATAGTCCGTCTGAGGGACTTGAGATATTTGAGTGATATCGGTGACTTTTCCTCTTAGTTTCTGTTCGTTATCTATATTTATTTATATTTTACTTATTATTTTTAAGCAAATCATGCATGCCTTCACTCACAAGAGAAGAACATTGCTAGACATTGCTAGATGCAGATATAAGTAGGAATAGGAAGAATGAAAAATTAATATTCAGTAACTATGGGCACTTCGGGGAGCGAAAAATGATATTATTTTATGAATGAGGATCTATAGGTCCTTTCGCTTTAGAAATCGAGAACTGCCCCGGGCTGCACTGAACCAATTACCTTGAAGCTTAGACTAGTATGGTCTGTAGTCTTTACAAATCTCACTTCTCATTGGCTCAAATTTGAACCTAACCCGACTCTGACCCTTCGATGGAAACATAGTCACTGTCAGTTCGAATATTTCTGGCCATTATCATTCCAACCATTTATCATTATAGCTCAAAATCTAAATTTGAAAACGGATTCAAGTACTTATGGCTAGAAAATTAATTTATATACGCATTACTTATCTTAGGTATTAATGAAAGGATAATAATGCACGATCTAAACAGTGCGCATTATTATTTAAAAAGGAATCAAGAATGAAGTTAGTTAGTTAATCCATTAATGACTTATCGCCTATGCGGCATGTAGTCGAAGAATCAAGAATGAAAAAAGACCGTAAGCAGAATGCATAGCCATAGATATATTATATTATATAGATCTGCTTATATAGATCTAAGATCTGCAATAAAAGCCCGGGCACGTTCAAGCTGGATCGTAGTCGCGAACGCAAAGCAGTGATCTGACGCTCCTGATTGGTTGTTCAGAAAATTCGTCCGAAGCTAAGCCAATCGAGAGATAAAATCTAGAAACTATTAATGTTCTGCTGTAATGTTGGCACAGAATATTCCGGCTGCTTGACACAATTCGGCCCCATCTCTAAAATTATTGAGTGAACGGCCTCCGAACAGAATCGACATCGGCGTGTTTGCTAAAGGAAAAAGAAGAAGAAGAAGAAGAAGGAGCGTATGAATTGGCGTGTCAAGTTCAGGGAAGTATTTATTAAGTTCGACGGTTTAATTATCATTCAGGTAAGTAGGCAGGTTGGGTTATTTAGGTTATTCAGGTTAGATATAACAAATCAAATCAGCTTCTTCCAAGTAAAAAAAAGCAGCTTTGCGCGAAATACAGATCAGCAGCTGTGCGCTTGAAACAGATCGGGCAGCTGTGCGCCTGAAACAAATTGGGCAGCTGTGCGCCTAGAACAAATCGGGCAGCTGTGCGCCTGTGCACCTTCGATCCAAAAATGGAGAAGCCAAATACAAACCCTTTACCAGATAAATTTGTGAAGATTATCGAATCTGGTGATTGGTTAAGGGATGAGCATATGTATCACTTTGCCCAACTTGTCAACCGTACCTCCAACTACGCACTTCAAGAGTCGTGGAAAAGATATTTGCCAGATACAATCGTACCTGTTTCACCGACCGTCAAGGGTATTCAAATATTGCATAGCGGTGGTGAGAAAAACGGCGGCGAGTATAGCGCTTGTAAGAAAAAAGCCGACGAGCACTGGGTGTGCGCCTACTTTGATACGAAGTCGATCTACATATACGACTCGTTGAATTCGAAAGTACTCCGCGAAGAACATGAAATATATTTGAAACGTTTATTTCCATTTTACAAAGTGGACAAAAATACAGTACAGTTTCCAAGAGTTCACCGTCAGCCCGACTCATCCGACTGTGGAGTATTCGCAATTGCATTTGCAATTTCACTGATAAACGGCCAACAGCCGGACGAAATTATCTACGATGTTAAGCTAATGCGAAAACATCTTTTATAGATATTTAAAAATAATGAGATATGAGACTTTCCATGCATTACTAGAATGCAAGTATCTGATATAAAACAAAATATTGCTGTTAATAACCGCGAATCGCCTCGTGATAGCACCAAACAAAAACACTCGCAACAAACTGTAGTGAGATCACTGGCTGCAATGGTTCAACAACCAAAAAGAGTTATTGGTGCACCCGGAACCGATGTAAAAAATCGTGAATTGTTTCATAATTCAAGAATTACGTCAGAAAAAATACGGCCAGATACAGTTCACGCGCAAAAAGTGGGTGCACAGAATAGTCTGCTAGGTAATCTTGCGCCTGAGAGTTCACCTGGAATGCAAGGTCGCAAGGCAACGGCGAGTTTATCAACTGCTGTGAATGATAGGGAATCACGGAGGCGAGAAAGGCGTAATGCCCCTCCAACTTTCGACGAGAAATTTAAACATATAATTACATCAGGCGCGTGGTTGACCGATCTTCACATGACTCAATTTGCGTACCTCTTAAGAAGCTGTACAGAATATTCACCACGTGAAACCTGGCGGGTACAAATGCCGAGTACCATCAAGCCAGTTTCTCCCACTCACAAGCATATCCAAATACTAAACAGCAGTGAACTGCACTGGGTATGCGCATATTATGATACCAAATCGATATTCATACATGATTCATTCAATTCCAAAAGGCTACATCGAATGCACGAGACATATTCGAGGAAATTATTTCCTTTCTATCAGTTTAAAAGCAAGCGCATAAAGTTTCCAACGGTTCAAAACCAACCCAACTGCTCGGATTGTGGGGTGTTTGCTATCGCATTTGCAATCTCGCTCGTTAATGGTAACAGTCCAGATAAAATTACATACGACATGTCTTTTATGCGTGCACATTCATTGAAATTGTTCGAAAACAACGTCCTTGAAGAATTTCCTCACGCTCGTAGAACGCAGCGCACGGTTAGAAAAAGGGATACTCTTAGTTGTAAACGTAAAGTATTGTCGGAAAACGTTCAAACTCCAAACTCACAGCAAATGGAACAAGAGAACTCATGCCCCGTTGGGGTTAAAAAACAACGAGCTGAACTTATTGCGCACACAGAACAAGAGGAAGCTTTGCATCCTAAATTAGAATCAGAAACAAATGTTACAACTTGCCCGAAACCGCTAATCTGCGGCGAGCTTATTCAGGCAGATGCAACAACTAAATGTGATCAAGAGTTTAATGAAAAACAACAACTTCTGATGCCAAATATAGATCCAGAATCTATGCACCATGTTAGATTAGATATCATTAATCGCGGACAGGTACACCAAGATATAACAGAAACATCTATGGTGGACGCTATGATGAAACGTGGCATTAAAAACACAGACAAATGTACGTATAATAATTCTAGTGCCGGAAAGTCGGAGCACTGTAGTGTTGCTACGAAACGGAGTATTATAAACCATCACAACTACCTTTCTAACGCTGAGAGGCTGCGAAGTCGAGCTCGCGAACTCTATCATTCGAAAGTTGAAAAGCGGCGAGAGAAAAGGCGCAGCCGTTATCACTTGAATGCTGAATCGCAAAAAATTAAGGATCTCGAACATTATAATTTGAACCCTGAGAAGAAGCGAAATACAGCGCGCACATATTATAGATTGAATGCTGAGAAGCAGCTAACTATTAAGCGTACTATCTATTCTTCAAATCATTGAGCAAAGCTCAAGAAGAGTACAGCTACTAAGATTGTTGCTAAATACCATAGCATTAATACAGTCCAAGGAAAAATATATAGCAAAGATTTCGCCAATGATTGATGAACTAACCGAAAGTGATAGAAGAATAAATGCCGAATCGATCATTAAGTGGTGCATTCGTGATAGAGATTTGAAAATAAATTCGATTAAGGAAACTTTAAAAGTTCTAAATAAAAGAGCAGACATATATTTAACTAAGGTTGACGAATGCTCCTGTAATAGAATTGAAGATAAATTGGGCGTTCTTTGTGGTTCATCAAGGCACATCGCTTCAGCTGAATCGTTTTACGCGGCAGCTGGGTATGAGTTTGTTCAGTTTCACGAACCAATTGCAATTAATACAACAGGGCAAGCTGCCAACATTCTGCCATTGTTCAACAAAAAACTAAGTAAAAGTGTAAAAAGCAAGAGTTGGCCTTGCAACAAAATGTGTAAAACGAAAGATGTTACATTACTCGCGAAATACGTAGAGTTTCTTCGGATTATATCCACGTGCACGTTGAAAAATATACATAAGTTTCTATACAAGTTGGAGTGTACAGCTAGACACGCGAATAGTAAGCTAGGCCATTCGCAACTTTGTTATATGGATGATGCCACCTGCAAATCAATTTTCTTACCGGTGCAGATGTTATCCGCACATTTTCCATCAGTTCGGTATACACAGAGGCTAGTATACAAATTGATGAATGGTTACGCGAAAATTTCCGTCATCGACAAGGCACTAAACGACAGTGATCTCGAGAAACTGAATGAAATTTCACAACTTGCGCAGCTAAATGCTAATAGCGTCGCTAATAATATCACGAATGATATTGATTTGGTTGAAGAAGAAATCAGAAAGAAGTATAAAAATGCATTCAATGCTTTGACTAAACGTTCTATAGACATTCCCCGTTTAGTCTGCGTATCCTGTCAAAAACTTTGTTTCAAAAGAGAAGTCACAAGGGTGGACAAATTCAGAAAACCCATAACAACCAAAATTTGGACAGATTTGATGGAACATGTGGAATGTAAAGATGATGATTGCGAATATGTTTGCAACTATTGCCTTCCTAAACTTAGACAGAACATCATGCCACCTAAGTGCATAATGAATAAACTTATTACCGAATTAGTACCGGAAATTATACAATCGTTGAATGATTTCGAACGAATTTTGATACAAAGAGCTAAAGCATTCCAAACTGTTCAGAGAATGAATACTGTAGCAAACAAGAAATTACCGCACAGAGAGATGGTACAAAAAGTAAAAAGCAGGACATTTCATTTGCCCTTGCCTATGGAGGAAACTTTGAAAAAAATCTGTCCCCCTGCAGATCCAATTAATCTCGATCACGAGCTATACATATTAGTTCGCGGAATCCCAACGAAATCTAAGTTAGTGTGGGAACAATTGGTAGACATAAATAAAGTATGGGACGTATTAATATGGCTCAGGGAGCACAGTCCTAAATATTCTGAAATTCAGATGCCAGCAACGGCTGACGCCTTGTTAGCTGATATAGAAGACATTGAATTCCAATTAGTGAATGAAGATAACGATGAGAATGGCAATTCGAAGGAACGCGAAAGTCTTGATAGAATAGATTCCGCAAGTGAACTAGGAAAGAATGACGATGAAAAGCGTGAATACCATGATAATACCGTGGACGCAAACAGCCTTGTTGACTCAAGTGTCTCAATCGGATGAAATTTACGAACAATTCACTATACATCCGATGTATGAAAAGAGGCCTAATGAAACTGTCACAGACCTTTATCAAATGTTGAAAATCCAAGACGTGCCATTAGATAATCGTCATAAAAGTCTGGATTTGCTATGTTTCCCGCATTTGTATCCGTATGGTATCAATGGACAGCACGAGGTAAGATCAACGCGTCTGACGCAAGCTGAATTCATTAAATCGAGACTCATGTCTAAGCATTCGCAATACCGGCTGGATCAGCAATACTTGTTCTATCTATTGAATGACGCCAATATTCGGCAATTGAATAGTGGGATTTATTTCAAACTTAATATCACCAATCCAAGCGAACGATTTACCGCCGCGAGTTATATAGAAAAACTTTCTAGGGAAGAATTAGAGGGGAATTTGAATGCAATATTTTCGAGGCTGCGCAACACGGCGCAATATTGGAGTCGGCCCAGAAATGATGTATCTTGTATGACACATCATTACGGTCCAGCAACATGGTTTCTCACCTTAAGTCCAAGCGAATGGTTATGGTCAGATATGACGGAATACCTTCGCGAAGTTGGTGGCCCTGCTGCCGCTTAGATGTCTCCTAGTCAATTGGTCGCGGCGGATCCAGTGTCTGCATCTCGATTCATTGAAAACAAGTTTCGCGGTATGCTCGATTTCATAACATGCTCTCCCGATAACCCTATCGGAGAGGTGACCCATTATTTTTGGAGGCGCGAGTATCAAGGCAGGGGAATGCAGCATTTCCACCTATTAATCTGGATCAAAGATGCTCCGGTTATTGGGAAATCTTCGAACGAAGAAATAGCGAGTTTTATTCTGAAATATGTAACTTGCAGAATGCCACCGAAACATGCTTCACCTGACTTGTATCGTCGCGTGAATACGCATCAACGGCACAAACACAATTCCTATTGCTTGCGAAGTAAGCAAAAAAAAGATGGTGGTTTGTCCAGAGCATGTCGATTCGGGTTTCCTCGTCCCGTAACGAATAATATTGTTATCAGGGACGTGGCTGTTTCAATAGCTGGCAGGCGGAAGCTAAAGTCTAGAAGTAGGCTGTATGATCTCCCTCGAAATCAGAATGAGGTGGATATCAATGACTACAACCCAGCTATTCTTCATGCTTGGGAAGGCAATATGGACATACAGTTCATTGGTGAGCTCAGCGCTATACTCATGTGGTATATCACTAAGTACATGTCAAAATGTGAAAAAAGCAACATGAACGAAGACATGGCAACACTGATCAGTTCGGCAAAATCGCTCTACAGTCGTCTGTGGAGTTTTGCTCAACGTACGTTAAGTCATAGAGAATGTCGAGCGCTCGAGGCTGCTGATACGCTATTAGGAATTCCATTGCACGGCACGGATCCACAAACAACTATTAAATGGATGGATGTGAATATAATAAGAAATAGAAAAGTCAAAACTCGTCAAGAAATTGAAGCCCTCGATGCGGATTCTACTGATATCTTCTGTGATTCAGTAATTGATACGCATTATCCGGCTCGACCAGACGAATGAGAATCAAGTAACCTATACGCCTTCGTAAAATGGTACGAAGTTACCAAAGTTGAACCTAAAACAAAAGATATTGAATATCACAAGATCGGAAAATCATTGTACCTGAAAAGAAGGAAACGTGGTTGTTCAATTAATCATTATAAAAATAATGTGAATAATCAGCCTGAACGATATTACTTTGCGCTACTGTTACTCTTCAAACCTTGGAGAGATACAAATGAGCTCCGGAATGGATGTGATACGTACGCAGAAGCATTCCAATCAGTCCAAACGGAGCTCGAAGATGCGTTACAGTATCACGAACGCATTGCGGAAATACAGAAAGGTTTTGAGCATATCAAGGAGGTAATCGAAAAACGTATGACAGAAGGAGTTCAATCCCAACAAAGCGACACTTCGGATGCGGTACGATTAGGTTGTGGGCCAATCGAAGTAGAAGGTGCGATGAAAGAATTTCACGCACGCGTCCAGAAGGTCGACACAGTGAACGGTTCGCAAATAATTGCGGATTTGAATCCTGATCAAAAACGGGTATTTGATACAACCACGGTAGCCGTGAGTTCGAACGATCAAATTCTACGACATTACGTCAGTAGAGAGGGTGGAACTGGAAAGAGTCATCTTATCGAAGCGCTCGTATGGTGGATCAAGCAACATACTGGTAAAGATACCGCCGTAACAGCACCGACTGGAATAGCAGCATTCAATGTCAACGGTTTGACTATTCATAGGTTGTTTCAACTGCCTGTCGAGCATGGGGGCACTCCTAAATACAAGCAACTCTCTGATGCAGCTTTGAAAGTCATTCGAGAACAGCTTAGAAATGTCGCGCTCATCATCATTGACGAGGTCTCAATGATTTCCAATATAACATTCATGTACATACATCTCCGATTGAGTGAAATATTTGATACCACCGATTGCGAAGACGGTTGGTTCGGTAAAAAACATATTCTCCTGTTCGGCGATTTGTTGCAACTCCCACCCGTTCGAGACGAACCTGCGTTCACTCAGCTATCAAGTGCAGTTTTGAATAAACGTCTGGGCGCAATGGGAAGTGCTAATCTGTGGAGTAAGTTATTTAGTTACGATGAATTAACGATTAACATGCGGCAAAAAAACGATGAGTCCTATCGCGAGATACTATCAAGAATACGCCTAGGAATTGTTACCGATTCAGACACAGAGATCCTAGTATCGAGGACAATCCGTTTCACGAACTTCACAACTTCAACCTTCAGTGAGAGCGTCCGTGAACTATGTGTATACATGAATAATTTACCGAACGACGCAGTTTGTCTGCTTCCTACGTGTCGGATGTGTGATGTTCTCAATGAAGCTATGTTGGCCGAGATACGAAGCGAAGAAATAGAACTGATAGCCCACGATACAGTTGACTGTCCCCCATATGTCAAAAAGAAAGTGCATAAAATTTTGGATATGGCAGACGAGGATTGTTCTCGAACTGCGGGCCTTGCTAAATTAATTATTTTGAAAATTGGTGCAAAAGTAATGATCAGACGAAATATCGATGTTACTTTAGGTCTTGTGAATGGCACGATTGGTGAAATCACGTCGGTATCACGAGCTATTGATACGAAGGATGTTGAAGCAATACGAGTTGTCTTAGCGACAGGTGTCGAACACGTTATAGAGCGCGTAGACGTAAAGTTTGAGGCAATGGAAGGGGCTTTCGTTATTCGCAGACAGTTTCCAATTTGCCTCAGTTATGGAATTACAATCCATAAAAGCCAAGGTCTCAGTTTGAAGAATGCCGTGATCGATGCGGGTAATTCTATATTTTCTAGTGGACAAGTGTACGTTGCCCTCTCGCGGGTAACTTCCTTAGAAGGACTCCACTTGATCAATTACGATCCGCATGCAGTATTAGCAGATGATTCCGCTATTCTGGAGTACAATAGGTTGAGAAAGCAATATCGACCGGACCTTATGGCGATGACTGTTTCAAAAAAGCGGGCGAGAAAAGTTAATGACCGCAAATGGTCTTTACCAAGAAATTTATCTACATGTCAGGAACCAATCGAGGAAAAACCATCCAGCGACACGTGACGAGTGAAAGGTTTTCAGAATACCGATGGTGTTTCTTGTTATGCTAACGCTACGATACAGTGTCTTTTTCACAGTGGACCTATTAGAAACTGTTAGCTGAATCAACAAAATGACGACGTCATGAAAATCTTGATCGAAAATTATGTCAATTTACAATCACCAGGTGATGTTTTTCATGCGAGGAGACTTGCCGGTGAAGAGTTCACTTTGAACGTTCAGCAGGATGCACCGGAATTTTTAACCAGTCTAATTTGGAAATACGATGACTTGAGAAATATCGTAAAACACGAGCTAACCTCTACTAGGCGTTGCAGAGATTGTGGTTTCATGAGCAAGACAATCGAAGCTGGTTACATTCCATTACTTGCTTTGGTCCCAAGCAAGAAGAAGACTCACAGTCTAACAGAGATTATCAATCACAATTTTTCGCGTTGGAAGAACGTCGAAGATTCGTCCTGTCAGAGTTGTGAGTCAAAAAATATACTCATCACAACCGATGTATCATCGGCAAGCAGCTGTCTAATTTTAAAGCTCACATTGACTTCCGTACACGATGGGAATATTACGAAGATAACGGATTACGGTATCAAAGCAGTTCCTACGGATCAACCCGTCTTTTGCGCGAAAAAATACAAAGTCAATAGCGCTGTATTCCATCATGGTCAGAATATTAAAAAAGGACATTATACTTGCATGCTTCGAGATGAAACTTCTGCTTGGCAGCATGTCGATGATTATGTAATTAGGAAGCATAACTGGATAAAAAATGCAAAGGATGCATACATGTTCTTTTTGCAGAGGAGCTAACTGCGCTAATAAATATGACGGAACAATTGTCATATACATATGGACATTTTATCAAGCATAGGGTTTAAGTTTTTAATACATTGGAGATTGTGGTATATTTGGATTTTACGACAGCTATGCAATGAAAATACAGGATGATTGGCCTTTAAAAATAACCTTCCAACAATGTTGGTCAGAACCTTATTGCTTATTGAAGGACATATATAATAATATTCGAATTTTCAAATACTGTTATAGTGAGTAACATATAACCCTGCGTGTGAGTAACTTCGCCATTGCCGGTCCTAAGCCAGGATGGTAGGTATAAAGAATTATGGTAATGAAACTGTTGGTAATAGTATTCAAATCATGCTGCACTCCGATATTACTAGACAGTTGGCGTTGACTATAGTGCATAAGCATCACTCTTCGTATACCGTGACAATGACGTGAAACCGAATGGATCCATGCTACCGAAAAGCGAATATTTCGTATTTTTAGCAGGTTAACCACTCGTTGCACTGAAAACCCCTAGGGTGATTTTGGCGTGCGGTCGATGAAACTCGGCAGCCATTGTTGGACATTGTTGTTGGAAACCGGCTGACTGTCAATACATAGCGGAAGGTAGACATGTGGGGTTATGTTCGCTTTTTTTAAGCAAATGATAAATGAAGTGAATAAAACCTACGTGAATAAGTTATTGATATTTATCAAAAATCGATCAATCAGTTTTAAATAATATCATGGTACAATCAACGAATTAACTTAAGCTATAACTGCAAATTAATTAGAATCAAAGAGTTCATCGAGAACAACCAATTCCTTGATTGTATTAAGATATCATTCAAAACTAATTGATAGATTTTTGATAAATATTCATAGCTTATTCACGTAGTTTTTATTTACCTTATTAATCATTTGCTTAAAATAAACGAACATAACCCCACATGTCTACCTTCCGCGATGTATTGACAGTCAGCCGGCTTCTATCAACAATGGCTGCCGAGTTGCATCGACCGCGCGCCAAAATCACCCTAGGGATTGTTCAGCGCAACGAATGGTCAGCCCGCTAAAATGACGTCATATTCGCCAATATTCGCTGTCCGGTCGCATGGATCCATTCGGTTTCACGTGGTTGTCACGGTATATCTCATAGAATATAGTCACATATTTCTCTATATTTCGTGTACGATATCATTTATTTAATATCCAATCCCATCAGGTTAATTACCCTCACGTGCGCAACGCAAACACACCGAAGGATGTATGGAAAAATCTGAAGACTGCTTTCGAAGATTCTGGACTAATGGCCAGTCTACAATCAAACGTCCCGTACCGTACCGTAGAACGGACGCACGCGCAATAGCACAGTATCATTGTTGTAATTGCTATTGCGCGTGCGCCTGTTCTACGGTTCGGTACGGTTCAACAAAAAATTTCAATAAACCTTCTCATAATGACAAGAAAAACCTACCGCGTTGTTACAACTGTAACAAATATGGTCACTTAGGCAAATATTGTAGATCACGAAAGGAGAAAAGCCATTCCGAATCGGGCCTCATAACGAAGACGCCAACACCTAAAGGCAAGCAGGATGGAGAGCTTTGGCATCGCAGACTCGGACACTTAAACTGACAAAGCATGCAGCTTCTAAAAGATTTGGCCACAGGCTAGGGATTAGAAAAATGCGACGATGACAAATGCGAAATCTGCTCAAAAGGTGAGCAAACCCGTTTACCATTCCCCAAAGGTGGAAGAAGAGCAGAAGATGTACTTCAACTAGTACACACGGACTTATGCGGTCCGATGGAAAATACTTCAATCGGAGGGGTAAGATATTTTTTGACGTTAATAGATGACTACAGCAGAAAAACTCACTTATGTAAATAATGACTCGAAAAATTGTTTAGACAAAAGTGGCATCATACACCAGACGACTATCCCATACCCTCCACAACAAACCGGAGTAGCCGAGAGGATGAATTGAACAATTGTAGAGAAGGCACGAAGCATGTTGGCAGATGCAAATCTACCCACCGTTTTTTGGGCCGAAGCAGTTGCAACAGCTGTTTACCTAATAAATAGATCACCAAAAAAAGCCTTGATGAAATCCACACTGGAAGAAAAATGGTAAATAAGTATAGCCAACGATAGTTAGTTGAAAGCTACAGGAATAGGCAACGTTAAGTTAAATCTATCGATAAACAACCAAAAAGAAATAGTAACTGCAAAAGACGTCCTCTACGTTGAGGATCTCGCGACAAACTTGATATTAATAAACAAATTAACCAAGATAGGTTACTGTGCCAATTTCAGTAAGGACAGATGTCACATCCTGGGCAATCGAAGAAACCTCACGGCGGAAGCAACAAATAATATAGGACTATTCAAGCTGGATAGCCATTCCGAATCGGGCCTCATAACGAAGACGACAATAAACTAATTTTACGCAATGGTACACATTCCTGGTCAGAAACGAAGAAAATGTGATGTAAACTCTCGAAAATGCACATTCATAGGATACTGCGAAAATTAGGAAGGATACAGATTGATGGAAGACAAATCTAACAGGATTATAAAACTAGAGATGTTATATTTTTCGAAAACAGGAAAGATGAAGCATCACAAGAGAAAAAGGAAGAAAAAATAACAAACAACCTATCTTTCCGGTTAACAGATAACATTATCGAAGAAGTAGACCCAAAAGATGAATCAACCAATGATGAAGTGGATAAAGAGGATGAAGAGGATCCAGGTTACTCGAGCGAAGACGAAGAAGTGTTCATAGACGCAAGCCCAGATGAATTTCCAATACCGAATACAAGAAAAGGCTTTGACATGTCTACACCTGGACGTTCATCAAGACAAGCCGTTCCAGGAAAATTTGAAAATGGGTTAACATATCTAGTCACCTCAGACTCCGAACTAAAGATTTGGAAAGACGCATCAAGTGGAAATGACAAGGAAAAATGGAGAGAAGCAATGGATTCCGAAATTAACTCTCTGAACAAAAATCAAACCTGGACTTTAATGGAGCTACCGAAGAATAAAAGATTAATTGACACAAAATGGGCGTACAAGATAAAGAAAAACATAGGTGGATGCCCAGATAAAGACAAAGCCAGACTATTGGCCAGAGGATTTACCCAACAACCTGGAATAGATTACCACCAAATTTACTCACTGGTGGTCAGACACAGCACAATAAGATATCTCTTCGCACTAGGAGCACAGTACGACTTAAACATCTACCATTTAGATGTAGAAACTGCTTTTCTTCATGGAGATTTAACAGAAGAAACCTATACATATGCCAGCCACAACCCTACATAAAAGAAGGCAACGAAGATAAAGCATGCAAACTGCATAAGGCTATATATGGATTGAAACAAGGAAGCAGATCATGGAACAAAAAGTTGAGCTCTGTCTTGAAGAAATTAAATCTTACAGAATCAAAGGGAGACCAATGCGTTTATCATCGGATTAAAAAAGACGAATTCCTAATCATAGCCATATATGTCAACGACTTATTAATTTTCTCAAACAGGGAAGATCTAAAGCAAAGAATAACGAAGGAATTAGGAAAGTTCTTCAGCATGAAGGACCTAGGTAAAAAAAAATACTGTTTAGGAATGAACATTGAAAGAAACAAGCGAACGGGAAAGGTGCAGATAGATCGAAGGACGTTCCTGGAAGACATTCTAATCAGATTCAGAATGCAGGACTCAAAACCTGTCAATACACCAATGGATGCGAACCAAAAATTAAAAGCTGGAATCAACACTTCGACTGAAGATAATAATAAAAAACCTGAGAACTTCCCGTATCAAGAAGCTATTGACGCAATGCCATACGCCAGGGGTCGGCACGGCCGGGCTCTCGGAGCCAGCCTGGCTCTGAGTGTCTATTAGTAGTACCGTTAAGCCCCTCGGCCTAGCTGGAAACGGTCACTTGTCCTCACCGAAAAGTCTGGTGGTAGGGGCACTGGTGCGTTCAGGGAAAATAAAAGGAAGTAAGGGACGTGCAAGACCTGCGTTTGACCGTTCGGGTCCTTTCATACCTGCATATCCCCACCCATACCTGCCAAATTCCCAGAAACGGCGTTAAAAGGATTAGTGCCGGTGGACAGGTTAAGTGGATTTACGGATTTGGCTCTTTGGACTAATGAGTGTGTCGACCCCTGCTATACGCAAACCAAGCAACCAGACCTGTCATATCTTACGCTATATGCGCTCTCAGCAGCTTTAATAAGAATCCCACGAAGACGAATCGGAAAGCGGCAAAAAGGGTCTTAAGATACCTACAAGGATCAAAAGAGACCGGAATCGAATTCAACAAAGAAGCAAATAACTCAATAATCGGTTACTGCGATGCCGATCCAGGAAACAACGAAGAAGACAGAAAATCCATATCAAGCTACGTTTTCATTCTCCAAGGAGGTCCAATATCATGGAGTTGGAAGAAACAAGCAACCGTAGCTCTCTCAACCTGCGAAGTCGAGTACATGTCTCTCGCAGCAGTTGTTCAAGAAGCCTTATGGCTACGAAAGCTAGCAAAAGAGTTCGATCCAAAGTCAATCATCGAGCCTACTCCAATATACAGCATGATTCTCAAGTCGCGGAAAAGATTTCACATGCAGATTCCTTATAAAAATCTAAGAATAAAGTTCCTTATCAAAAACTTCAAGGGACCGCTCGTTCTTGAGTTATAGAAGGTTTAGTCAACCCTATCAGACGGCCGTAATGTGACGTGCTCAGTCTCGTAGCAATCCTGAAAAATTGATAATACCCGCGTCGCATGAACTTTGCCTGAAATTTAGTTTTTTATTCCGTAATTTTCAGTCCTTACGTCGTCCGGTCGGTCATTCTCGTGCCCTGCGTCGTTCGCCCCGTAGTTGACGTTGTCCAGGTGGTCAAACTGTTGACTTACGTTCCCCAGGTCGTCCGCTTCGTAGTTTTCACTCTTGTTGTCTTTGGGTTGTTGATTTCCGTTCTCCAGGACTTTCGCCCCGTAGTTGACGTTGTCCAGGTAGTCAAACTGGTGACTTACGTTCCCCAGGTCTTTTGCTTTGTAGTTTTCATTCTAGTTGTCGTCAGGCAGGTGATTTTCGACCACCAAAATTCTTACTACGTTTTTGATGTTGTCCAGGTGTTCGAATTGATGACTTTCGATCCCCAGGTCGTCCGCTTCGTAGTTTTACTTTCGCCCCGTGGTTTACGTCGTCCAAGTAGTCAAATTGATGACTTCCGATCCCCAGGTCGTCCGCTTCATAGTTTTCACTCTCGTTGTTCTCGAGATGTTGATTTCCGGGATCCAGGACTTTCGCCCCGTAGTTTACGTTGCCCAGGTGGTAAAACTGGTGACTTACGTGCCCCAGGTCGTTTGCTTTGTAGTTTTAATTCTAGTTGTCGTCAGGACGACCTGGAGATCGAAAGTCATCAGTTCGAACACCTGGATATTGTCAAAAACGTAGTGAGAATTCTGGAGGTCGGAAATCACCTGCCCGATGACGACTAGGATAAAAACTACCAAGCAAAAGACCTGGGGAACGTGAGTCACCAGTTTAACCACCTGGACAACGTTGACTACGGGGCGAAAGTCCTGGATCACGGAAATCAACAGCTCGAGGACAACGAGAGTGAAAACTACGAAGCGGACGACCTGAGAAACGTAAGTCACCAGTTGGACCCCCTGGACAACGTAAACTACGGGTCGAAAGTCCTGGATCCTCCACGAGAGTAAAAACTACGAAGCGGACGACTTGGGGATCGGAAGTCATTAATTCGAACACCTGGACAACGTCAAAAACGTAGTGAAAATGTCGCTGGTCGAAAGTCACCTGCCTGACGACAACTAGAATGAAAACTACGAAGCAAAAGACCTGGGGAACGTAAGTCACCAGTTTGATCACCTGGACAACGTCAACTACGGGGTGAAAGTTCTGGATGACGATAATCAACAACCCGAAGACAACGAGAGTGAGAACTACAAAGCGGACGACCTGGGGAACGTAAGTCACCAGTTTGACCACCTGGACAACGTCAACTACGGGGCGAACGACGTAGGGCACGAGAATGACCGACCGGACGACGTAAAGACTAAAAATTACAAAATAAAAAACCAAAATTTTAGGCATAGTTCATGCGACGCGGGCACTATCAATTTTTCGGGATTGCTACGAGACTGAGCACGTCACATTACGGCCGTCTAATTGGGTTGACTAAACCTTCTATAACTCAAGCACGAGCGGTCCCTCGAAGTATTTGATAAGGAACTTCATTCTTAGATTTTGATAAGGAATCTGCATGTAAAATCTTTTCCGCGACTTGAGAATCACGCTGTATATTGTAACATTGCATGTTACTAGGCACTCCTTACCCCTTGGACGACCTTAGCGGAGTGTCCAAAAATGAATGCATGAATAGGGTGGCCCCGAGGCCGAACCATAATTCCGAGAGGCGACCGTGACCGACCTAGATCGATGTGACATATTATTTATTCTTTTGTTTTTCTTTCCGACTTTTCTCTGACATGTGGGAGACGAGGTCCATCTGACGGTTGAGCCACTCAGACAGAGACGCACCCCGACGGACGTACGACGCCAGATACCGGGTGCTTGGATCCTTTTGACGGACACCACCTAAGCTCTGGAGGTTAGTTCCGGCCGGGCTACCTCCAATGTTGAAAGTGAGGACACGGGGGAGTGCCTAGGGCACTCTACATCGAGGGAAATCGGTGGCGGAAGAGATTCCTGCCACCAAGAAGAACCTGCAACCCGTGGTCCTCCGATTCACTGAGCTAAGGACGCCGTGGTGGACTTCGAATCACGCGCGTAGCGACAACAAGTCGCCATATTTAAGGGATCCTGCGCTCGACGCGAAAATCGATATTTGGCCGTAACACGAGGGCGCTGATTACCGGCGCCACGCGGTCTAGTCACTCTGCGTTAGACTAGCGTACCGAACACTCGTGTGTTATCGAAAACCTATATAGTCTGTTTGTCTTCTTTGTGCTTCCGAACCCCGTGGGTTATTGCTTCCGTTTGATTGTTTTCTTCTTGTGCACTCGTGACACCGAGTGTGAGTGCAGAATGGACTACGGAAGGGAGAAGATCCTTTTCATACGATGGCTGGAAGACGGTAAGCGTTAGCTATTCTTACCCATACTAATTTGAATCCGGCAACGGCCGTCTGCCATATTGCCTAAGTGTAGCCACGAAGCTGATTAGAATTTTTGGGATCGAATTAACCCTTTGTGCCATGGTGGCACTCTCAGAGTGCCACCTGTTTTAGAACCATTTTTTGAGCAATTTTGGATGAATTTTGAATTTTTTTTTGGTGTTTCCGCATCATTCATATATTCAGAAATGATAATTGATGTGCAATAATTCAAAATCATAGATAATTTTGATTATGCACGTAAACAAACCTTAACAAATCGCAATGGTTCTAGATAAAATTCATTATTTCCGGAAGTACACATTTTTCCTCACGTGGGATTAGCTTAAAATTTTTTACTCGGGGGTTTTTGGGGTCGCTGATTACGATTTCGCTCTCAAAATTTCGAAATCCAAGATGGCGGATCCAATATGGCGGACTAAAAATGCAAAAATCGTTTGATGAAAGCGAAATTTGGTACTCGGGGGTTTTCAGGGTCGCTGATTACAAATCTTCAATCAAAATTCGGAAATTCAAGATGGCGGATGCAATATGGCGGATGAAAATGCAAAAATAAATTCAAACCGCATGATATTTGGTACTCGGGGGTTTTCGGGGTCGCTGATTACGATTCCACCTTCAAAATTCCAAAATTCAAAATGGCGGACGCAATATGGCGGATGAAAATTCACAAAACGGTGCAAATATGATGAAAATGTATATTTTTGGATCTTTGGGGTCGCCGATTATGAATGCCCAATAACATATCCAAAATTCAAGATAGCGGATCCAATATGGCAGATTGAAATTGAGCCCCCGGCTCATTAAAGGAATCGCGCGGACGAAATCACATAGAAGAATTGTCACTTCTGAACATATGCTGATGGCAAAAAAAAAAAAACAAAAAAAAAAGGTAATGAATTAAAAAATGGTCACTACTTTTTAATTTACCTTTTTTTTTCTTTTTTTTCCATCGGCATATGTTCAGAAGTAATTTTTGCATTTTCGACCGCCATATTGGATCCGCCATTTTGAGTTTTGAAATTTTGAGGATGGAATCGTAATCAGCGACCCCGAAAACCCCCGAGTACCGAATATCATGCGGTTTGAATTTATTTTCGCATTTTTGGCCGCCATATTGGATCCGCCATTTTGAGTTTTGAAATTTTGGGGGTGGAATCGTAATCAGCAAACCCGAAAACCCCCGAGTACCAAATATCATGCGGTTTGAATTCATTTTCGCATTTTTGGCCGCCATATTGGATTCGCCATTTTGAGTTTTGAAATTTTGAGGGTGTAATCGTAATCAGCGACCCCGAAAACCCCCGAGTACCAAATATCATGCGGTTTGAATTTATTTTCGCATTTTTGGCCGCCATATTGGATCCGCCATTTTGAGATTTGAAATTTTGAGGGTGTAATCGTAATCAGCGACCCCGAAAACCCCCGAGTACCAAATATCATGCGGTTTGAATTTATTTTCGCATTTTTGGCCGCCATATTGGATCCGCCATTTTGAGTTTTAAAATTTTGAGGGTGGAATCGTAATCAGCGACCCCGAAAACTTCCGAGTACCAAATATCATGCGGTTTGAATTAATTTTTGCACTTTCAGCCGCCATATTGGATCCGCCATTTTGAGTTTTGAAATTTTGAGGTTGGAATCGTAATCAGAGCCTTCAGCGATTCGAGTCATTGGAATTATTTGAAATAATAATCGCGCAAGCCGCAGAGTTAGGTTAAGTTAGAACTAAGTAAATTTAGAGAATTGTAAATAATTATATTCGTTTTTCACCGTGAGGTTTCGCCTCACGGGGGCGTACCGATCGCCTATACACGATCGGGAACGTCTTTTGTTCTTGTTAAATTATTGAGCCGCGAGGCATTTATTTTTGTTAATTTAATTTAGGTCGAGCCGTAGGCTCTAGCTTTGTTAGCTGTTAAGTTATTATGATTTCCTCCTCGTGGAGAGTATTTAGTGTTTTAGCTACTTTATTGTATCCCGAGGACCCGATTTGTCGAGTTCCTTAATTTTGTCATATTTTTCCTTGTTATTGCTCTCCCACGTGGAAGCTCGTAGTTTGTTTGTTATTGTAAAACTCGGCAAACACGGCCAGGTCGCCTTTACACGGCCTGCAGCCGATTTATACCCGAGGGGAAGTACCCCCGGGTACACGATTTGTTAATTCTATTTTTTTTTTATCATTCAATAAATTCTATTTTGTTATTAAATTCTAAATTTCGAGTCGTTTGTTAACGCCCCGCTAATCCTTCATTTGATCCCGACCCCTCTCCGCGGTACTGTAGCTAGCCGACGCTTCGAGTACCCGTAGGTAAAATTTTGGTAATATTTTGTTTAGATTTTTGTAAGCGGCGGTTATCCGCCTGGCGCCCGACTTTTCAGATTCTCAGTTTCGGCCAATTGTAGAGTGGAGGGACCTCGGAGTCTAGCTATCCAGTCTAGCTCCGAGGACCAATAAAAGTCCATGTCGCAATATATGGACAACACAGGAGCTATTGACCTAGCTCACACATCAGCATACAAACCTTGAACGAAGCACATCGACGTACAATACCACTTCACACGCGAACAGATTGAAACAGGAGAAGCAACGATCACATTTATAGGCACTGAGAGAATGATCGCGGACTTCCCAACAAAACCTTTGTTCACACCAAAACATGATGCATGCACAAATAGCATGGGATTTAAAGTAGTCAATGAGTAACATGATTTAAATTCTAAAGGGAGTGTTGGCAATAGTATTTAAATCATGCCGCGCTCCGATATTACTAGACAGGTGGCGTTGACTACTGTAGTGTATAAGCATCACTTTTTGTATATATATCATAGAATATAGTCACGTTTATATACCTATATCTCGTGTACGATATCATTTATATACCTATATCTCTTGTACGATATCATTTATTTAATATCCAATCCCATCAGGAACAATTTGTAAACGCAATGAAAGTACATTACGCGTCAGTCTACAAATTTGAGACTTTGGGAAAATTATGAGCACACGTGTGCTCGTTGCTGTTGACGTTCCTGCCTATCGAGGGACTTTGGGCAGTATGGAATAGTACAAAACAACCGAGCGAGCGTAGCGAGCGAACTCAATTATTAGGTGGTCAAGCAAAATTTTGCAAAAATATATATTTAATCATGGGCAGCAACCATAACCTTGCGTGCAAGTAACTCCGAAGACAGAAGGAGGGCTGCGCGCAGGGTTACACGTTGCGGGCATATAGAATTATACCGGATTCTAACGAAACAAATTAATAAAGGAACACATGTTACGTCTGACCACAGAAATTTGAGGCTCACAGAAAAGTATGAGCACACGTATATGTTATTAAACATTATTTTCATTCATTTAAAATTATACTACGACATTTAACAATGCTGCTTTTTGAGGGATTCGGATGATGCAAAATGCATCACCGTACATACGTTGAGATGTTCATAGGAACAATTGGCAGAATGTTGACAACTGAGGAAGCCTCGCAGGTCAGGATATATATAGGAAATATATACAGGGTGATTCTTTTTGCGCGCACCATTTGGTAAGGGTAGATTCCTTGTGAAATTCTAAGACTAATTTTCCTTTACCAAAAAGTCCTGGGTCTAATATTTTCCGGGCTACAGAAGGTCTTAGATGACCAATCACAGAGCTTACAGCTGCTCAAGTTAGGGCCGGTCAAAAGTATAAGACTAGCAGTGCCCGTGGCGAGTCGATTTCCAGTGAAATAAAAATAAATGATTAAATCTAGTGATAAATTTTTTCACCATATGGCATTTGGGTTACAGTTATTGTCGCCAGGAGTCACCAGGAGTTGTTTTCGTACAACATACAGTTCGATTATCTGTGACCAGGACAACCACTACGTTGGCTTCGTCCTCCAGGTACACCGCTACGTAGTTTTTGTCTTCCAGGTCGACCGCTACGTAGTTTCCGTCCTCTAAGTCCACCGCACCGTAGTTTCCGTCCTCCGGGACCACCGCTACGTCGTTTGAGTCCTCCAGGTCGACCGCTACGTAGCTTCCGTCCTGCAAGTCGACCGCTGCGTAGTTTTCGTCCTCTAGGCCCACCGCACCGTAGTTTTCGTCCTGCAGGTCCACCGCTGCGTAGTTCTCGTCCTATAAGCCAACCGCGCCGTAGTTTCCGTCATCCAGGTCCACCGCACCGTAGTTTCCAACCTCCGGATCGACCGATTGTAAGTAATTATTGATGAAGAATTGATGTTGTACACACGACGTTGATAATAATTCATGCATCATTATTCAGTAAGTTGTTATAATGCAAGATTCATGATATTCATACCAACGGCTAATGATAAAAATCGGGCAAGATTCAGAAATAATCAAATATCTCTGTGCCGAAAAAAACACGGGCTTACAGGAGAGACAAAAAACCGAATCAAAAACTTCTAATTATTTGTTGTCAATTTGAAAATTTTATCGTTTTTTTGTAGATGTAAATGATAATTAAAAGAGAATATTTGAAGTTTAATTTTTTAGTGCATTTCTGAGATACGAGTTAACCCCCAAAAATCAAGTTCGAGGTTACATCAGAGTACCCTTGATTTCGCGAATAATTATTTGTATAAAAACTAGAGGGGATTAATTCCTGGACAGAAACAAGAATTATTTAATGAAATGAATATTTTCCCACTTCGAGCTTGTCATTGTCCAGCAGTGGCGGTTGTTCATTATTGGAGTCTAACCACGAAGATGAGATTGATGAGCCAATTGTGCATGCAAAAAGAAAGCGACGCAAAACAGTTAGCTCGAATAATTCTATCTCCGAGCTGATTGATCTCGTTAGAGAAGATCTGGGGAATCAGGAACGTCAATGAGAAAAAGCAAGACAGGTGAAAGAGGATCTGCTAGACGTACTGAGAGAGTTTTTATCTAAAAAATAACGGCCGCAGTCTACTCTACTTAAATATAAAACTTGAAATTCGTACTCGTACCTTGTTAGCCTAGGGGCATTTTGCATAATATTTAATGAATATTTTTTCTTATAAAATGACTTTTCATTTTCATCACACACATTTGTCAACTTACTTTTTAACTTAAAATTAATAAATTAATGATATTTCCAAAAATTCGATATTTAAAGGCTGGGGTTTCGATGACAGATTACAAATCTTGTTCCATTTGTTCAAGTGTGAACATACGTAGCATAAATTACGAAAGTCATTCCCATCGCGTTCATCACTTGGAATGCAACGTGGTGGAAGCTCTTCAAAATTATTGTCGACGTGTATTACGTCACCTTCGGTCAGACAAATATTGTGCATTACTGTACACGCTGCTATCACTTCGATAGCAGTTTCTGCTTTCAGCTCCAGTGCTTTGGTGAATATTGCTCGCCATCTTATTTTCATCATGATCGTGTAAGTCATTTGGGCATATCATCCTAATGTGACAAACATCGATGGCATCTACGCACTGACTGAAGACAGCGCTGTTGGCTTTTCTTGCGAAAGCTTCGCCTATTTCTGGTAGTTTGTGCAGCGGTGGAAGTCTCACAATTGTCGGCAGAATGGAGATGATAATACGCATGATCTTGTGTACAGTTCGGTGTACAGTTGTCCTCGAAATGTCAAATGTTGCTGACACTAATCTGTACGAGGTGCCACGTGCCAGCGAAAACAGAAATATGATAACCTGAAAAATCATGGTACTAATGAATATTTTGCATCGTATGGTTTAAAAATACGTTCCAACTAGCATTATGATAGTTTTGGTTTTATACGCACTTCAAGTTTTATGCTTTTAAGATTAACCCGCAGATGCTCCTTGACTAGTTTCTGTTCCTCCCGCAACAAAGCTCCCAACACCCGTTCTCTAAAGCCGATGATTATGCGACAATACGGACATATCTGGAAAAAGACAATGATATAATTCTTCGTTTCATTGACTTCAATTCGTTAATTTTATTAATAAAAAATCTTACCGGTACATCTTGCCGTAATATTTGCAGGAGTAGTAAACAGTACATGCGTATTCGTCTTGCGTGCATTTACTCCAACTCCCTATTTCTGCGGAATATTCTCAGTGTGGTCATAAGCACAGCTATACACAGCTCGTCGTTAACCATAATTTCAATTTTTTGTACTGAAAGGCACTAAACACACGCTTCATGGAATTTTTACACGATATAACCAGCATAGGAGATTGCGTAATTCACTCGAGGGCCGGTAGGGGCGGTAGGGGGTCTAGAAACTTCCAAGTATACTTGCAAGTATACTTGGTTAGAATGCGTCTAATTGGTTAAGGCACAAGAGTAAGAGCAAGTGTAAGTGCGTGAGGGTAAGAGCAAGTGCGTATTGTGCATCTTGTGCCAGTTGGAACACGGCCTTAAAGTCAAGTGGTAATACAAAGGACTCTGTACCCGTTAACAAATAATTAGGATTAGAGACACATTTAAGTTCAAGCCACAGATTCCTTCTGGATTTGTGTATTATTATGATAACATTTAATTTCATTAAATAATGTTCTTTTTTCTGTCAAATCGCGAAGTGCGTAGATGCAAGGAACCGTGTGCTAACTAGAGCCAAGAGTTATACTCAATCTTTTCTTTGTTTCATAATTAAAGTGGTAGTATAAAGGACTTAGCACCCATTAATAACTTCAATTAAACGTGAAAAATCTAGAGCCTAGTGATCCGTTTAAACTCCTAAATAAAGTTTACAGACACCTTTAGATTATTTCTGATGATCGACCTTGAAATATAATAAACTTCGCTTCCGCCTTATACTCATTTTGGGTATTTGTAATATTTGAGATAACTCAAAATCGCGTTAAATCAAACGTATTACCAACTCTAACTTTGTATCATACTTAACGTCATTTTTCGCAACTTAGAATCAGTGCATTTAAATCCGACTTCCATATCAATCAGGCGGACTCATTAGCTTCAGTTCAGAACATTAAGACATTTGACACGTACTAAAACAATATCTAAATTCTACGAAATTCAAGGGCTACGAGGTTCCTAAAGGTGAGGGCAGTTAATACCCTGTGATCGGGGGTAGTTTCATGTTACGCCATGTCAACCAAAGCTAAGTAACCACAGTCGCTCTCAATATCGCTCATTTATACCTTATATTTTATATTCAAGATTCGCTGTATTGTTATCCAAAATTCTTTAGAGCTAATCATATGCATGTTAAGATACAATTCACGCTAATCATATCCACGTTAAAAACAATTCAATTTAATGAGTAGTATAACCACGGGAATATCGTTATAGGCCAATACCGATGGTATTTCGGGGTGATCCCTTTCTAAAAACGAGACCACTCGTCGAGCTTGCATTGCTACTCATTGTTCGAGCCGTACATTACTTTAATTAAATAACTCGAGATTAATATGATCATAGACTTAATAACCAAACGGGATAATTCATAGAATTCCGGGTTTTACCCTAATTCCGTTGGGTTTCTTTCCTTTGACTATAAAGCCTTATTTAAATAAATATTAGGCCTCCAACTGAGCCACTAAGACCCAACCTACCAATCTCGAATTATAATATTACATTAGTACTATAGTTACGCATATAAATTGTAACGGGTTTTCCCTGGGTTCGGGTGCCGAGGTAATTAAAAGAATACAAACCAGGCCCAACGGTAGGTAGGGGAGATTGTTGGGCGCCAGACTTTGTAGAAGTCCCCTCTCTCTCTCGCTCTGGGACCGTCCGACTAGCGACTGACGATAGAGGGATTTCGTAGGGGCGCGGAATACAGACACCAGTTGATTATGAAATATATTTCATTTAAAAAGAAAAGAAGAAAAGGTGGCGAATTTCCCTTTACGCCCGCTACCTGGCGTCTTTTGATAATTATAATAATGGCTCTACTCTACTCTAATAATTAAGTAAACTATGAAACTATGAAAATAAACTATAAAAACAAATAACTCTATACTGGAATGAAACAAAATAAATTAATTTGGTTGATCGTGCACTCGTACGGCTCTAGATCTGATAGACAGTAGTGAGGACTAAGTCGACTCAATCTACGGTCTATCTCGCTCGTTCCGGCTGCGGGACAGTCAGCTGTCACCGTAGCGAGATTGCGTGCCTCGCTTCGCGTCTCGTAACAACTGACGCGGCGCGCTGTAAGGCGGCAGCGGAGAAGTGGTGGGGCGGGCTCCGGCTTAGGGGAACGCGACAGAACTCTGACCGGCAGCAGCTGAGTGCGACGCGTGACGTTAGAGGTCTGTGGCAATATGGCGTCGGTCTGATTTCGGCTGCGATCGGCGCAGCGGTGACCAATCCTGGCACGGCTACGCGCAACGAAAACAAACTTGAGCGGTGTCCTCTGGGTTTGAGTTCAACGGTTCGCGGGGAACGGTGGAGATTCGGACACGCGGCTTTCGATGCTCGGGGAATATTCAAGGGGTGCGGGTTGGTATCGGGGTGGAATTTGCTATAATATGGAGGGATACTACCTTGTAAGGACGCTCTCACGGCCTCGGTTGCGACGGTGATAATTCCACAATACGGTCGGAGAGCCGGGGTTATGCAGGGGTCGGTATAGCCAGTTACTCGGTAGTCCAGTCGTCCACAATTCAAATCAAGTCCAATTTCACAAAACGGTCGGAAAGCCGGGGTTATGCAGGGGTCGGTATAATCACTCAATCTACTCTTCTCACTACACTCGGCACCCTTTCTCACTCTTCACTTCTCTTTCTCTCTCTCAAAACTTCGAACTTTTCACAGGATCTCTTACGCACGAGGCTCTTCAAAAGGTTACCAAAAATGGAAGTGACTTCTTTTCCGAGGTTTTAGTACCAACCGGCATCACCCGGCCTGCGAGCGCTGGCGGCGACCACTTCGCCATGTGCGAGGGTCGGCGGCCAATAGGCTCCGCAGGGTAGTCGGGCGGCCGGACTTAGGCACGTCCGTAGGTCCGTTAGGCGGAGGTCTAACGTGCCACGTTACAAAATATATATACACTCAGCAACAAAATTAACGGCGCACCCGGCATTTGGCGAAATAATGCCGATTTTCAAATTGCTGTAACTCAATGAAAAATTGTCGAAAAAAATCATTCGGGCAAGCATTTTGAAGGTTGAAACTTCATCTTTAAGATGGTTCCTTGAAGATTCATCCTACGGTCATTTTTGACCTCATGGCGTAGGTCTGAGTGCCGGGTTGCGAAACGCCAGAAAAAACGAGTTTTTCAAAGTTCTCTACGGGGCGTTTGAAATATCGCAGAAAACTTTCGAAACAGCCATTTTGTAGCCTGAAATTTCTTCTTCAAAATGGTTTCTAGAAATTTGTCGCGCGATTTTTTTTCACTGAGTTATCCAACTTCTGGTGAAGCAATGTCAATAAGGGCAGGATCAACCAGTAGGCGTAAGTTGTGTGTGTGTGTGTGCATGGGTGTGCTTGTGCGTGTGCGTGTGCGTGTGCGTGTGCGTGTGCGTGTGCGTGTTCACGTTTGAAACGAAATTCCGCAAGAAGCTATTCAGAGTTGCAGCAATATGAGAGAACGCTTGCAGGCGGTGATAAGAAGTAGGGGTGGCAATACCCGATTTGGAATTCCAGATATCGTAAACAACACACACACACACACACACACACATACACACACACACGGAATGCATGGTAGACTGTACCTCTTCGCAGTGCATCCTGGATAACGCCAAATCAGTTTACGCCTACTGGTCGATCCTGCCCTTATTGACATTGTTTCACAAGAAGTTGGATAACTCGGTGAAAAAAAATCGCGCGACAAATTTTCAGAAACCATTTTGAAGAAAAAATTCCAGGCTACAAAATGGCTGTTTTGAAAGTTTTCTGCGATTTTTTGAACGCCCCGTAGAGAACTTTGAAAAACTCGTTTCTTCTGGCGTTTCGCAACCCGGCACTCAAACCTACGCCATGAGGTCAAAAATGACCGTAGGATGAATCTTCAAAAAACCATCTTGAAGATGAAGTTTCAACCATCAAAAGGCTTGCCCGAATGATTTTTTTAGAAAATTTTGCATTGAGTTACAGGATTTTTAAAATCGGTATTATTTCGCCTAGTGCCGGGTGCGCCGTTAATTTTGTTGCTGAGTGTGTTTTGGATCAATTAAAAATAGTAAAATTCGTACAAGATTGACCAACTGTTGGGCGCCAGGTACCTTATGATACCGCGGTACGGGACGAAACTCACACGAAGTCGAATTAATAAAAAGTTCATTGAATGAATGAATTCATTAATGAATAAAAAGAATAAAACGAACAAAACGATATTACACGGGAAGCTCAGCGTGAGGGGAACATGGGGGCGAAATAACATAGGATGAGTTAGAAACTTGTTATATGGTTTATGGATTTATTAATCGCAAAGAAACTAGGTTTGAGGGACTCAGGTTGAACACAAGTATTACAAACAAGTAAATGATCACAAAACAAATTAAACAATCAAAGCCGATCTCTCAGATCGGGACTAACACAAATAAAACTATTTAAATTGAAATAATCAGGAACAGCTGATTGACTAGGTCACAGATGAGAAAGTAGGGCAGACGATGATATTTACACGAGGCGTACCATACTACGACGCAATAACACGTTAACAAAGGGGATGTTGAAATCTATTATCACAAATAATTCGGAATAATACTAAATATACCAGCTCAAGGTTTTAACAAGGATTAGATCATTTGTACTCAACAATACTACGAGATCGGGATTTTGATCCTGATATATGATAGATATTACGTCTAGATCGATTCTTCAAGGAAAAAAGCGTGGCTCGACAAGCCGTCAAGATTAATTATCGTTTTCACACGAAACTAATGTTTCCATGCGGGGAATTCTTCCTTCTTGGATGCGATTTATTAGCAAGTATAGGGAATTCAGATCAACGATAAATACAAGTTACAAGGGAATCAATACGGAAATACTCAACAAGAATAGCGGTATGACGGTACGATAAAAGGGGATAATTTCGTGAAAAATCGATTACTAGCACACAATCGTATATCAAGGGAACACAATTATCAATAATACGATCAATATCGATAGATAAACCAAGCTAAAGCACGACAATTCGATGATATCTTAACGGCGTCACCCTCAATGAGGTCTGACTCAACTACGCAATAAGAGATTTAGCCTCTCTTAATCAATATAATATCAATCGAAGGGTCGTCTATAGCCGGAATCTTACCTTAATCAAGCACACACTCACTAACTGAGTTTAACTAAAAGATTTTTGGATTTTTAGTTCTGAAAAGAACTGTTTGTAAAAGGTTTGTTATAAAGATTTATAATCAAGAAGAAAGCACAACTCTAATGAACTGATTTCAAGCAAGAAGTGAAGCTTCTGGGTCTGTCGCAATGCAGATGCAAATTTAGGGGTGGAAGGGGTATTACGCCTAAAATTAGGAGGCGTATCTTCTTTCTGCCGGGTTTTGCCGCGGGCCTGACAGGGCTTTTTGGCACTTCGAGCTTTTGCCAGGGGGTTGTTAGATGGCTCGTCATGTTCTCAATACCCTGGAAGGCGGAGTATCTGCAATTGGACCGGTGGACCAAGCCGGCACGAGACAAGCAGAAGGGGGGGGAGGCTACCCCGCGTATACGATTCAATATGCAGCGCTCTTCCAGGCGTATTTCTGGATATGATGACTCTGTTGTCCCCTAGTTAATCACTCGAAGGCTTCCAGGTGACCTGCCAGGTCGGATGAGATTGAGGGATGATCTCCCTCGTTGTTTTCAATCCGGGACGGCACGGGAATATAAGATAGAGGGACGGAAAAAATATTAATACAACTAATAATTACATTAGAGACCTTGTACACTTGAGCTGGGACTTCTTGCTTTTTATTGGTGGCTCTTAATCAAGGCGGTCACTTCGGTCCGGGGAAGAGGTGATGGTTCATTTACGAGGCATTCTAATTTGCCTCGTTACAATATATATATAAGGTTCTTAATTTTATCTCCGGATCAAGCGGCAATGAGTTTCTCTGTAATAAAGTAGAGTGTTTATTGGTTTACATAACCTCTTCGATTATATATAATTGCATCTTACATCTAACTTACAATATCTAAAGAATTACAGAAACTATTATTACCTGTGATAAAGAAACGACATTTACAGCTTATAATCGCTCTCCTTTGTCCTTTCTTGGTATGATTCTATAAATAACATTGGATCTTTTAAATTTAATAATTGTCGTATTTTACATATGCTCCATTCCTCGTTTCATTTCTCTTTTCTGTCCTCCTCTCTCCCTCTCTCTCTCTCTCTCACACTCTCACGCGCATGTGCTTCTGGTTACGCAGTAACCAAGGCTGTTTGTCGTTGAGCGGCAAAATTAAAATTCCCGAGTGAAGGAATATGATGAGACTAATATAGCCAGCATCATATTTCCTCACATCTCCCCCCCCCCCCCCCCCCCCCCCCCCCCTGGGAGAAAGAAAACAGTGGAAAGACACTAGTTTTCTTGAATAACTTTCGGGGCCGGTACCAGCCTTGTGATGTGGAAGAGTGACTTCGACTTCTTTCGATCCGTAAATATTTTATAAATTGAGTTTGAAATTTTTTTCGCAATTTTGTACGGTCCAGTTTTCAGTTCATCCAATTTTTTTCTATTCAATCGGTGACCGTTTTCAATATAGACCAGATCTCCCACATTGAATTCGTGGTATGTTCATTTTTTATCGAATTGTTTTTTATTATATTCGAGATTTTTTTGTATTTTCTAAAGCAAGTTTTCTGTCTTCATATTAAATCATTTTGTGTTTTTTCTTGCTGTAACTCATCTGGTAGAATCGTAATGATTTTACCTTCTAGTAAGTATTTAGGGGAGACGCCTGTTGCTGTATGTTCTGTCTCGTTATATCTTTCTATACACTCATGTGCTATAGTAGTCCATGCCACTTTTCCTTTTTTTTCGTTTATTTTACATCGAATTTTATCGACTAGCGTTTGATTAAGTCTCTCGTTGAGGCCATTTGAAAATGGTGCATTTATCGCTGTGAAAGTCAAGATTATATCCTCTTTATTTGATGATCTTTATTTCCATATTTATGCCTTTCGGCGTTACATGTTCTTCACATCATAACAGTCAAACCAAAACAAAATATAATATAATACTGAACCAAAACAAAAATACAATACTGAATGAAGTTAAATAAGCCTTTCTTGTTCTTTCCCGTACTACTGCCTCCGTTCCTTCTCCCCTCCCCTCTAGCCCTTACTGGACTATTCCTCTCGCCCCCTTCCACCTTCTTATTTCCTTTCTCCTTCCTCCTCTTCCTCTCTTCCTCGCCCCTTTCCCTTCTTCCCTTTCCGTTCTCTTCTTCCTTGCTTCGTCTCCTTTTTCTTTTTCCCTCCTCTCTCTTCCTCTTGCCCTATTTCCCCTCCTCCAATTGTACGTTCAATTTCCTCATTTCCTCTATGGCCTCTAACAACCTCCTCCCCCATTACTTTCTCTTTTTCTCTAACTCTTTCCTTTCTCTCATTTTTTCCTCCCTTCCTTTCTTCACTTCCTTGCTTTCTATCTTTCCTCCTTTCCCTTCTCCTCCTTTTCCTCCTTGCTCCTCCTTTCTGCTCCTTATTCCTCTTCTTCTTTTCACTCCTCTCTCCTCCTCTATTCCCTTCTCTTCTTCTTTTCATTTCTTGCCCTTCTCGTCCCCAGCTAGCCACTTCTTGTTCCCTTTCACCTTTCCTCCTTTTCTCTCTGTTTTTCCCCCCTTTCTTCTTTCTTCCACCTCCTTTGCCCTTGCTCTCCGTCTTAGCTCTCTTCTTTCATCTTTCATGTCTATTCCCTCTGTATCACTACCCCTTCCCTTCCTTCTACTGTCTTTTTCCCCATTGTCATCTGCTCCCTCTCTCTTTCTCCCTCTAATTGCACCACTACTACCCCTCTAGGCTCCTCTGTCTTATCTGCGCCATACTCCCACATCCTCACCACTTTCATCTCCTCCCCTCCTGCTGCCTTTACTATTTCTTCCACCTTTTCCTTCCGGTTCTCTTTTCCTTTCAGTTCTTTTCTCACTATATTGCACTTCTTCTCCTCTCTCTCTGGCTCTTTTCTCGTTCTCTCCCCTTCCGTATCTGCCCCTCCCCACCCACTTCTCTCTCTATACTCCTATCCTCCGCGCTCGGAGGCACTGGGGGGGTCGACCCCTCGGCCCCAGCACTTCCTATTTCTTTTCTCTATTCTTCCATTTCCTTCCTCATCGCCTTCACCTCTTCCACGATCTCTCTTACCTTCTTCAGATCTCCCTCTATCCCTCTCACTATCATCCTCACTTCCTCTTTTCTTCCTTCCATTCTCTCCGCTCTGTCTCTCTTTCACCTTCTTTTTGCTCCTGTCTACTTCACGCTCTGGTGCTGCCTGGCTTTCCCCTTTCTTACCTCATTTCTATCTTAGCCTGGTCCCCCCCCTTTACCTTCCCACCCGCCTTGCGCCGCCTTGTCTCTGCCCCTCTCCGTACTCCTGTCTGTCACTCATGTCGCTTCCACTCCTTCCTCTTTCATCCGCTAGGTGTCGCCACTCTCCCTTTTTTCTTTCCTATTCCCATTGCTTTCTCTCCTCTTTGACGCTCCCTTCCCACTCCTCCTCTTGCCTTTTCACCCGCTCGCCTGACCGCGTAGTACTCTTGCTTCTCTCGCGCCTGCGCTCCACCTTTCTTTCCTTCTTCTTTTCCCCCTCTCTCCATTTCTATTTCTAGGTTATTCCTCTACTTTCTTCCCTTTTCTGCCGTTCCCACCGGTCTTCCCTCTTCTTCACTGCATTTTCCAAGCCTCTTCCTTCCTCCCTTTTATCTTTAACTCCTTTTCCGTTCCCTCCGTAATGATGTTCCCCGCGTTTTGTCTTTTCTCACCTATCACTTTTCCTACTCAACTTTCACACGCGGCATCTACGCCGGAAGTTCCTATATCCTCTTTATTTAAGAATTCCTTGAATTCTTTTGAGTTGATCCCTGGGTATTGATCTGATAAAATTATATTTATTTCATTATCTGAAATTACTTTTTGTATTAATTTTATAAAATCGCTCGCCTTTTGAGTTTTGGACGTCAGAATGGTTGCATATCTTGTGAAATGATCAATAAGCAAGTATAAATATTTTTTTGTTGATCGTGAACCTCCAAATCCTCCAATTGTATCTATCGAACCTATTTCATAAGGATAAGTTTCAGGGCCTAGTTGAAACATTAAGCCAATTTGGTATTTTCCTCTTGACTTATTTTTTATACAGACTTCACAGTTTTCGCAAATTTTTTTTTATATTTTGATTCAAATTTTTTGCTGTATAAAATGGTGTCATCTTATTTTGCATTTGTCTTATACCTAAATGACAATAGTGGAAGTGTACTTTTTTTTTATAAGTTCTTCACCGAATTTTTCTGAGAGTGGAATTTTTTCTTTTCCTCTCATTTTTTTATAGTATGTGTTATTTTTGTATATCAACTTCTTTTCTTCATTTTGAATATCTTTGTTATTTTCTTGGTCCTTCTGAATTTCTTCTAGTTTTATGAAATTAACGGTTTTTAAAATTACGTTTTCATTTTCGTCTGATTCTAATACTGGGTTTCTGCTTAAGCAGTCTGCCTCTCAATTGTATTTCCCTAGAGTGTATTTTATTTCGAAATTGTATTGTGATAAATAATGCATTAAGTCTCCCAGTTCTTCATCCGTCCTAGATTTTACATTCATATTTTCTAAGGGTTTGTGGTCTGAGAAAACCGTAAATGATCTACCTATAAGCCAATATTGCCAGTATCTTATTGCTTCTTTTATTGCTAAATATTCTGTGTAAATAGCTTTCTTTTTTTTTTTTTTTTGATGTTCGTTTAATTTTTTCGAAAAATATGCGACTGGTTTTTCGTCTTGATTTGCTTGTTTTTGTTTTAGTATGCCTCCAATACCTTGTAAACTTGCGTCCGTGTAAATATATATTGGTAAGTGTGGATCACAAATTGTTAAAATCGGTTTTGAGCATAGTATTGCTTTCATGTTTTCAAATGCTTTTTGACATTGTTTAGGCCAAACAAATTTTTGTCCTTTTCTTAATAGATTATGTAACGGATCCAAGGTAATCGAAGCATTTGGTACATATTTGCCATAGAAATTCACCTTTCCCAAAAATTGTCGGACATTTTTTCTTGTTTCCGAGGTTGGAAAATTTTTTATTGAAATCAGATTATCATTAAGTAGACTTATTGCATTGTTCCTTATTTCATGACCTAGATATTTAACCGAGTCTGATGCAAAGGTACATTTTGAGCATTTTAATCTAAACCCTTCTTTCATAAATGACTCTAGTAGCGCTGATAAGTGGTTGATATGCCCTTCGAAGGTTTTCGAAAAAATCAAGATATCATCTATATAATTCACGCTGAAGTCTGAGAGTTCATGTTTTCTAATTATATTACTTAGTATTCTCTGGAAGATAGCAGGTGACGTTTTCAAGCCAAAGGGTAAACAGGTCCATTGAAAATGTCCTTCCTGAGTTACAAATGCCGTTTTTTTTCTATCTTCAATTTTTAGGGGAATTGACCAGAAGGCCGAGTTTATGTCCAAAGTCGTGAAAAACTTACAGTTCCTTGTTTTAACTATTAAATCTTTGATTAATGGGAAAGGTTGCGACTGAGGAATCACGATTTTATTTAAGTCTCGGAAATCTATGCATAATCTCGTCTTCTTTCCATCATCTCTTTTGTACGCTAATGTCACTGGGGCGGCGAATGGACTGTACGATTCTTCGATTGAATTTTTCTCCAATAATTTCGTTATTTATTGTTCTATTTCTCTCTTGTCTTCTACTGTGCATCTGTACGGTCTTTTGCAACAATATCTATCAATTACTAAATCAATGTGAGCTTCGTAACCTTTTACCGTGCCTATATCGTATTTGTCTTTAGCGAAAATTGATTTATATTTATCGATGAGTGCCTCAATTTCAGCTTGTTGTAGCATTTCCAGGTGGTTTATTGATATGTTGAAATTTGTCGTATCCATATGTTCATTAAAGTTTATTTGGTAACTCTTACTTTTGTTTTTAATGTCTTCTTTTTTTTTTGATATATTCTTCACTAGTATTTTGTGTATTATTTTTGTTTTCAGATGTTTTGTCAGGAGTGACCTGAATTTTCTGTGTAATTTTTAAATTCTCATCTTGTCTTAGTTGGAACTTTTTTATACAGTCTAATCCGATCAAAAAATTGTGTTCAAAATTTTCTTTATCTATCGTGAAAATATCAATTTCTTTCTCAATATCAAAGATTTTAATTTTTAGGCTTACCATACCATTTGCTTTTCTCACACCATTAATCGTTCTCAATTTTGCATTTTGTAAGTTATGAAATTTTTTTCCGTTCAAGTTCAATAATTTTGAGTTAATTAAAGATAAGTTTGAACCTGAATCATATACGCCAGAAATTTGTAACGTATTATTTAATGGTATTTCGATTTTTATTAATGGTGGCACCACGAGTTTTTTGGATCTGTGGTGTTTAATTCTACTTCTAATCCGGAATTATTCACATGTCTTATTTGTTCTTTTTTGTGTTGTTCATCATCTTTGTTCTTAAACCAGCATAGGGCTTCTGGGTGGTAACGATTACCTTTATTTCTTTTCTCGCAGATTGTGCATGGTTAATGGTTTTCATTTTTCCCTTTTGTTTTATTCTCAACGTTTGTAGTATTCTTTTTTTCTGGACTCCTTTTATTCACTAAATGCTCTAGTCCTCTGATCTCGTTAAATATTTCCTCGGGTTTTTTTAATTTTTCCCTATCTATTCTATCCGATACGAAATTTGGTAGCCCTACGGTGATAAGATCAATTAAGGTCGACGTATCTATTGACCTATTTGCTTCCAATATGAGTCTTTCTTTTTTTAAAGCGTATTCTAATAATGAACCTTTTATGTATTTGTACGATATCGCATATCTAATTGGAGTCCACCCTTTATCAGCATATGTTTCAGCAAAATTTTCTTTTCATACTTTCCATTCTGAATCTACTGAAAATTTTATCAACATTGACCCATACCAATCCCTGCATGAATCCTCTAGGAACAATCTGAAAATTTCGATTTTTTCTATATCTTTCTCTATGCCTAAACGAGAACATTCCTTTTCAAGAATATCCATCCATTGAGATACATTAGAATTTTTACCTGTCAATTTCTCGATGACAAATTTCTCTGATACCTTTTTTAAATTACGATTTCCGTACTCCTGAGGCTTATCTTCAGTTTTCTTCTCCGTAAATTTTTCCAGGATTCTTGTCAACACTTCCTCTGTAATGTTTGTTGTGGGTACAGTGTCCTGTGCTGTTGAGGTTTCTTGCAGCAAGTAATCGTTACATATAATGTTCCCATCGCCATCCTTGTACTCTCGTAATGCATCATCCGCCAAAGTAATCCATACTCTTCTTATTGGTCCTCTTTTTTGTTATGTAGCTTTTATTTTTTGGTAACCTGGTGTAGCTGTGAGTTTGGTATGATATTTCATTGGTTGTAGCTGGTCTGGTATAAGAAAATAGCTATTCTCCGATGTAGTGATTGAGGTTAGGGCAATCATATTTGTTTTTGGATCTTCTGCCGGTGCCTTAACCGTAAATTCGAATCTCAGTTTTTCAATTTTGCTTTTTCGATTTTTTTTTTTTTTTGTTATAAGCAAAAATGTCGTTTTATAAGGTTCTTAATTTTATCGTCGAATAAAGCGGCAATGAGTTTCTCTGTAATAAAGTAGAGTGTTTATTGGTTTACATAACCTCTTCGATTCTATATAATTGCATCTTACATCTAACTTACAATATCTAAAGAATTACAGAAACTATTATTACCTGTAATAAAGAAACGATATTTACAGCTCATAATCGCTCTCCTCTATCCTTTCTTGGTATGATTCTATAGATAACATTGGATCTTTCAAATTTAATAATTGTCGTATATTACATGTGCTCCATTTCTCGTTTCATTCCTCTTTCTGTCCTCCTCTCTCCCTCTTTCTCTCTCTCACACTCTCACTTTCACGCGCATGTGCTCTTGGTTACGCAGTAGCCAAAGCTGTTTGTCGCTGAGCGGCAAAATTAAAATTCCCCAGAGAAGGTATATGATGAGACTAATATAGCCAGCATCATATTTCCTTACATATATATCTCTCTGTATTATGAAGATATCTCGCCGCCGCCGCCGCCGCCGTGTCAGGAAATGGTTACCATTGCAACCATGGTCGGGTGGGGTCGGGTGGGGTCGGGTCGGGTTAGGTTAGGTTAGGTTAGGTTAGGTTAGGTTATCATGGCAACCATTTTCTGACCTAAGGTTAGGTTAGGTTAGAGGGGATGGCCAAGGCTTAAATTCTGACACGGCCCGTCGCTGCCGCCGTGTTAGTATCGCACGGAATTAAGGGTATTCGGGAGCCGGGGATTTCCGAGACTTCCCCACGGACTTCCCAGACTTCCCCATAGATTTTCTCTTTTTTTCCCCCCCGAATTCCCATAGATTCCCCGAGAATTTCCCACGGATTCCCTATAGATTTTTCGGGGATTCCCCAGAATTCCTACGAATTTTCCATAGTTTCCCAGAATTCCCAGGGATTTTCCAAAAAAGCATCGTGAATATACATTCATAAATTTGCAATTTCATAAAATCATAAATTATGACTAAAAAATACATACACGGTGAATTCCTATCGTCCGCACACTTACAATTGTACACTCCGATAGGAATTCGCCCTGTCTAAAAATAACCACAGGCGTCATCAAAATAGGGCTTAAATTCTGACACGGCCCGCCGCTGCCGCCGTGTTAGTATCGCACGGAATTATGGGGACCCGGGGATTTCCCAGAATTCCCCGCGGACTTCCCAGACTTCCCCATAGATTTTCTCGCGGATTCCCCCGAATTCCCATGGATTTCCAAGAATTCCTAGGGATTTCCCAGAATTATTGGGGATTCCCCTTTATTTCCATAGTGTCCCCATTAGGGTGTTTCAAAAAAAATCGATATTTTTTTTTTCTTGCTCTCCGCCCAAAATATCGTAGAATATGTCCGAACAAATATCCTGTTAAAAAAGGAGCTCATAATTTCAATTTTAAGAGGTCCTTCGTCGAATCTGAAGTTTTGCCGTTTAAATAACACAGAAAAATGACTTTTTTACTTTATTTATTCTTGCAACCTAGGAAGAAATTTTTTTTTCATAAAGTCCATGACTATATCTTACAAAGCATTAAATTTGGACAAAAAAATCTCATTGAGCCGAATTTCAATTTTCATTATTAAAATTTTGAGTTTAAAGCTCTGAAAAAAATCAAATAATGAAAATTGAAATTCGGCTCAATGAGATTTTTTTGTCCAAATTTAATGCTTTGTAAGATATAGTCATGGACTTTATGAAAAAAAAATTTCTTCCTAGGTTGCAAGAATAAATAAAGTAAAAAAGTCATTTTTCTGTGTTATTTAAACGGCAAAACTTCAGATTCGACGAAGGACCTCTTAAAATTGAAATTATGAGCTCCTCTTTTAACAGGATATTTGTTCGGACATATTCTACGATATTTTGGGCGGAGAGCAAGAAAAAAAAAATATCGAGTTTTTTTGAAACACCCTAGTCCCCATAGATCTTCCGGGAATTCACCCCGTACAAAAATACCCACAGACGTCATCAGAATAATTGATGATAAATATTTGAATGCTTTTACTCATTTGTCGTATATTGAAAGCAGTTGTTTTCATTTAGATTCTGACAGCTTACAGCTATCGATCTGACAGCTATTATCTTTAATCCTTCTGAAATTTGTGACCTACGAAATATCGGAGACGTAGAGATATTTGCTGAAACTTTACCGGAATCGTGAAGAGATATACTTGCTGAATAAGCTAACTTGAGTATATAAGAGATAATTTGGTTGAAAATAGTTTTTCGAATTTTGAGATTCGATAAACCAATTTCCATACAAGTTTTTCTTCCGAAATTATAATGAATAATTTTAAATCAAATCACATCATTGAGAAATCCATTTTAGGGGACGGTAATTGTTTGTTTAGGTCATTTTCTTATTTTTTATATAATGACCAGGAGAAGCATAGGCAAGTTAGACTAAGGATTGTTTCTGATGTTTATGAAAATTGGCCAGTTTATAAACCATTCATAATAGGGGATGAATCTTATGGTACTGTTGCGTAGTAACTTTTATTATTATAAAGAATGGGAACGGGTTCTTGGTAGATAAATTGATTTGTATTAAAAAGCAATTCTCCAATGAGTGTCTATTATAAGTAACATACGATGAGTTTCGTTGGCAATTAGAAGAAGAGTGAGTGGTCTGAATATTGCAAACTAGCTTGCTACCCGTAAGTCAGAGAGATGCTGACACAGGGAAATTCAGCATAGGCGTATAGGACCCCGTTAAGGTGTCTCAAAGGCAATGAGCGCGAAAGGCAAGGTGTTGAAAATGAGCTACTCTCCACTGTAGTTCGCAGAAGCCAAAGATTAGTGAAAATAATGTAATGGAGAATTATTGGTATCGCGATGTTTTGTCCTCAGTAGGAGGCGAAACATCCCGATCTTGAATATTTTTATTAGTTATATTGAGTTAGACTTTGTCATGAGATAGAAACGATTTGATTATAACACCTTCCCCCTTAAGGTAAAGTGAAACGTTTCAAGGCCACGACCGGGTTCTTTTCACCGTGGTAAGACAGAAATACCGAACGTTCGGTACCTCTGCCTACCGCTAGATGGCGCAGTGCGCATCTTCCGACGCTTGCTACGCTAGTATATACGTATATTATTGCTCGCGATTATATCGAACTTTCCATAACCTCTTATATGAAATTGACTCTTATGTTAAGCTAGCTGTCAAAAGTCTGAGGTTATGTCGTCCTCTTGTATTATTCGGATTCTTGTCCAACAAATCGAACTTCCCATTACCTCAAATCTGAAATGAACTTCTATGTTAGGCTAACTGTCAAAAGTGTGAGGTTATGTCGTCTGCTTATATTATGTGGACTTTTGTCCAACAAATCGAACTTCCCATAACCTCAAATCTGAAATGAACTTCTATGTGAGGCTAACTGTCAAAAGTGTGAGGTTATGTCGTCTGCTTATTTTATGGGGAATTTTGTCCAGCAAATAGATCTTTCCATAACCTCAAATCTGAAATGAACTCCTATGTTAGGCTAACTGTCAAAAGTGTGAGGTTATGTCGTCTGCTCATATCATGTGGACTTTTGTCCAACAAATCGAACTTTCCATAACCTCAAATCTGAAATGAACTCCTAGGTTCAGCTAACTGTCAAAAGTGTGAGGTTATGTATTATGTGAGGGCTTGTCTTATTTGGATTCTTGTCCAATAAATCGATCTCTCCATAAACTCAAATCTGAAATAGAGTGACTAGCTGTCAGTCGAGTGAGGTTAGGTCAGGAGAAGCAGCAGAAACATCTTACGTAAAGCGACAGAAGAAACCTTCACTAGCGCCGCCGCTCGGTTCACAAGTATACTGGTCGCGATGTCGGTACAGGCTCTCACCTCAACTGAATGTCGGTTTTTTAGTTATGAGCGACGGAGAATTATCAATTCTCAGCCATTTATATATCAAATAACACGGAAATAGGCTCAAAGTGTGTGGTTTTTCATTGCGGAGTGGCTGATTATCGGGGAAATGCGATTATCTGCGAGAACAGTGAATAATCCCGCGATTTATGTGGTCGGTACGTCAATCTGTGAAAATTTCTGTCAAATTTAAAAAAAATGAAATAATCAGCCACTTTCTGCCACAATTATGTGTAATCCCTTAAAGTTTCATTGCGATTAATTCAGTAATTTCGGAGAATTCACGATTCCCGTTTTCGAGGTTCTGACAAACGTTTCACTTCACCTTAAGAATGAATGTGAAGCGAAGCAAAATATTCATCGGTTAAAAATAAATATTCCAGGTGAGGATTACAAACTTTTCCTCAGCTGTTATTATAGCCATAAAATTATTCTTAATAAGACGTTCACAATATTATTCTGTACGGATGAGGATTTATAAGTTTTCTTCAAGCGTTTGCTTGATTACATATAATTATTCTTAATATTAACGAATGGAATGTAACGTATGTTCATCCTCTATGATCTCGATCCATGTATCGTAAACGGATAGCATCACCAGCTCCGTCTCCGACGTCAGTTACTGCAGGCATGTGAACTGTTACGGTTGGAGTGCGTATGCGACGAGACCTACAGCAATGAACTATTACGGTTTGGACCATTCCCCTGATTCCTGGGTCACGGTTATTAGGATCTTCTGTCATCTTGTAACACCATTTGATCAACTTATATACTAGATACACGCTCAGTGTGATAGCTGCGAAATAGGTCAAATAACTTACGCGTGTGGACATAGTTTCTTTAGCCTGTTCCTTCAGTATTTTGTCAGTCGATTCTTTGATATTTTTCAATTTATGACTGGCAATGGTTAGGTCATCAAAATTAAAGGTGTTTGTATTAACCAAATCATCGAATTGGAAGTTAGTAATATTTAGAAATTAGGGTATATCCTCACAACAATCGTCGGATCTTAGATCTATTGATGGTACAAAGGTTTTATCAATAGTATTAATAAATATTCTTTTTGGTGTTAACATGGCTGAGTTAGAATAACCCTCACAATTCACACTTAATTCTATTTTTCCAGTATTTTTCAAGGGTATGTCTGAAATTTTGTCGTGCGTCGAACAGCTAATTGTAAGTATTTCAGATTTAGGTAAGACATACAACCATTTATTCTGATTTCCGTGTTGGATCCACACGGGTGCAGTAAGTTTGATGATCCTAACGTCGCATGAAACTGGTAATGATCTGGTGTTTACAAATAGTAAGATCTCACAACTATCAGTGGCATGTGTCAGGTACACTGGTTGTGTTTGCTTACAGATGCGATAGTCATTCTTAATCGGTCTACAGTCTCGTATCATGTCCTCTATTATAATGTAATTTTGTCTTGTATTAGTTATGCCAAAATATTTTATCGCTGGTTGTATGAAGATGGATTTTTCATTTTCTTGTAAGACCGGCATCGGTTTGACTAAGTAGATCTTAAATTCTCTGTCTTGAATTAAAGGGACGTGGATCACAAAGACTAATTTCAGTTCAGTTTTGAAAACTTCTAGGGTTATTCCGTGCATAATGTAATGGATATTTTGTATATTTGGGGTGAGTGCAAAGTCGACATCGTTGGGTATGTTGTTACCTATCGCTTGTAATTCGGCGAGAAGTTGATTTGGTCTCAGGACGGCAGGGTGTAATATATTCTGTTTAGCGAATAATACGGCGTCCATAACGTTACTAATGTCGATTAAAAAGGTTTCTATCATAACGTTGAGTATCATAAAACTTTCGTCAATCAGTTGATAGGCCCATACACTATCTGTTTTGTTAAAGAAAATATATACGTCCCGAGCAATGTTTTTTAAATTTTGATTTATTATGCCCTCGTTTTTGTTCAACTGATGGATCGTGTCATTGAAATTTTCAATCGTTGATGAGACGATGGTCGCTTGTTCTTCAACTAATTGTAGGGTTTTCCTTTCTGCTTTAGTTAGTTTATCTATCTCTGCATCGAATTTTTCTCCATCAGCATTATCGATCAATCCAAAAATTTCTGTGAATACGTGTCCTATTCCATTGAACCAACCCCTTTTAAACCTTCTATTATTGGAATCGCCTTCGTCATAGAGCCCAAGCAGGTCTTGTAGGTCAGTTTGTTTGTCTCTTAACCCATTTATTACACTGTCAAGGAAACCCTAATATTTCCTACATGTTCACATTCTATTATCTGTTTGACATAACACTTTAATTTTATCTGCTAGGGTGGAGATCCGTTGCAGTTGTTAAAAGAAATCGTTCAGATCGAGGAATGTTATTATCCGCCAATCTGTGGGCAACAGTTTAACGGTTCCAATCTGTTCGTAATGAAGCCCAGCAGTATTTTCGTATCTTTTATACTTGTAGTCGTCACCTCCCCATACAAAGGGTCTGCAATCAATTTATTATTCTGTTTGAATCGGTCTTATTGGTTCGGTTGACTTGTGGTATGGTTTCAATGGTCCGGCAGTTTCGTGACTCATTAGTACCAAGTCTCCAATTTCGAAATTTTGTGTTCGGGTAATTTGGTCATAAAAGGTTTTGGATTTTTCTTTCGATTTATCTATGTTTTGTTTCGCGAGGCTTTGGCTGTTTCTCAGTTTTTCGGAGAGTCTTGGAGCATATTCCTCATATGTTTCGTCCCTAGGCTCGTGAGGCACACTACAAGGTACTCTGGCTATTTGTTCAAATATAAGTTCATACGGTGACATTTTGGTGGTAGTATGAGGTGTTGTGTTATACGCAAGGATATAAATTGGGAGCGTTTCGTTCCAGTCGTCTGTAGTTGACATACACCTAAGGTAATCTTTTAACGTGCCGTGACTGCGTTCGAGTGCCCCGTTGGTTTGCGGGTGGTATGCAGTACTATTAAATTTTTTTATTTTTAGTATTTTTGTGACTTGGGTGAACAGGTCACTCATAAAATTTGTGCCTTGGTCCGTAAGGATTGATAGTGGTACTCCGTAGTTAGATATGAAGTTTCGTATGAAAGCTTCTGCAGTATGTTCAGCGGTAGCAGTTCGGAGTGGATAGGCTTGGGAATACTTTGTTAGGTCGTCTTGTAGCGTCAGTATGTAACTATAACCTGATTTTGTAGTCGGTAGGAGCCCAACTATGTCTAAGAAAACCTTCTCAAACGGTTCGTTACTGCTGGTCGTGATCTTCATTGGCATTTTGGTCTTTTGTCGATCAGTTTTATTCTTTTGGGAAGTCGTGCAATTACGAATGTATGTTTTTACATCGTTTTTCATTGAATCTCAGTCGTATCTTTCTTTAAGTCGCGTTATAGTACGATTAACGCCTTGGTGTCCACCTGAAGGACTGTCGTGAAATTCTTTGATAACGTCTTGAATGTGGTTTTGATTGAGATTGGTTTTTATGTATTGTAACATTGCATGTTACTAGGCGCTCCTTACCCCTTGGACGACCTCAGCGGAGTGTCCAAAAATGAATGCATGTATAGGGTGGCCCCGAGGCCGGACCATAATTCCGAGAGGCGACCGTGACCGACTTAAGATCTATGTGACATATTATTTATTCTTTTGTTTTTCTTTCCGACTTTTCTCTGACATGTGGGAGACGAGGTCCAGCTGACGGCTAAAACACTCCGACAGAGACACACCCCGACGGACGCACGAGACGTAATATCGACTGTGGAGATCCCTCTCGACGACCGCTAGCTCCAACATCGATCATAAGGACACGGGGGAGTGCCTAGGGCATTCTGCAGCGAGGGAAATCGGTGGTGGAAGAGATTCCCGCCACCAAGAAGAGCCTGCAACCCGTAGTCCTCCGATTCAACGAGCGAATGACGCGGTGGTGGACTTCGAATTACGCGCGTAGCGACAACAAGTCGCCATATTTAAGGGATCCTGCGCTCGATGCGAAAATCGATATTTGGCCGTAACACGAGGGCGCTGATTACCGGCGCCATGCGGTCTCGTCACTCTGCGTTAGACTAGCGTACCGAACACTCGGGTGTTATCGAAAGCTAATATAGTCCGTTTTTTTTGTTTCCTTTTGCTTCTTAACCCCGTGGGTTATTACTCTCGTGTAATTTTTTTTTTGGTTTGTGTGCACTCGAGAAACCGAGGGCGTGAGATGGATTACGGCAGGGAGAAAATCCTGTTTCTCCGGTGGCTGGAAGACGGTAAGCGTTAGCTATTCTTACCCATGCTAATTTGAATCCGGCAACGGCCGTCTGCCATATTGCCTAAGTGTAGCCACGAGGCTAATTAGAATTTTTGGGATCGAATTAAGCCGATCTCCGAGAGGTAGGCCGTCACCAGTGTCCCCATGTATTAGATTTCGAGTTCGAGTCGTTGTTACATGTCAATTTATTGTATCTTTTAGTAGTTTCGTTGCGTCTATACCTGTCGTATACGAGTGCGACAGAGTTAGTGATAGTCGGTCACTGTCGCTCTCTCTTCCTCCTGCGGGGAGAGGCGAAGCTCGAGGCTTAGTCCAGGGCCTCTATTTATTTCAAGTTCGAGGCGTAGTTCGCGATTCGAGCCATTGGAATTATTTAAAATATTAATAGTGCAAGCCGCAGAGTTAGGTTAAGTTAGAATTAGGTAAATTTAAAAAGAATTGTAAATAATTGTATTCGTTTTTCACCGTGAGGTTTCACCTCATGGGGGCGTACCGATCGCCTATACACGATCGGGAACGTCTTTTGTTCTTGTTAAATTATTGAGCCGCGAGGCATCTATTTTTGTTAATTTAATTTCGGTCGAGCCGTAGGCTCTAGCTTTGTTAGCTGTTAAGTTATTGTGATTTCCTCCTCGTGGGGGGTATTCAGTGTTTTAGCTAATTTATTGTCTCCCGAGGACCCGATTTGTCGAGTTCTTTAGTTTTGTCATATTTTTCCTTGTTATTGCTATCCTACGTGGAAGCCAGTAGTTTGTTTGTTATTGTAAAGCTCGGCAAACGCGACCAGGTCGCCTTTACACGACCTGCAGCCGATTTATACCCGAGGGGAAGTACCCCCGGGTACACGATTTGTTAATTTCATAATTTTTTTTTTCTTATCATTCAATAAATTCTATTTTGTTAGTAAATTCAAAATTTCGAGTCGTTTGTTAACGCCCCGCTAATCCTTCATTTGATCCCGACCCCTCTCCGGGGTACTGCAGCTAGCCGACGCTTCGGTACGTTAGGTTATATTCTTTTGGTTTAGATTTTTGTAAACGGCGGTTATCCGCCTGGCGCCCAACTTTTCAGATTCTCAGTTTCGGCCAATTGTAGAGTGGAGGGACCTCGGAGCCTAGCTATCCGGTCTAGCTCCGAGGGCCAATAAAAATCCACGTCGCAGTATGTACAGACAGTTATTTTGATTCCCGATCTCTTAAATATGAATCGTAACATCGTCCGAATTTCATGCCATTTTAAATGATCGATCCCGCAACCGATGCTGGGTATAGAAATTGTTCTGATCGAGTCTATCTCTTATTTTTCCCTGAATTTTATCAAACTTATGTATAAATCTTCGTATGTAGGCTTATCCCAAAAGCATTGCTTGGTCATTATGTAATAAACGTTACGGTCTCGTAGGGTAAGCTTACCAGTTGCGTATAGTTCAGCTGATTCCCTCAAGTTCTCGACATTGCCATATCTAGTTTTGAATTCTAGTGCTATTCCTTGACTCATTTCCAGATCAGTGGAAACAGCGTGTGCGTAGTTATCTGTTGGATTGAAAAGGTCATCGTGGATTTCTACGATATCCGAGTTTTGTATTATTGTCGTTTTTATGAGTTAGAGGTATTCAGGGTACGATGGGAGAGAGTCCCTAGCTCTGATAGAAAATATTTTGAACACATGATTAGTTGGTGGGTCGATAGGATTCCTACTAAGCGCATCTGCGTTCTGATTCTTTATTCCAGGTTTGAAACAAATCTCATAGTCGAATTCCGAAATTTTCAATTGCCATCTGACCAATTTACTATTTGGGTCTTTGATCTTAAACAGCCAAGTCAGGGGCCTATGGTCGGTAAATATCCTGAATTTTCTCCCGAACAGGTATGGTCTGAAATGTTGAGTCCCCCATACTATGGCCAGCAGCTCGCGTTCGATTGTGGAGTAGTTACTTTCTGCCTTATTTAGAGTCCGCGAGGCGTATGCAACAGGCCTGTCGTCGCCTGGAACACCTTGAGATAAGACGGCCCCTAGAGCAGTGTTACTGGCATCTGTTGTTAGATTAAACGTCTGTGTATAGTCAGGGTATATTAGGACTGAGTCAGATATTAGGGCGTTCTTTAGTTCCTCGAAGGAATTTTGCTGTAATGACGACCATTCAAATGCTGTGTTTTTCCGCAAAAGTTCTGTCAGTGGTTTAGCTATCGTCGAGAAATTATTTATGGAACGTCTATAGTATCCTACAAGCCCGAAAATTGATTTTATTTTCGTAGGTGTGTTGGGTGTAGGGAATTCCCTGACTGCTCTGACTTTGTCTGGGTCAGGTTTAACTCCGTCCTCTGATATAATGTGTCCTTAGTAAGCAACCTCTTTCCTCAAGAACTCACATTTATTCGGTTGTAACCGCAAGTTGTATTCTTTCAATTTCAGTAGTAACCCCCAAAGTTTTTCTGTATGGGTTTGGAGTGAGTCGGCGTAAATTATAAGGTCATCTAGGTACACTAAACATTTCAATCCTTGTAACCCCGATAGGACGGTATTCGCTAGCCTCTGAAATGTAGCTGGGGCATTTTTAAGCCCAAATGGCATGAATGCAAATTCAAAATGTCCCTTACTGGTGAAAAATGCGGTTTTATGCATATCGTCGGGATTCATTGGAATTTGGTGAAACCCGCTGGCCATGTCGAGTACGGAAAAGTATTTAGAGTTTCCTAATTGATCCAGGATATCTACTATATTGGGCAGCGGGTAAGCATCCCCTATTGTTTTATCATTCAGTTTTCGATAATCTACGACTATTTTCCATTTTTTAATCCCTGATGAGTCTAATTTCTCTGGTACTACCCAGATGGGTGAATTCCATGGTGAGTTTGAATTTCGAATGATTCCTTTATTAAGGAGATCTTGCGTTTGTCTATCTATTTCTGTTTTGTGGATTTCCGGGTACCGGTATTGTCTAACATGAACCGGGGTATCGTCGGTGGTTTTAATTTTGTGGGCACAAGCATGTGTACCCTGCAATGTGTCCCCTTCTAAACAGAAAAGTTCGTTGAACTTGGTGCGGGCTTCTATTATACTTCCTTTTTCTTCTAAATTTAGATGGTCTAATCTTAATGCGTCTTTCAATTTTTTGATTTTGTCAGCTGAATTATTTTCGTTTATACAATTAACTGATTGTATCTCGTCAATCTCAGAGTCTAGGATTCTGTAAACTCTTTGAGGTTCGATAAGGATAGTATGATCTGTGTCGGTTAAATTGATGATGCTTGTGATAGCTGTGTCGTCGGGTCTAATTGTTACGTAGCTTTCGCTTATTACGATTCCTGGTTTTAATTCGACCCTGTATATTGAGCCTTCTTTTATGGAATCTTCGGCGATGGTGGGATGTCTGCCAAGATTTCTGTCCTTGCAGGGATAGTGAATTGTTTTTCATTTTGCAGTTTGTATTTGCGGCTACCTAATAGTAACTCGGGATTATCTTCGCCTCTGCATCTATAACTGATCGGCACATTATTGAATTGTGTTAAAAGGTGGTTGCCTATTGAACTATCTTGTGTTATGTCTAAGGAGTCGTCTACTACATGGAATTTGATCGGCCTAACTTCGTCTCCACCATTGAGCGTGAGTTCAATGGTTCCTAATGTGTGTGCTTGTGAGTCGCTAGCTAGGCCTTTTAATTCAATGCGCTCTTGTGGGTTTATCTGTGATGAATTTAAGATGAATTTCTTCTTGATCAAACATGGGTAGGCTCCGGTGTCCAACATCAGCAAGCGTTTAGGTTGGTTTAACTCGGGTATTGAGAAAATTACGTTATTTGGGGAGCCAATTAGATTTATTTTATGTTCTGGTATTTCCATTTTCCCGCTGTTTGTGTTGAGCGGTTTTCTATAACGGACGTCGTCCCGCTCATCGACGCAGTCCGTTCCCCAAAATACGAGGTTCCTACATGGTTTTGTTTAGTTTTCGCGGCTAACATAGCTTTCTTTTTGAAACATTTGTTTTCTATATGCCCGGGCTTTTTACAAAAGAAGCACCTAATTCTGGAACTATGGATGGGGTAGATTCGTTGGCATCCGTCGCATGTAATTTCTTCTATTATAGAATCACAGCCATTTATTATTTCAAAACAGTTTTGTGAGCAGCTGTTTTCTGGTTGGTGGTCTAGGTCTACGTACTGATCAGATTCTGAACTAGAGCCTGCCTCAAGGGTATTTATTAGTTCGAATCTCTGTTTCTTAAAACATGTTTTTGCCGTGTGCCCGATTTTATTGCAGTTTTGGCAAACAAGATCACTTCTATTAGTAGCAGTGGTTTTCGCAAGATGAGTAATTTGGTTTTCAGTTTCTCTCAATTTTTCTTCCTCAGTGGCCCAATTATAGGCTTGAAGTAAGTCCTTAGGGTTTTTCAGTCTTAAGATGTCACGTAGTTTTTCGTTAAGTCCGTAAATGAAACAGTCTCGTGCTTTTGTCGTGATGTTTTTCTCGTAAAATACAGTCTCTTCCCTAGATTTTACTGGACCAGATTCTACTACTCTTATGCACAGGTGTTCTATTCTTCGATAGAAGGAATCGACAGACTCACCGGGACGTTGTCGACAAATGCTTAATTCTAATTCCCATTGTCTATTTATTCCTTTCGATCCATAAAACAGTAGTAATTCTCTTTTCAGAGAATTGTAGTCTTGAATTTCCTTATTTTGAATCCTTTCATATGCCTTACCAGTGATTTTGATACGTATATACTCGTAAAGTACTTCTAATTCTGTATTGATGCATTGTTTGATCGCACGGTCGCATTTGTCAATAAATTCTCTGACGCTAATATCCTTTCCGGTAAATACGGGAAGGAGTTTGGCTAGTTTTTCAGCTGATACTGGCATTTTCTAGGATTTCAATTACAATTTCCAATTTTACTATATAGTGCTAGTTCATAAGACTTACAGTAACAGCAGAATAGGCCAATGCATAACGTTATCAGTGTTGAGAGCTCGAGTTCGCCGTACCATCGGATCCGTAGTTGGCTGTTTTGGCGATGGATTACTGGAGTCTTCTTGCGTTTATGTCTTGACGGATCTTGAGGTTTCTTGAGCGCCTCTTTATATAGGGCACGTAATGTAACTTTTCTACCTGGGGTACGATTTGTTGCGAGGGTGTCTTTTTATTTTTTTTTCGTGGAGTCGCACTTCAGTATACTTTGATCTGTTGATTCTTAGCTTCGATCACTTCACAGGGTCTTATTAACGTTGGTTCCATACAACGGTGGAGATTATATGTCAATCCACGGACAGTGATTTTTGTCAACGTTGATGTATAACAACGGTGAATTATGTGTTAATCCACGCACTCAGATTTTTGTTAACGTTGATGTATTACAACGGTGAGGGTTTTGTTAACGTTGATTTCGTACAGCGGTGAACTATGTGTCAATCCACGCACAGTGATTTTTGTTAACGTTGATGTATTACAACGGTGGGGGTTTTGTTTTGATATCGTTGGTTTACTACAACGGCCTCTTGTTCTCTTATCTGACGGTTCACTGTTTATTAAAATTTTTTTTTTTTTTTTCAATCCGAAATCCGTGTTTCTGACACCACTGTTGTATAGTAACTTTTATTATTATAAAGAATGGGAACGGGTTCTTGGTAGATAAATTGATTTGTATTAAAAAGCAATTCTCCAATGAGTGTTTGTTATAAGTAACAGACAATGAGTTTCCGTTGGCAATTAGAAGAAGAGTGAGTGGTCTGAATATTGCAAACCAGCTTGCTACCCGTAAGTCAGAGAGATGCTCACACAGGGAAATTTAGCATAGGCGTATAGGACCCCGTTAAGGTGTCTCAAAGGCAATGAGCGCGAAAGGCAAGGTGTTGAAAATGAGCTACTCTCCACTGTAGTTCGCAGAAGCCAAAGATTAGTGGAAATAATGTAATGGAGAATTATTGGTATCGCGATGTTTTGTCTTCAGTAGGAGGCGAAACATCCCGATCTTGAATATTTTTATTAGTTATATTGAGTTAGACTTTGTCATGAGATAGAAACGATTTGATTATAACACTATGAAGAAAGACGAAGACATCATAAGCTTGAAATATCGAAAAAGTGAACATCACTGTTGGCTGACTGAAGACGAAATCGATGGACTTGTCCCAATGACAAATGAATTTGTAAATTTCCAACAGTAAATTGTTGAATAAATATTTTTTGAGAAGGGGCTCAATCAATCAAGTCGAGTCAAATTGTTGTGAAGTGCATTGGCCTGACGTTTCGGCAGTAATATGCTGCCCTCATTAGAGGCTATTTATCAAAAAATTATTACAAAACAATTAGTCAAAATATGACAATGGTGTACAAACATAATATTTACAAAGTCAGAGATAATAAGCGTATGATTTAACTATGCGTCAATAATGGACATACAAAAAAAAGAGTTACTAGTCACAAGAGTTTTGAAAGTCCAGAAGTTGAAATGAAATGCAGACAAAACAAATACGACGAAAGTCAATTCTATAAAAGTAAGCGGTCGAATTGACTCGTAATACGATAGTGAGAAGAAGCTTAATACACCTTATTATAATAGGTGTTGTATTAAAAAACATGGTTACAAGATCACCAAGCTCCCACTGCAAGATGAACTAAGTGTCATCTTGTGCTGGTGAGAACGTTGAATAAAACTAAGTGGTGTGACAACTCTCTTTATATACGTTCTCGTTTAATGTTGACATCCAACTGAGTGACGTCTGTGGCTGACGTCAGTGATTGACGTCAATGACTAACGTCAATTAGTGTTGAGCTTGTGTCCGTGACCAAGCCCTTTCACACAATAACAAAGGTTAATAAAATTAAGAACAGCTTTTGGATCTTAACCTACGCAACATGTTAGAGTAAGGCAAATGTAGTTTTTTAGTGTCTTCTTTCTTATTAAGACTATTGAGTTGTAAATTAATGCGTAGCATCTCTCAGGTGATACGTTTTGACCATACTGGTTCCCTATCTAGCACTGCTGCATTCTCCCAATCAAAGGAATGGTTGGGATAATGCACTTCACAACAATTTGACTCGACTTGATTGATTGAGCCCCTTCTCAAATAATTACTTATATCGATTGATACCTTCATGATGATGAATACTACGGGGGTTCAATCTATGTTACCCTTACACAACACTAGTTTTTACAAACGGTTGACACAAGTACATGGAACGAAAACCACCACCATCTTCAAAGAGTGGGTTGACAACAAGAGGAAAATCACCATTTCCTCATCACAACTACGGTTCCTCCTGAAATGCAGAACTTACGACACAAGACCGGAACACATCCAACGGATCAGGGATAGATTGGAGTCCACCACCTGCCACAGCAAAATGGGATCTCTCTTGTTACGTAAGAGCATTCTTCAATTTACAACTAGTCTACTAAATATAGAGATTGAAGACTTGCACATTCACCTGTGCTTTTTGAGCAAAAAATCGGACAGACTTCTGATTGCGTTACGCAATTTACTCCCGCATAAGGTGTTAGATGACTTAATTACGTATCAATGCGCCAATCTTGACCTCTTGATCGACAAACTGAACATGAACTTCACACGAAAATTTAATGGTCTGACAGATAGACCTGTAGTTAAACAAATTCATACACAAGATCTGACACCAGTCCCTGCTAAGTCTAGAGAACGGTGGTTTGTGAATTTAACACAAACATCGATCCCGGAAGACGTGATCGGAACTGTATCTTTGGGTCCTAAATTTTCACCATCAACGAACTTAGACCAAGAGACCATTATTGAAGTCATTAAAAATGTCGAACATGCCATCAACACACCAGCATTTCCTGATGACCGTAAAAAAGAACTGAGAAGTAAATTAATAAAGAATATAGAGCACTTTTCACGTAATAACAGACACACCAACATTGAAGACCAGGTAGCTACACATAAGCTCAACACAACCCGTCAATTTCTAAGAAGTAATAATAACATCTTTTTCACGAGCGCTGACAAAAGGAATGTCACTGTAGCACTAGACAAGGATGATTACACACTAAAATTAAAGACTCTATTCTTTGATACCACCACATAAAGATTAGTAAACAAGAACCCACTAACCGGATTACGTAAGTCCTCACAGAGAATACCAGACAGATGGAATTCTAATTGCTTCCTATCTAAACAATATCATAAGAACGAATTAACACAAACGAACACCTGTCTCTCTAAAGGGTATGGTCTACCAAGAATACATAAAAAAAGACACACCTCTTAGACCTATCATCTCAGCCATAGGGAGTCCCACGTATGGAATTTCAAAGTTTTTGAGCAACTTACTGATCAATAGTATACCCTGTAACATTGCATGTTACTAGGCGCTCCTTACCCCTTGGACGACCTTAGCGGAGTGCCCGAAAATGAATGAATTAATAGGGTGGCCTCGAGGCCGGACCATAATTCCGAGAGGCGACCGTGACCGACTTAGACCTATGGGACATATTATTCATTCTTTCGTTTTTCTTTCCGACTTTTCTCTGACATGTGGGAGACGAGGTCCAGCTGACGGCTAAAACACTCCGACAGAGACACACCCCGACGGACGCACGCGACGTAATATCGCCTGTGGAGATCCCTCTCGACAACCGCTAGCTCCAACATCGACAAGGAGGACACGGGGGAGTGCCTAGGGCACTCTACATCGAGGGAAATCGGTGGTGGAAGAGATTCCCGCCACCAAGAAGAACCTGCAACCCGTGGTCCTCCGATTCAACGAGTGAATAACACTGTGGTGGACTCCAAATTGCGCGCGTAGCGACAACAGTTCGCCATAGTTAAGGGATCTCGCACTCGATGCGAAAATCGATATTTGGCCGTAACACGAGGGCGCTGATTACCGGCGCCATGCGGTCTCGTCACTCTGCGTTAGACTAGCGTCTGCAAGACTAGCGTGTCTCTAGCTCTACTTATTGTGGGAAGATTCTTTTTTTTGTTTGCGTTCAATTTCTAGCCCCGTGGGCCTACTTTATAACGTCGTTTTGTATGGGTAGTTATCTGCCGATACAGAATCGTGGGTGTGTGAGACGACCCCGAAAGGGATGAATTACGGCCGAGAGAAGGTGCTCTTTGTCAGGTGGCTGGAAGACGGTAAGCGTTAGCTATCCTTACCCATGTTAATTTGAATCCAGCAACGGCCGTCTGCCATATTGCCTAAGTGCAGCCACGAGGCTAGTTAGAATTTTTGGGATCGAATTAAGCCGATCTCCGGAATGTAGGCCGTCACCAGTGTCCCCATGTATTAGAGTTCGAGTTCGAGTCTTTGTTATACGTCAATTTATTGCATATTTTAGTAGTTTCGTTGAGTCAATACCTGTCGTACACGAGTGCGACAGAGATAGTGATAGTCGGTCACTGTCTCTCTCTCTTCCTCCTGCGGGGAGGGACGAAGCTCGAGGCTTAGTCCAGAGCCTTTATTTATTTCGAGTTCGAGGTTTAGTTCGTGATTCGAGTCATTAGTATTACTTAAATTATTAATCGCGCAAGCCGCAGAGTTAGGTTGAGTTAGAATTAGGTAAATTTAAAAGAATTGTAAATAATTATATTCGTCTTTCACCGTGAGGTTTCGCCTCACGGGGGCGTACCGATCGCCTATACACGATCGGGAACGTCTTTTGTTCTAGTTAAATTTTTGAGCCGCGCGGTATTTATTTTTGTTAATTCAATTTAGGTCGAGCCGTAGGCTCTAGCTTTGTTAGCTGTTAAGTCATTGTGATTTCCTCCTCGTGGAGAGTATTTAGTGTTTTAGCTACTTTATTGTCTCCCGAGGACCCAATTTGTCGAGTTGTTAAATTTTGCTTTATTTTTCCTTGTTATTGCTCTCCCCACGTGTAAGCTCGTAGTTTGTTTGTTATTGTAAAACTCGGCAAACGCGGCCAGGTTGCCTTTACACGGCCTGCAGCCGATTTACACCCGAGGGGAAGTACCCCCGGGTACACGATTTGTTAATTTCATTTTTTTTTCTCATCATTCAATAAATTCCATTTTGTTATTAAATTCTAAATCTCGAGTCGTTTTTTAACGTCCCGCTAATCCTTTATTTGATCCCGACCCCTCTCCGCGGTACTGTAGCTAGCCGACGCTTCGAGTACCCGTAGGTAAAATTTTAGTAATATTTTGTTTAGATTTTCTTTAAGCGGCGGTTATTCGCCTGGCGCCCGACTTTCATATTCTCAGCTTTTGGCCAATTGCAGAGTGGAGGGACCTCGGAGTCTAGTTATCCGGTCTAGCTCCGAGGACCAATGAAAATCCACGTCGCAAATTGGCGCCCAACGTGGGGCTCGAACCCACGACCCTGAGATTAAGAGTCTCATGCTCTACCGACTGAGCTAGGGTTAGCGGCGCGTACGCTCGAAGCAACTTTGTATCGTAGCCGCGCGGCACCACATCTTCCGTTTATTTTGGCGTTCGAATTCTTTGTTTCTTGCCACGCGGGATTGCGGGCGATCCCTATTAGTTTTCTCTGTTATCGGAAGAATACCGATTATTTTAATTCGGTGCATTTTGGTTTTAGTATTATTTTTTTTTTGCCGCGTCTTCCCCGCTAGAGTGGCAAACTCGAATTAGCTGTGCTCAAGCACGTCTTATGCACCGGGACACTGGACACGGACTCCCAATCTTAAAATTGAGAGCTGTTCGCTATATTATCTTATCTACCTGCTATTGAATTGTTTTTCTTTGTTCCTTTTGTGTAATATCTCCCTGTGCATGATTTGTGGTGGTGGATAATTTGTACTATAGGTGATCACGTAGTGACGACCCGCAGTAAACAACAATACTGAGTACCGGCGGAGTTCTACCACTACTATCGCCAGGGAACAACATTTAAGATTACAGATAAACAATTGCATAAAGCTAGCTAGCGAGGTTATTGTCCAGAATTCGACGGCTAAATAATATCATAGTTCGGGTTTCGAGTAAATATCCCTTAGTCGGTGGGAGAACATAGTCCATTGTTCGACGGACTTTTAATACGCCCCGCACCGAGGGGAATACGTGTCGTCACCGAAAAGCGACTCGACGCTGGTAGATGTCGCGTATATTCGAGTTTTGAATTTTGTATTTGGCAGGGGTGCTCAGCCGTGGGTTCTGAGGACCATATGAGAACGACAGCGGTTCTCATTTCAAGGCGATCTCGACGAGTAGACTCGTCGAGAAGATAGAGTCCCACTCCCTCAGTATGTTTTGAGCTTCCTTTTTTTTTGTTATCTTTCGGGTTCGGGTTCGAGTTCAATTTCGGGTTCGAGTTTCGGGTTCGGGTTCGAGTTCAATTTCGGGTTCGAGTTCACGTTCGGGTTCGAGTTCGCATTCACGTTACGTTACGTTTGGGTTGCACTTGCGTTGAGTAATCTCAACCTGCCCCTCTAAGTGCAGAATTCAGAACGAATAGTGTTTTTGGTATTTCACGATTATTAGATCGACAACTACCAGTGCGAGTCAAATTTTCGCGTTTCGGTTTATTTTTGTTGTTTTTTTTTTTCGAGCGCGTGACTTTTACGCCCCTTAAGGGAGAAAGTGCGTCAAAAACGCGCTGATTTCTCCGGAAATTTTATTCGCGCGTTCATATTTTAGTCAAATTTTTGTGGTGTCGACTGAGGCTTAGATTCCTCATAAAGTCATGGCGTCAATGGAGACCCCCTTCGGAGGCGCTTTGTGGGATTTAACTCACGAAGAGTTATCCCAATTATTGAGTTCGTTACACATTAGCCCCGAGGGTTCCGTAATTGAGTTGCGTGATCGATATTTGCGTTATTGGCGGTGACGACAGGGCGAACATACGATTCCATGGTACCCCGAGGATGAAACGATTTTCATCGCCGGAGAAAGGGTCCAACCCGGTAGCAGCTGGGAACCGGTAACCCACCCCTTATCCCCGCGCGTCTCGTTCGCTACAAACTTCGAGTCACGCCCGGTAACAACCACGACGACGAGTATTACATACTCGGTAGCTCAGCCGGTCATGTCAACCATAGCTGAACCAAGGCCCACGGTTCGCGCACCGAGCTCACCCGTGAGGCCAGTACCAGCTCGCGGCATCCCCGACGCAAACGAAGCGTACCGGGATTTTCATAGAGATTATGCAGCGTTTCAAGAAATCCTAAGCGAGGATACCCCCGAAGTGATGCCTCGCAGATCGACTACTCACCCGCGAGTATTAGCAGAATACGGTCACGAGTATCAGCGAGCGTCGCAAAATGAGGCCCCGCGTATAACCGTGCCGGAGTCAGTGCGTGAAATAGAGGAACAGTACTTCAGACTAGGAATATTAGCCTCCAGGCGGGCAATGTTAGCTCCGGAAATAATAGAAATTAGCAGTAGTCCACGCCGCCTACCGCGAGAATATAGTCGAAGAGAAACTTTCAGAGGTCGGGAAGAAGTTGAACGACAACCGCGCACAGAAACGTGGCCGGTGACAGGCCCTACGCGCCCGGAAGTCGACTTCCGAAGACACCGAAGTCCATCGCCGATTAATACCCACCCACCCACCCAGCATAACGTCCCCAATACAAGAGTACGGGATGAGCCGCAAAACAACTGGAATGCAGTACCGGGGCCCACGCATTCGAACTGCAGAGACCGAGCGAAAGAGGTCATAGAGGCCTTACGTAGGTGGAATGTAAAATTCGGTGGCGGAAGCGAACAGAGTGCGGAAGATTTTTTGAGTCGGTTAGACGACTGCAAGAGATTCACCCCGTTAACCGGTAGGGAAATAATACAATCTTTGCTGATAATCTTTACGGGAGTCGCCTCCGAATGGCTACGAATCGAGCGAGATAGCTGGTCCAGCTACGAGGACTTTCAGCAGGCGTTTAGAGGCTGGTTCGGCGACGAAACAGTAAACAAACGATTTCGTCAACAAGCTGCGACGCGTACACAGGGAGAGAACGAGTCAGTAACTGACTATCTGACCTGTATTCGGGGATTATTACACCGCATGACGCGACCATACGCCTTAGAAGATCAGCTGGACTTAGCGTTTGAAAATCTGCGTCCGAATATTCGCGAGACTTTAGACCGGACGCTAATTAGGAGCTTTCAGGAGTTAGCCCGAGCTGCGACAGCGAGGAAAAGAAATATAGAGTTATCACGTACATATAGACCACCCCCATCACCCGAAGATTCGTTCATGGCGGAGCTAGCGTGCAAGGCTAAGGCCAAACAGCAGCGAAGAGCTCCGGCATTAGCAGCAGTGGAGGATCTAGCCGCGACGAACAATGCACCGAAAGCTCCAGCTACCCCACGCTCGGGTAGGCAGGGTGCTAGGGGTATAGGGGGGGGAGGAAGGCCTTGGAAAAGGCCATAAAAGAACAGTTAGCGGCCATACAAAATTTAGAAAAGAAATTAGAGACCGTGGCCGTAGCTGCGCAGGCTAGGCAACGCACTCCGGAGCGCCCAATGAACGCGAGGGTAGCCACAACCGTAGCTCACCCACAGACATCGAACACCAGGCTACCAATGAACGGTGGACCGACGGTCGTCTGTTCCAATTGCGGTCGTAGAGGACACATTTAGAGGGAGTGCCCAGCGCCTAAGACCCGTTTTTGCTATCATTGCGGTAGGAAAGACGAAATAGCGACCACATGTTCTCGATATCATCCGGGAAACGAGACAGGGGACTCACGAGAAGGGCCAGCGAGTCACCCAAGGTAGGAAATTCGTGCCCAAATAATTCAACCGAGCCAGATGCAGAATGTTTTCCGATGCAGACTCTCGAGCTGCGACCGCGCTGGTTTTTAAACGTAAAAATCGGAGAGTCAACAGTTCGCGCCTTAGTAGACACCGGGTCTTCCAGAAGTTTTTTAGGAGCCTCCGCTAGGAAAATCGCCGAAGAAAATGGTCGTTCACTAGGTCAACCAGCCTTTGAACGAGTCATACTGGCAAACGGCGATACCGAGGCCGTAGTAGGAGAATTTAGTGTGCCGATAGAACTACTAGGAAGAACCCACGAGCTCGCGATTCGAATTCTCCCGTCTTTAGCTTGAGGATGCATCCTCGGTATGGATTTTATTAGGTTATTCGGGTTAGAGATGTATGGCGGAAACGATACTTGGCGGTTAAAAGATGGACCGGACGTTTTGAGTTCTTTTTTTGAGTCAATATCGATGACCACCGGGTTAGCTGACGCGTGCTACGGAATAGCAGAGCTAACATCAGCGGAGAAAACGGTACTGGAGAAGTTTCTTGAGCGAGAGTTACCTGCGGTCACGGGCTCACTAGGCTTAACGAACTTAGCCGAGCATACTTTAGATACGCAGGGAAATTCTCCGATCGAACAAAGATACTATTTAGTATCCCCAGTAGTACAAGCCGCGATCCATGCTAAAGTCGATCGTATGTTAGCCGAGGGCGTAATCGAGCATTCACAAAGCGCATGGTCAAGCCCCATTCTAATGTTCAAAAAGCCGAATGGAAGTTATCGTTTTTGTTTGGATTTTTGTAAAGTAAATAGCGTCACGAAGAAAGATGCCTATCCGATCCCTTATATATCAACGGGATCTTAGATAAATTACGTGCCGCAAGGTATATTTCGACGATTGATCCGAGTCAAGCATATCATCAGATTCCCTTGCACCCAGACAGTCGTGAGGTCACTGCTTTTACTGCACCGGGCAGAGGCTTATTTTAGTTTACGAGAATGCCATACGGACTCACCGGAGCCCCCGCGATGTTTCAACGACTGGTTGACAAATTAATTACACCGGATATGGAACCGCATGTTTTCGCGTATTTGGACGATATAATAGTAGTTACCGATAATTTCGTGAAGCACGTAGACTGGCTCAAACGCGTGTTTGATCAGATAGCAAGAGCGGGTCTAACATTGAATCCCAATAAGTGTGAGTTTTGTAGGGAAGAAGTAAGATATCTGGGGTTTAGAGTTAATAGCGAGGGGTTATAAATCGACCCCGACAAGATCGAACCAATTGTTAGTTATCCGGCACCCCGGTCCTTGAAACAATTGCGACGGTTTTTAGGGATGGCCTCGTGGTACCGCCGATTTATTCCAGCGTTCGCGGGCTCCTCGGAGCCATTAACGCGGCTTTTACGCAAAGATAGACGGTGGGGATGGGGTGAAGCGCAAGATCAAGCTTTTAATGAATTAAAATCCGCGTCAACAACCGCCTCAGTATTATCATGTCCTGATTTTCGCGTACCGTTCGTAGTACAGACGGATGCCAGCGATTTTGGGATAGGCACCGTTTTGACCCAGACGATCGACGAGGTCGAAAGAGTCATAGCTTATGCGAGTCGCACCCTTTCGGAAGCCGCGAGAAAATATTCGGTGACTGAAAAAGAATGTTTAGCGGTCATTTGGGCTATTAAGAAATTTCGCGCTTATCTCGAGGGGTACCATTTTACGGTGATAACGGATCACAGCAGCCTCCGATGGTTGCATAATTTGCATAATCCGACGGGTCGTCTAGCTAGGTGGGCGTTAGAGCTCCTGGAGTACGATTTTGAAGTCGTACACCGGGAAGGAGCTATGCACCATGTCCCCGATGCATTGTTGCGGATGTATGAAGACGAGGTCGAAGATCTCGCCGCCGTACATTTAGCTGCGATTAACGAGGCGCAGGACACATGGTACACCCGGAGGGTACAAGAGGTGTTAGCAGCACCGAAGAAATATAGAGGTTGGTCGGTATTCGAAGGCCGGCTATATTATTTCCGACCGAATCCGGTGACAGAGCCGATAATTGAGGAACTTAATCCGTGGAAATTAGTCCTACCAGCGGAGCACCGAGCTCGAGCGTTTACCGAGTCACACGAGGACCCGCAGGCTGGACATCTCGGAATGGAGAAAACATATGCTAGAATCCGCGAGGATTATTATTGGCCTGGGATGTTTCGAGACGTGGTAGTAGCGGTACGTCGGTGTCAACAATGCAAAGTCGAACAGGCCCCGCCCGCCGGTTTGATGGGAGATCGCGTGGTGAATCAACCGTGGACAGTCGTCGCAGCTGACGTAATGGGTCCATTTCCTCGTAGTCGTTCGGGATACGAATATTTATTGGTCTTCGAGGACTTATTTACCAAGTGGGTGGAGTGCACCCCGTTGCGCAAATATAACGTTGAAGTTTGCATCGTTGGAACGCAACGAATTCGAAAAAAAAAAAAAAATTAATAAATCGACTAGAAATGATCCTACTGTGTTGAGAAAGTGAAAACGACTTTAAATAACATGAAAACAATTATCTTCCCCCGCATTACGGCACCCTTAACAGGGGGTGAAATCTTAATTTTTTTATTTCACTCGGGATGATGACATTCCCTAAAATTTTATTTCACCTCAATACTCTTTGGGATTGATCAAAAGCTAGAAAAAATTATGGGACGACCCCGACATCCGGAACCCACCCTAAAACGGGGGTGAAATCTCAATTTTTTTATTCCACCCAGAATGATGACATTCCCTAAAATTTCATTTCACGTAAATACTCTTTGGGATTGATCAAAAGGTAGAAAAAATTATGGAACCACCCCGACATCCGGAACCCACCCTAAAACGGTGGTGAAATATTTAGATTTTTATATCACTTGAGGGGTGGGCATTGCTCAAAATTTTATTTCACGGAAATACTCGTTAGGATTGATCAAATGCTAGAAAAAATCATAAACACGCCCCGACCTCCGGAACCCACCCTAAACGGGGGTGAGATTTTTAATCTTCAGATTTTCATATCACTTGAGGGGTGAGCATTGCTCAAAATTTTATTTCGCGAAAATACTCTTTGGGATTGATCAAAAGCTAGAAAAAATTATGGAACCACTCCGACTCCCGGAACCCACCCTAAAACGGGGGTGAAATCTTAATTTTTTTATTTCACCCAGAATGATGACATTCCCTGAAATTTTATTTCACCTCAATACTCTTTGGGATTGATCAAAAGCTAGAAAAAATTATGAAACCACTCCGACTTCCGGAGCCCACCCTAAAACGGGGGTGATATATTTAGATTTTTATATCACTTGAGGGGTGGGCATTGCTCAAAATTTTATTTCACGGAAATACTCGTTAGGATTGATCAAATGCTAGAAAAAATCATGAACACGCCCTGACCTCCGGAACCCACCCTAAACGGGGGTGAGATTTTTAATCTTTAGATTTTCATATCGCTTGAGGGGTGGGCATTGCTCAACATTTTATTCCACGAAAATACTCTTTGGGATTGATCAAAAGCTAGAAAAAATTATGGAACCACCTCGACTTCCGGAACCCACCCTAAAACGGGGGTGAAATCTTAATTTTTTTATTTCACCCAGAATGATGACATTCCCTAAAATTTTATTGCACGTAAATACTCTTCGGGATTGATCAAAAGCTAGAAAAAATTATGAAAGCACTCCTACTTCCGGAACCCGCCCTAAAACGGGGGTGAAATATTTAGATTTTTATATCACTTGAGGGGCGGGCATTGCTCAAAATTTTATTTCACCGAAATACTCGTTAGGATTGATCAAATGCTAGAAAAAATCATGAACACGCCCCCAACTTCCGGAAAACACTCTCAACAGGGGACGGAATTCGTCATTGTTAAGTGATTCAGATTATCACTCGGCAAATATATTTATTTGATTCATAAATTCAAATTTCAAATTAATTAGTAATTTGAAAAATTCGAAAATTTTCTTTTTGCGGTAAATTTTGTGATCGTTATAATACCACAAAATTTAAATTTCTATACCATAAATCAAAATTAAACTAATAATTCAGATATGAAAAATCAAACTAAATTAATCTTCACAATCAGTTTGCTGAATATCGAAATCACAGTTAAATCGATTTGAATTAAGTTTACACAGAACGCTCTTTGTAAAAGACGAAAAAAATGTGAGCCTAGAGCGAAGATGGGCATGCGTTTTGTTTGGGCTACACAAGCAAAATAACTGCTGAAGAAATAAAAAATCCGCGTTATTCCATCATGAAGCTCTCCAAAATGATTTGAACAATAGAATTTTTCTCTTAAGATTAAAATATTTTACTCTCACTCGAAATCTAAAATAAAAAATTAAAATTCACAAATGAACATTGCAAGTTCTATTGATAAATAACGTGAAAATATCTTCATATCGAATGGAAACTGAACCGTTTTAAGGAAGAACATTCGAAAAATTGAGCCATCTGGGAAGATTCGTATACTAAATTATGTACTGAATCCGGGGATATGCTGATAAAAGTGGATCGAGTCGACCTGGAATACCCCATAACTTCAATCAAGAGACACCAAATCATACAGCAGCGATAAAAATCTACACAGAGTGATTTAGTTTGACCGGGCTATATTGAACGGGCTTATTCTTTGTCGAATTCTAAGACTAAAATTCCCTAGCGAAAAGTTCTGGAGATCAACGGTGTCCGAGTTATTCAATATCTTAATTTGGCTATAAAGTATCATTTTTATTAATACATAGCGGCTAACGGGTGTTACTTTCCACTTTGACAATTCCGTTTTTTAATCTCTGGCAGCCAGGCGTCCGCTTCTTAGGTTTCGCGAGTCTAAGTCCACCGTTTCAGTTTTTTTTTCAATTTTTCGCCAAGGACTTTCAGTCTTAGAATTCGTCAAGGAATATGTCCATTCGATATGGCCCGGTCAAACTGAATCACCCTGTATCTTGTGTATTCTACCTCATTTCTGCGAAAGAAACTGGTTTTTTTTTTTGTAAAACTGTCACCAACATTACAATTTTTAATTATTTTTTTCTTCGCAGTACAAATATTTTATACGTTGTCTAAAACACCCGTGAATTTTTACAGATTTTTAGCTTGAAGTGAAATTATGATTATTACCGGGACAAGTGGTTTGTAGCATTCGCCTAATGTACCGAACCATGGCATTTTCGGCAGTAAACTTCTGATGCCTCCCCCGCTTAATCTATCAATTTAAGATACATGCCCTCGCGGACTTTTTTGTTCAAAATTTTCTGCTTCACAATAATGGTCCTATACTATTTTGCTGTATCTTGCATGGTTCTCGCAGCGTTCGTACTGGAAGCTTGTGCTTGACCGCTGGTCTTTTATTGGCCAAGAGTGGTGCCGAGACACCCTCGGATGGATAGACCGCTTAGGGTTGGAGAGAGATAGAGCGTAAACAAAAGACCGATCGGCAGTCGACTGCGCGATTTTTCGAAAGAACGTCGCATCGTTTGCGAAATTTACTTGCTGCCCTAATTTTCTCAATGCTTTTTGTTGCCGTCAACAGTTTGGATGGATGCGTGGAAGCATGTGGATCGTGGATGACACTCGTTCTCTGTTTCACAGTGTCGTGTTTACGACCTAGTGTACAGGCATCCGTGCAATAATTGAGAATAATTAAGAAGTTGAAGAAAAACATTTCTGTAAAATTTCTAGTGTTGAGAGTTGAACAGACAAGATTCGGTTTTAATCATAAATTCGTGGGAAAAAAAAAAATGCCAAAAAATTCTATCTTATCGAAATCCAATACTTGTTCCATTTTGAAACAGAAAAATCTTTTCCCAGCTTAAAAGCCGCGCTTCGTTTTGAGGTTGTTAGCTTGTTATAGTCACAGTCAAAAGTTTATTTCAGTCGATGATAGTTTTATAATGACCACAGGGATAAATAAGTCACAAAATCAAATACACACACTATCAATTACATATTATGATATCAAACCGTATGAAAAGAATTTTATGGTTAAACAAATTTTTTCTAATATTTTTTATTAACTTTTGAAAACGGCCGAGTTTTCAAACTATTGTAAAGGTACAGCTCACATTTCTTTTAGGGATAAGCACACGCACACTGCGTCGAAGTTATAATAGATCGTGGCAACATTGCGTGCATGTAACGAAAGAATCCGCTTCGGCCGTCCGTTTAAGCTACGTAAGCGTTGTTGTTACATCTATCACATCAGCATCTAATTCATACGTAAATATCGAAAAGAGACTTCAGTTTAATTAATAATATCCTATTTATTCCATGATAAATATTTTTAGTCTCAAAATGTTCGTTAAATTTCAATTCATACCATATTACTTTTTCATTGGAATCTGTCGACTACTGTCGGCGCAAAAAGGTTTGGCCCCTCTGTTTGAGTGATCATAACTTCTACAGAAAAAATGATAGAGCATCGAGTCTGGAATGATCGTAAAGCGGCAAGTTTTCTGCGTCCGGTGGTTATTCGCAAATATCGATGTAAAAATCTCGAAAGCCGTTATGATCTCCGAAATGTTAAAAAACGTAGTTTTTTCGGAGTCCATTGCCGTACGTCAACTTCAACTCGTCGCCGTTTGTCTGAAATAAGTGTGAAAAATCTGGAAAAATTCAGAAATATTCCCTGAACATTAACGAACATGATGGCGCTTGGAAATTTCAAAAATATTCACAAACCTGGACGCCAGGTGCAAAAGGGTCCAATGGTGCGATTCGGGGAACGGATTCGTACGGGCGAACCTGAGCCGGCTCAAAATTTTCGTCAGAATAAACACTTTTTGATTCCGTAATCGGTTTTTAGTTCGCAATAGTGAACTTCCAGTAATTGACGTCAACATATTTTCAAATTTGCGCGGGGCCGCGTGTGCCCAGCCACGATATTCGTCGCTGCATATTCCCCCCGCCGCGCGCGTCGCGAACTCAATTGTTACTCACCGCTTATGCGGCCACTGATATACAATGTATATGCAGCCGTGAATATCGATTTCAATACCAAAAAAATCTCTCGGTGATTGAAATGAATTAAATTTAATCGATGTAAATCATAATTTTTTAATAACGAAACGCATTTTTGACGAACCCTTGGTGTAGGTATCAAAGTATACAGAAATTGAAAAACATTCTATCTAACCATGAAAAAAAAAATTACATTTCATACAATTTCCAGAATGTATATATTTTTTCATTACGATTCGTTGAAATATTTTTTTTTAAAGGATTATTCAAATAGCTTGATGAGCTGCAAATGTTATTATACGACTTTTCCACTTCACAAGTTATTTATTAGCTTTTACATAGGCGAAATTGACGAAATTCAATTTTAAATAAATAACGAGGATACCTGTAACAAATAATCGGCGCATAATGATGGTGGGCTTAAGGGGATATACCTGTTTGGAGCCCAAAAAAAAAGGGTTTATTCAATGATTTTTAATGGATACGTTTGGGAATAAAGCTACAAAACCAATATATGCATCGATTACACACATCTTGAGGAATAAGAAAATAATTTTTCATTTGCTTTCGTATACAAAATGGCGGCTGCAAGCCTGCAAGTACAAAACAAGATTTTTCGAAGGCCCTCCGCGACAAGCAGTAGAAGTCTCCTCCATCGCCACCAGGAATGATAACATTTTTTTTTCATAATCTACATGAGTTTGGCTAGTCAAGTACCTATGATCCTAGTTTTAGGATTATTTTTCGCGAAATAGTGCGTGTTTAGAAAAAAAAAAGTCGTGTTTTTGACGAAAAAAGTCGACTTCATTGATTGAGATCGTTTTAACCAATCGTTCTTAACGTGTGTACTTCAATAGATAATTGAATGAAGAAGCTACAGTAAAAACGTCAAGACAATCGGATGAAAACTGTTTGAGTTCTACTGCTTGCTGATTTTCAAAACACGGTTTCAAGAAAAACGCATTTTAAATTTGAAAAAAAAAAAAACGAAATTGAAATCAGTTCTGAGAAAATTTATAAGTTATATTCATAGATATAAACGATATTGATTATCAATTTTGAGATGTTTCGGCGTTATTTGAGCCAATAAAAAAAAAAAAGAAAAAAAAAGTTCAAACAGGTATAACCCCTTAATTCAATGCTCATGTTATATGTATAATGAACATTTTTCAGGGTTGTTCTTCAAAATAATAAAACACGACGTTCACCTATAAAATAATTTATTTTGCTTGAAGCATGAAAAAGAGTTTATCAACGTTAAATAAATACTTTATTCTTTAGCATATTGATATATAGAAATTCCAAGAAAGAAAAATAAAAATACTGAACCCTTCCTTGACCAGGAAGTACAATCAAATAAGACAAAATGAATCAATTCAAATGAACAATTTCACGTGAAAGAGCGATGCTCCCCGCAGGGATGACGTTCAGTTCTAGACCTTCGATGTTTTAGAATTCCTCAGACGACAATTTTCTCGTATTTGACGAGATAAAGGTCTTTCATCACTGGAATCAGCGTTGTGTAATTGTGAATCTGGTGTTATCGAAGGACTACCGTTAGTTCGTGTGAATGTGAGTATGTCAAGTGTAAATGTCACGTGGGTCTGAAATAAATGTTATCAAAAAATAATAATGATAATAATATAATAATAAATAAAAGACTTATCTGCCTGACAGCTAAACGGATATTTTCCGGAATTCTATATGTAATGTATCATTAGATAGCAGCACTGAATTGTGTACCCAGGCAAAGCATACGAATTCATCATTTGACTTTTGGCTTAGGAAAAAAAAGTAATGAAAAAATTAGAAATTAAATTAAAAAAAAAAAAATTCAATGAACGAGTAAATATACAATTAATTATAATTAATCATCCTCGAACATTACACTATGTGAATTTACTTTTATATTTTTACTGACTAATGAAGTTAAATTTCGTCATAAATTATTACATGAGTTAATTTTCCAAACGGTTATTCAATAAGTAGGATACTCGCTTTGGAATATAGTTATTGAGCCTGGGCTATACTCAGAGGATCAACTGTGTCTCTCCATTCTCAACGTACTTCATTCATTCGTAGTCTCATCATCAGATTCGAAGTCAATATCTGTTTCTGATTCTGTGTCTTGATTTAGGTCTATTATCATTGGCTCGACAGCCATTGCCATCGCCGACTCGCTATATATGTACTTTTGTTGAATGTTCTCTGCATGTCTGACACAGTTTGGCCATAAATCTGAGGGAAGATTGTTCATAATATCTACACATAATCGATGAACGTCATTTATTTTGAAAGTTTTGTTTTGTGTAGCGACTTTATTTTTCACGTATGCCCATATCAATTCTATATCATTAAACTCGCAATGGGCAACAGGAAGCCACAACAATTTCACGCTGTCACCCCTCAGTTCTTCGGTAATTTTTTCCAGGAGATATTTTTTAGGAAAGTGATATGCACGAGACTGAAGGAGCAAATTTGCTTTTGTCAAATCATCGAATGATGTTGCATATTCTGGCAATGGTACGTTCCTTTTTTTCATCCATTCAATTATTTTTGCCTTTTTCCATGCTGTCGTGGGATTCCGATAGTCCGGATCAAGCATGGTGTGGTATGGAGCTTGATCTATCACGATAACTGATTTCTCCGGTATAACTGTTAATACATGGCGGAACCATTCTTCGTAATGCTCAGCATTCATTTCGTCGTGATAGTCCATACTTCCCTTCTTCCCAACGAAGCACTTCATGCAGTCATCCGCTAGGAATCCCTCTTTGCTCCCAATATGCAAAATAATCACTCTCCTGCCAGAACCAGAAGGTGTTACGAAACCCCCACGAAATCCCATAACCAGCTGAACTCCGCTACGATATACATCAAAATTATCCCGATAATTATTGTTAGGTTGTACGCATTCACCCCATCCATGCGTACGAGACTGATTAGCACCGCTCCATGTCTCATCGGTATAGTAAATTTTCCAATCGTTATTTCTGTAATGTTGTATCAATCTTAAAAATTCCGACCTTTTCCCAGCAATGATTTGACTCTCCATTAGAACCGGCCTTTTATTTAGCCTTTTGTATTTAAATTTCATTTTTTTAAGTTGCTTCCTCAATGTGTTTTCGCAAAAATCCGGTAAATCTTCAATATCCTGTCTCAGCTGCTCCAGTAATTTTCTAACGGTGGGATACTCTTTCCTCATGTAAAAGTCCATAATTTTTCGCCGAATAACACCTAGCAAGAATTCATCAAACTCAACTGATGGTCTTCCCGGTGCCCCCTCATATGGTTTCTTCCACACACCGCTATTCCCTTCATTTGTCACTCGTTTTACTGTTCTTTCAGATATACCGAGACAAGATGCGGTCCTCTCTATCACTTTTTTAACATTTAGAACATGTCCTACAATTTTCTCTATTTCAAAATATGAACGCACCCTGTAAATCATTTGCTTCATACGCACGCTCAAGGCCCCTGTGCGGGATGTTGTCAATCGCTTCGCTGGATTAGACCCTCCATTTTTGTTATTTATGCGAATAAAATCATTGTCGGCTATTGTATCAAAACTTTCTTCTGACATTGTCATTTCCAATAAATTTCCAATGGTTTCGCCGGATTGGTCTGAGGCAGTATTTTCTACAGACGTCTCATCGTATTCATGCACTGCAGCTCCGTTTGGTTGATCAAGATTCTCAATACTGTTGAAGTTATTCGTCCAATCAGTTTCACGCATTTCCACTTCCATTGTAACCGTCGTATCAGAGTTGATGAAAGTATTATCAGCTGTACTATCGTAAGAAATATTATCATCCTGGATTTGAATTAATAATTGAAAGTGTCCATCTCTGTGAGATTCATTTTGCTGGCCAGTAAACAAAAGATAAATGGATGTGAGATTTCCGATCTCTGTCAAATTCTCATCTTTAAAATAGGTTCCATCAGGTAACATTCTAACGATGATAATATTTGATTTGTAATATTCCGACGCTGCACGGCACTCGACCAATGAGCCAAACTCTCCGGATCTCCCCATTTGCGAACGGTATTTGTGCTTCGTATTTATGTCCAATCCATATCTCACCCAAAACTCATATTGCGACCATCGTTGAACTACATGTCCGACGACTTCTTGGCGTACGACATGGTGACTTCTCTTGTTCAAAGCTAAAGCGAGTGATTTGAATAAGCAATCCCCGCCGCCCCCCGCGTCGCGGATTTCGAAATTTTCCCCGTTAATATTGATTACAGCCGGCGCCATTTTTCAAAGAGTAAGATCAAAACTAGAGAGTGCAAGAATCGGTCAGCTATTGGTTATTATAATTTATGGAAACCACGATAATAATAAAAAAATATATCTATGCGTCAATGAGAACAAAAATTTAATACAAGGCTTATGATTTACAAAAACAACAATAAAAATCAAAATGTTTATAAGATAATATGAATTTTTAAATTTACGGAAACCACGATTGAAAAAGAATATATCTATACGTAAAATTTGATACAAGGCTTATGATTTACGAAAAAATGAATGAAAATTAAAATGTTCGTAAGATAATATTGAATGATAAAATCAACGGAAACGACGATTAAAAAAATTTATCTATGCGTAAAAAAAAAAAAAAAAAAATTCAATAAGAGGCTTATGATTTAGGAAAACAGCAATGAGAATGAAAATATTCGTAAGATAATATGAATGATAAAATTCACGGAAACAACAATAAAAAAAAAAAAAATATATCTATGCGTCAATGGGAACAAAAATTTAATACAATGCTTATGATTCACAAAAACAACAATAAAAATAAAAATGTTCGTAAGATAATATGAATGATAAGGAACGTACATACGTGACTGTCCTAAAAAGGACAAGAAGAGGAGTTTGTGAGTAGGAAGTGATTATTTCGATGAATTGTTGGAATTGCAGGAGTATCGTTTAATTCGTATCGTGTTGTCAGTTTGGATGCTAGTTAAACAATGAATTCCGCTAAGAAAATTAGTGAAACAATTGCCATCCTGGCGAGGCTGGGAAAGGGGGTGGGCGAATACACGACGTTGGCAATTCTTTAAATAATGATCCGTTTGTCTAAAATGTTGCGGATTGTGTTGTACCATCCATAAGTACGAGATCTCTTTGCGAATTTTATGATAGACCAAAACGTGTGATATCTCGGTAAAAATACATCGCGAATAAAAATTAGCAAAAGCATTTCCAAGTGAAAAGAACAAGCTTTTCAAAGAACCATGTAAAATGGTTTTACAATTCTTCTCTTGGCACCAAGGTTTTTTTGAAAACAGTTGTTTTTTAACACTTTTTTTTTTTTAACCCACAGATTCCCGGCAAGTGATCGGACAAGAAAGCCCTCCAGTAGTATTTTTGACCCTAGGAGTACACCCTCGGGTCTCACAGACCCGGCCGAAAGTGAAAAACTCGCATTTTTTCCTTTTGCGAGAATCATTTCTATCTACTCAAACAGCGTTCTCAGACAAAATATGAGCCTAGCACATATTTCGTCTTCACAGGTGCTTTCTTAACTGTTCTTCGATTTAAAGAAAAAATCATCTAAATAGACGTCATTTCGGGGAAACTACATCTTACGAAAGTTGGCCGGGTCTCACGGACCCAGCGTGTGTAACTAAGTAGCGAAATATAGGTATGTGTGTACTCCTATAGGGTTAAGTCGGAGAAAAAAACTTCAATTCGGTTCTTTGAAATTTTTTATGATTCTTTTGCAGGAAGTTATTCAACTTTTGGTATGATTTTTTTTTTAATTCCGCATAACTAAATAGCTATTGACTTCATCGGAAAGTGTCAGGGGTAAGAAAGAATCACTCTTTTCATTCAGGAATCATGTGAATTTTTGAAGAATTTTTTTTTTTAATTTCCATTTAAAAATAAAAAATTTGAAAAAATTCTAAAATAATACGAATGGATAGGATACGAATAAAAATATCAAAATATATATTTATTCCGATGATGAACAATATTTCATACTCATAGTTGAATAACTTCGGAAAAACCATCGTAAAAATTTTTTTGAGTAACCGAATTGTAGTTTTTTTATTTCGCTTAGAACTACTTATGAAGAATTTTTTTGCCGAATGACTTCCCGGGAATCTGCACGATCGGAAAATGAAAACTGGTGAAAATGACCTGTTTTCAATAGAAACACCGAAGCCGAGAGGAAAATCATTGAAATATTTCACTTCACTCGGTGTGGTAATGGACGTTTTACGCACGCTTCGGGGTGGGTAAAGCCCCCGTTTTCACACCTCATGAAGTAAAATTTTGTACAATACTTGACGCAAAAACTTCTTCTGATCTCGTATATATATTAATGTATTTGTAACTGAACGTCATCCCTGCGGGGAGCATCGCTCTTTCACGTGAAATTGTTCATTTGAATTGATTCATTTTGTCTTATTTGATTGTACTTCCTGGTCAAGGAAGGGTTCAGTATTTTTATTTTTCTTTCTTGGAATTTCTATATATCAATATGCTAAAGAATAAAGTATTTATTTAACGTTGATAAACTCTTTTTCATGCTTCAAGCAAAATAAATTATTTTATAGGTGAACGTCGTGTTTTATTATTTTGAAGAACAACCCTGAAAAATGTTCATTATACATATAACATGAGCATTGAATTAAGGGGTTATACCTGTTTGAACTTTTTTTTTCTTTTTTTTTTTTATTGGCTCAAATAACGCCGAAACATCTCAAAATTGATAATCAATATCGTTTATATCTATGAATATAACTTATAAATTTTCTCAGAACTGATTTCAATTTCGTTTTTTTTTTTTTCAAATTTAAAATGCGTTTTTCTTGAAACCGTGTTTTGAAAATCAGCAAGCAGTAGAACTCAAACAGTTTTCATCCGATTGTCTTGACGTTTTTACTGTAGCTTCTTCATTCAATTATCTATTGAAGTACACACGTTAAGAACGATTGGTTAAAACGATCTCAATCAATGAAGTCGACTTTTTTCGTCAAAAACACGACTTTTTTTTTTCTAAACACGCACTATTTCGCGAAAAATAATCCTAAAACTAGGATCATAGGTACTTGACTAGCCAAACTCATGTAGATTATGAAAAAAAAATGTTATCATTCCTGGTGGCGATGGAGGAGACTTCTACTGCTTGTCGCGGAGGGCCTTCGAAAAATCTTGTTTTGTACTTGCAGGCTTGCAGCCGCCATTTTGTATACGAAAGCAAATGAAAAATTATTTTCTTATTCCTCAAGATGTGTGTAATCGATGCATATATTGGTTTTGTAGCTTTATTCCCAAACGTATCCATTAAAAATCATTGAATAAACCCTTTTTTTTTGGGCTCCAAACAGGTATATCCCCTTAAGCCCACCATCATTATGCGCCGATTATTTGTTACAGGTATCCTCGTTATTTATTTAAAATTGAATTTCGTCAATTTCGCCTATGTAAAAGCTAATAAATAACTTGTGAAGTGGAAAAGTCGTATAATAACATTTGCAGCTCATCAAGCTATTTGAATAATCCTTTAAAAAAAAATATTTCAACGAATCGTAATGAAAAAATATATACATTCTGGAAATTGTATGAAATGTAATTTTTTTTTTCATGGTTAGATAGAATGTTTTTCAATTTCTGTATACTTTGATACCTACACCAAGGGTTCGTCAAAAATGCGTTTCGTTATTAAAAAATTATGATTTACATCGATTAAATTTAATTCATTTCAATCACCGAGAGATTTTTTTGGTATTGAAATCGATATTCACGGCTGCATATACATTGTATATCAGTGGCCGCATAAGCGGTGAGTAACAATTGAGTTCGCGACGCGCGCGGCGGGGGGAATATGCAGCGACGAATATCGTGGCTGGGCACACGCGGCCCCGCGCAAATTTGAAAATATGTTGACGTCAATTACTGGAAGTTCACTATTGCGAACTAAAAACCGATTACGGAATCAAAAAGTGTTTATTCTGACGAAAATTTTGAGCCGGCTCAGGTTCGCCCGTACGAATCCGTTCCCCGAATCGCACCATTGGACCCTTTTGCACCTGGCGTCCAGGTTTGTGAATATTTTTGAAATTTCCAAGCGCCATCATGTTCGTTAATGTTCAGGGAATATTTCTGAATTTTTCCAGATTTTTCACACTTATTTCAGACAAACGGCGACGAGTTGAAGTTGACGTACGGCAATGGACTCCGAAAAAACTACGTTTTTTAACATTTCGGAGATCATAACGGCTTTCGAGATTTTTACATCGATATTTGCGAATAACCACCGGACGCAGAAAACTTGCCGCTTTACGATCATTCCAGACTCGATGCTCTATCATTTTTTCTGTAGAAGTTATGATCACTCAAACAGAGGGGCCAAACCTTTTTGCGCCGACAGTAGTTGAATCTTAAAAAATGTTAGAGTGATAGAAGCTTGGCTTTTTCCGAATGTACGTATACAAATGATGTAAGCTTCAATAATTTTTTTTTTCACTAATAGATGGTCAAATTCAATGTGAACTTGGTCTTATTTTGTAGAACTTATTTTAAGCTATCCACCAGTAAAATTTTACACAAATCTGTCTACAACCGTTTTCACAAGCTGACAACCATAATGCAAAAAAAAATCCTTGTCGGAAAATTGGCTGAAAATTCATGAAATACGACCAACAGCTTCATCATAGACATTTTTTTCAAAAAAATGAAGTGTTACTTCCATGTTTTGAAAAGAATTTTTTGTGGAATAATGGATTTTGACAACGAATCGGAGTTTCAAAAATTCATAGATTGATGACAAATTGATACAAAAATAAGAAATAAACATGAATCTCGACAGGTAGAATCGAAATGAAAAAAAAATTGGGCACATTTATGAACAATGTAATCTTTGAATCTTATCAAATTTCACGGGAATTGTATATCTCTGAAACACATGTCAGGTGTGAAATTTTTTTTTTTTCTTTCAATCTGATTCATCATGCTTTGAATTAATTTATCCAATTTAATCAATCCCAGAGAGTATTTTGGTGAAATAAAATTTTGAGCAATGCCCACCCCTCACGTGATATAAAAACCTGAAGATTAAAAATCTCACCCCCGTTCAGGGTGGGTTCCGGAGGTCGGGGCGTGTTCATGATTTTTTCTAGCATTTGATCAATCCTAACGAGTATTTCCGTGAAATAAAATTTTGAGCAATGCCCACCCCTCAAGTGATATAAAAATCTAAATATCTCACCCCCGTTTTGGAGTGGGTTCCGGAAGTCGGGATGGTTCCATAATTTTTTCTACCTTTTGATCAATCCCAAAGAGTATTCACGTTAAATAAAATTTTAGGGAATGTCATCATTCTGGGTGAAATAAAAAAATTAAGATTTCACCCCCGTTTTAGGGTGGGTTCCGGAAGTCGGGGTGGTTCCATAATTTTTTCTAGCTTTTGATCAATCCCAAAGAGTATTCACGTGAAATAAAATTTTAGGGAATGTCATCATTTTGAGTGAAATAAAAAAAAAAGATTTCACCCCCCGTTAAGGGTGCCGTAATGCGGGGGAAGATAATTGTTTTCATGTTATTCGAAGTCGTTTTCACTTTCTAAACACAGCAGGATCATTTTTAGTCGATTTATTAATTTTTTTTTTTTTTTTCGAATTCGTTGCGTTCCAACGATGCAAACTTCAACGTCATGCGCAAATCCAACGGGAGGAATATTATCGCGGCATTTGAGGATTTAATTCTGTCAACGTGGGGTACTCCGGAAGTATTTCTCACTGACAACGGGACCGAATTTGCGAATAAAGCCGTCGATGACATGTGCGCCGAGTACAACATCGTACACCCTCACGTACCCCCGTATCATGCGCAGGCGAATCCTGTGGAGAGGGTAAACCGGGTCTTGAAGACGATGATCACGACCTATATCGAGAACGACCATCGTGATTGGGACGTACATTTACACGAATTCCGTTTTGCATACAATTCTGCGGTGCACAGTTCGCTGAAAGTCAGCCCCGCGTTTTTAAATTTAGGGCGGGAGCCACGACCGCGAGTACAGTTCCGGCGCGCGGAAGAAGGTCCTGCGACTATTCCCGAACCATGTCCAGAAAAATGGGCGGAGCGAATGACGCGTCTACAAGAGTTGAGGGATCTCGCGACTCACCATTTACAACATGCACGCACTAGGCAGGCACGATACTATAATCGGCGTCACCGAGACGGTCATTATAAGGTAGGAGACCGAGTTTGGAAGCGAAACCGTGTCTGCTCTTCAGCAGCAAATTTCGTCGCGGCAAAATTAGCCCCTAAGTTCGAGGGACCGTATGTCGTGAGACGAGTCGTTTCACCAGTCGTGTACGAACTAGAGGATGAGACCGGTAGGACCCTTGGTCGACACCACATTTAAGATTTCAAGCCATATGTCGCCCCAGAGGTGGACGTAGATCTCAGCGAATCCGAGGAGGGAGACCTATCTTCCGACGAGGCCTGAGAGAATATTTATTCACATCCGTGCGTTTCGGGTTGCCTCGTGAGTACGCGAGCCTTGTTCGTTTTGTTTATTGTCTGGGTATGGAAAACCATTTAGGTAATAAGGTTAGGGAAGTAGGAAGTAAGGAAGTCGGAGGAATTGCCCGGCCCTTAAGATACTGAATGAACTTTTCCCCCCCTCAGTCCACGAGGGCGCGGTTCAGGACCCAGCCATCCGAACGGCCTGCCGGGATTTGATGACCCTCCAACGCCTCGCGGACGAGGAAACTGAGCGCTGCCGCATCCCCCCGTGGGAAATTCCAGGCCGCAGGCCCATACTCAGCCCCGAGATGAGGGAAATGTTCGGCCTACACCCCATACCGGGGGCTATCTACGCCTTACCTGCGGCCCCGGGCCCTAGTACACCACCGCCCACCGCGCCGAAGGCGACGGCGAGGCCAGTGGCGCCTATAGGACCAGTCCCAAGGGACCCTCGGTATATTCCCGTGGCCCAGCACCGCATCCGGCCAAACCGCGAGTCCGGACCAGAAAAACTGGAACAAGCAGCCTACGAGGCTGACTTACGAGCCAGCGAGGCTCAACAAGCAGCCCGCAAGGCCGCGAGACGAGCCACGGAGGCCCAAGCGGAGGCTTTGCGTTGCAGGCACGCCTTAGAAGCGGAAGCACGAGCACAGAGAAACCGAGAGGCGATTCTGCGGGAGCGACGAGAACGCGAGGAACAGGAAGCCGCCCGCCGTGCGTACCGCCGGAGCCAGAGCAACTGCTGGATCTGGGGGAGAGCCGGCCACATATCTCGGGCGTGCGACAGACCCAAGCGCCCATTCTGTCAACTCTGCTCAATGCCCGGACCTGTGGCCGACACCTTGCCCCTACCGAGATCAGCCGTGGCACCTCGAACTGGCCGAACAACAGGAGAAAGAGAAAGGGCAGAGGGGCTCATACCCGGACTCGACCTCGGGGGCCCGAGGAAATAGTTGGCGTTAAGGAAAAGCCGAACAGGTTTTGAAGTGTCCGGCTCTGATTTATTTCTTTTGGATTTTTCTTTGTCTTCCCTTTTTGTTTTTTTTTTTTTTCTCTTTCTTAGTTACCGATTAGATGTGTAGTGTTAGTTTTAGTTTTAGTTCCCGTTCGTATAGGTTAGGAGATTTGTTTTAGGATGTAAGAGTCGCGGGGAAATGCGGATTGGATCCCCCAGTTTGAACCCCGAGGGGTAGAGTAGAATAAGTTTTTTTTTTGTTTGGTAGATGATTCTGTTTTTTTTATGAGTTGGGTATTGACGCCCTGTATTTAGTTTCGTTTTGTTTGGTTGGTTCGTAGTCTCTTATTTTATTTGTTTTTGTTTTGTGCAGTAATTATTGGTAATGAAATTGAAATAGTCATTTTTTTTTGTTGTTTTGTTTTTTTTTGCAGTTCTTTCGGCTTTGAATTTATAACCTTAGTCTTTTATTTTAGTTTTGTGTTTCTTTCTTTGCGGGAAGTCGAACCCTTCCCTAAGTTTTGTCTTTCTGCCTTCTGCAGGAGGAGGGTAGCGGGTGACGACTTAAAAATGGAACCGGGGGTTTGACTGACAAATACCTTATTATTCCTTCCCCGGGGGAAAATTGAATTTGATGGAGAATTACGCTTAAAGCCATCAGATCCAACAGGGTCTGTAGACGTAAGACGCGGTGTGTGGCCGCCACTCGGAGTTCGGTCCATGGGTCAGTTTTGCTGGCGCTTCCGCCCCAGTGGTCCGTCTGAGGGGGTGGGGAGTTGTAACATTGCATGTTACTAGGCGCTCCTTACCCCTTGGACGACCTTAGCGGAGTGCCCGAAAATGAATGAATTAATAAGGTGGCCCCGAGGCCGGGCGATAATTCCAAGAGGCGACCGTGACCGACTTAGACCTATGGGACATATTATTTATTCTTTTGTTTTTCTTTCCGACTTTTCTCTGACATGTGGGAGACGAGGTCCAGCTGACGGCTAAAACACTCCGACAGAGACACACCCCGACGGACGCACGCGACGTAATATCGCCTGTGGAGATCCCTCTCGACAACCGCTAGCTCCAACATCGACAAGGAGGACACGGGGGAGTGCCTAGGGCACTCTACATCGAGGGAAATCGGTGGTGGAAGAGATTCCCGCCACCAAGAAGAACCTGCAACCCGTGGTCCTCCGATTCAACGAGTGAATAACACTGTGGTGGACTTCAAATTGCGCGCGTAGCGACAACAGTTCGCCATAGTTAAGGGATCTCGCACTCGATGCGAAAATCGATATTTGGCCGTCACACGAGGGCGCTGATTACCGGCGCCATGCGGTCTCGTCACTCTGCGTTAGACTAGCGTCTGCAAGACTAGCGTGTCTCTAGCTCTACTTATTATGGGAAGATTCTTTTTTTTGTTTGCGTTCGAGTTCTAGCCCCGTGGGCCTACTTTATAACGTCGTTTTGTGTGGGTAGTTATCTGCCGATACAGAATCGTGGGTGTGTGAGACGACCCCGAAAGGGATGAATTACGGCCGAGAGAAGGTGCTCTTTGTCAGGTGGCTGAAAGACGGTAAGCGTTAGCTATCCTTACCCATGTTAATTTGAATCCAGCAACGGCCGTCTGCCATATTGCCTAAGTGCAGCCACGAGGCTAGTTAGAATTTTTGGGATCGAATTAAGCCGATCTCCGAAAGGTGGGCCGTCACCAGTGTCCCCATGTATTAGAGTTCGAGTTCGAGTCTTTGTTATACGTCAATTTATTGCATATTTTAGTAGTTTCGTTGAGTCAATACCTGTCGTACACGAGTGCGACAGAGATAGTGATAGTCGGTCACTGTCTCTCTCTCTTCCTCCTGCGGGGAGGGACGAAGCTCGAGGCTTAGTCCAGAGCCTTTATTTATTTCGAGTTCGAGGTTTAGTTCGTGATTCGAGTCATTAGTATTACTTAAATTATTAATCGCGCAAGCCGCAGAGTTAGGTCAAGTTAGAATTAGGTAAATTTAAAAGAATTGTAAATAATTATATTCGTCTTTCACCGTAAGGTTTCGCCTCACGGGGGCGTACCGATCGCCTATACACGATCGGGAACGTCTTTCGTTCTAGTTAAATTTTTGAGCCGCGCGGTATTTATTTTTGTTAATTCAATTTAGGTCGAGCCGTAGGCTCTAGCTTTGTTAGCTGTTAAGTCATTGTGATTTCCTCCTCGTGGAGAGTATTTAGTGTTTTAGCTACTTTATTGTCTCCCGAGGACCCAATTTGTCGAGTTGTTAAATTTTGCTTTATTTTTCCTTGTTATTGCTCTCCCACGTGGAAGCTCGTAGTTTGTTTGTTATTGTACAACTCGGCAAACGCGGCCAGGTCGCCTTTACACGGCCTGCAGCTGATTTATACCCGAGGGGAAGTAGGGGAGCTGGGGGCTAGTTGTACCAGTTTTTGGTAAAATGCTCATATTTTGAGATTTTCTCAACATTTCTTGATTATAACTGATTTTATGGAAAGCGTACCTCTTCATTCATCATATGCAAGAATATATTAATCGGAAGTTTGTTAACTTCAGCACAATAGACATATTTCCAAAACAAGTCGCCTGTTACAATTTGCCTCGTACTCGGGGCAAGTTGTAACTGGCGTGGGGCAGGTAGTAACACTAAATCACTTCAATTGAAAGTATTTGAACTCTTATACTTTTATTATTTGGAATGACTAAAATTACATTTGGCATGACTTACATTTATGCTTCAGTTAAGTAAACAATTTTTGGTTATTCAATCATCTGGAAGACTTATTATTATTATAATAATAGTTAAACACAGGGTGATTCAGAATTCGCGACGAATCTCCCGAGGGGTTAATCCTCATCGAAATTGGGATCGAAAGTTCCCCAGTCATTTTGCCAAAAAATGATTTTTTTCCTTGGAAATTTTATTTTTCGAAAAGCGATTCTTTTCAACAATTTTTTTTTTTTTTTTGCTTCTCGTATCGTTTTTCGCAAAAATGGCAGAGGAACTTTCGATCCCAATTGCGACAGGGGTTAACCCCTCAAGAGATTCGTAACGAATTCTGAATCACCCTTATATATATAATCAGCGATATAAAATGGTTTATGATATGATAACTATATGATAATAATAATAACTATATATATTGTGACGTTGCATTTTGCGAGCGTCACAGTTGGGACACTGAACACGGTGACGACGTGAGGACGGACAACTCCAGAAAGTAGCCAGGTCTCAGGTTTTGATTTAATTTGCTTACTAATTATACAATTTGCTATGTTTTGCTTTTATTTCACGAAATATGTAAAAATGTCGACGCTCGGGGAGACTACGCCAGGACGTCGAGGGATAACATCGACGTCTGAGACGAAGTCCTTCCCGAACTGTTAGTTCCCGTCTTTCTCTACCAATCTCAAGGTCGTGGATGCCGCAGGAGCGGTCGAATAAGGACGACTCGCTGAGCCATTCCTCCCGTTCCCGCAGACTTCTCAGCCTGGTGCTGGACCACTTCCCGTCAACTTATTCCGGACGTCTCGGCAGTGGTCGAATAGAGCAGGGCGAAAACTCAAAAGTAACCCAACAATGCTTCCCGTTGCCGAAGACTTATCGACCTGGAGTCGAGCTGGACCGAACCATCGACTTTCTCGTCATCGTCCCGCTATCGTGGTTACCCAAGAAAGGTCCCGATAGTAGAATTGCAATCGTGTGATGCAGGCCTGCCTGTAAGCCTTCCACACCGCTCATGGGGAAAATCTGGATGCAGATCCGGGTATAGGGGCATCAGAACTTCCGCCAGATCCTCTGACTGGTCAGTTTTTCTTGTTAGAGCGCAGTCAGAGTGCACTTCGTCCCGACGATGATCCCGAAGAGTCCCGAGACGAGAGACCAGAGATAAGTAAGGAAGACAGGAGAAGAAATACCGTCGGATCCCGCTGTACCGCATTTAAAACATCCCGCCGTACCGCCATGCCGATTTCAGGCTTGGACAAATATTCGAAAATCAGGCAGAATTGGACTACGCGTTCCCGAAAGTACGTCGAACAGTACTCGGCACCTGATTCGTCGCCTAAACTACCGTCGACGAGCGGCTCAACAGCAAGTAATTCCCGAAGCTATAAAATGTAGGACAACGCAGGATTCGGCCTACTTCTACGCTCGTCCGTTTTCACGTCAAGATATCAGTGATCCCGACAAGTGTCCCGATTACCGACAAGTGTACCGATTCCCGAGTGTCCCGACAGTGTATTTTTCTTATTCCAATTTATACCTTAGCTTCTTTCTTCTTTATTCTGTTGTTTAAACTCATCTTTTAGTATTTAGAGTCAGTATAAGAACACTACGTGTCTTTTAGTTATTAATTCCCGAAAGGGGAAGTTCTGTATCATCAGTAAGGTAAGACCTATTTTTCTGTAAAACCATGAGTTCTCTCACGAATCCCGTTTAGTTTTTGTCTATTATATTTGATATATTGTATTTTGGTGTGGTATAGACCACTTTACCGGCACGTAAGTCTAAGACTTCGTCCCGATTATTTTATAGTGTATTGTTGGATAATTAAAAACGGATTCCCGAGTTAACTCGTGCTTAGCATCTATTTTGTGGCTTTCTTCCTTATTGCTTTCTTTCTTTATCTCACGCTGCTTATGCATGTTGTAGAGTTTAGCTGCTTTTTTTATCTTTGATTCTGTAGTATGATAGCAATCGACCTGTAAACTATATTTCTGGAGATAGCGAGTGTAGAAGCAAGCATATTATTTAATTTATAGTTTTCTAGTTATTAAATAGTGTATCTGATTTATTTCGCATGATTATTCTGATTATCGTATGATAGTTGTCCCGTTCAATGTTAAATTGAATTTGGTATTATATCGAGCCGCACTGCTTTGATCTTTATCATTATTCTGTAATATTTTCTGTGAATATTCTTCCCGATTCAATCCCGATAATATCTGAGACACAACGATAATCTGGCAATATTGTATTTCTATCCCGAAAAATTACGGATATCGACACTATAATCCCGATGATTCAATAAATTGATCAGATAAAGGAATATTCTAATTCTTGTTTAATTTAGCGTCCCCGCCCCTCTACCATTATTCGTAATAAAATATAGTCTGAGCTAGTTGGCAACTTCCGCCGTCACATCTATTGAGCCTTTATTATATTTCAAGTGACGTTTTCACGTCTGGCGCCCAACTTTAGTTTTGTCCCATTTTATTAACCACATTCAGTGACGCCGAAGTGCACGGCTACGGGGTTAACCCTGCCCTTAAAAAAGTCGCTCGTTGCAATATATATAATGGTTTGATATATGATAAACAATATAAAATGGTTTATACCTATTAACACGTGAGATAAAATTTCTACCCAATCAACACCAAAGTCAATCTTCATCAGAGTCGCAGTTAATGCAAACAAATAATATAGTGTCCCCTGTCACACATCTAACGTGTGCCCACATTTTGCAAATTAAACATTCGACCCATTCGCCGCCACCAGATTTGCTATATTCACCTCCGCAAGCCAAACAAAACCACTCTTCCGTTTCCGAATCTGTATTATCGGTTAAAATCCTCTTCTTCACCTTTCTTATGCTCTCATTCTCTTTTTGGCCTGTTCTTTCGGCTTTTCTCTTTGCTTTTACTTTTCCCTTTTCTTTGCCTTTTGCTTTTACTTTTCCTTTTCCTTTTCTCTTTTCTTTCTCTTCTTGCTTCTGTTTCTTTTTAATTTTTTCTTCATATTCTGTTTCCAACGTTTCTTTTTCTGGTGTGTCGGTTAGGACTGCAGATTTCCTCTTGCGACCGCTTCTGTTGGAGTTTTTCCGAGGCGGAGCTTTAGGAAAAGGTCTAATCTTTGAGGGTGAAAAACCTATTGCATTGTTTTGGGTGCCTGACGGTCCTGGAATCGGTTCAGCAGATGTCTCACCTTGCATCTGGTTTATGACTTCAGAAACACTTATATCTAATTCCGGTACAGATTGCAGCAATTCGGGATTCTCAAGATCTAATGATAATTCAGCATCAATCGGCGTTTTGTTTAGTGTCACATCTGCATTAGGGTCTGCGCGATCAGTGACATAAGATGGTGCAAAATCTGATTCCGTAAAAATATCAGTATTCAAAGGCCAAATACCGCTTGTTTTGAATCCACTCATGACGTTGGAAGGGTTCATCGCCAGTGGCAAACTGTCTCTCACTATGGCTGGAATATCGTAAATCGTCATAGTTTTTCCAGGGTTGTTATTCATCCAGGAAGTCTGTGATCTGTTTAAATAATTTTTAAATGGACCGTACACTCCCACATCCAAGGGCTGCAATCTGTGCGAACAATGAGGAGGAAAGGAAAGCATGATAATATGATTTTCTTTGGCCTTTTTTACAACTTCAATGTTCACATGTGAGCTGTGATTATCGAGCAACAGAAGAACCGGCTCCTCCTCGGTAGGTTTCACATGATGGATGAAATGATCTATGAATTTCACAAATTCTGTTTCGGTCATCCAGCCTGAAGAATTGCCGCATCCAATGCTGTCTGGTGGGCCATTTCGGATGAATATATCCGTGTACCGGACCCTAGGGAACACGAAAATTGGTGGAACACTATTACCTACGGCGTTAACAGCGCAAGTGAGAGTCACTAACGTTCCTCTTTCAGCGGATGTGATCGCACCAACTTGCTTTTTACCACGTGCAGCCACGATTATTTTGGTTTTTGCACGGTTGTTACTCCCGTCTCATCGACGTTCCAAATGCGAGAGGCTAAAAGATTGTGTTTCCGTAGGACCTCTTGATATTTCGAAAAAACAGTCTCCACGTTCGCTTTGTTAAAAGATGTTGCTCTGCTCAGAGACGTAGCTTCTGGTGTTCTAAGTGACAGTATTGGATTTCTTTCCATAAATTTGCTAAACCAATCTGGTCCGGCCATTTTATTTCTGTGCCAAGAAGTCGGAATGTTTTTAACGTCATCTGATGTAGCGCACTGAAAAGCAAGCTTTCTTACTTCTAATGGAAGCAATCCGAAATAAATATCCGCGCATTTAAGTAAATACGAAGCTATTTGTTCTTCTTCTGCAGGTGCAAATACTAATCGCGGTTTTCCATATCCGACAGAAAGAGGCTCATTGTTTTTCTTTTTTTTCATAAATCTGTGCAAAGAGACATGGCAAATATCGAATAACTGAGCTGCTTTTCGAACCGTAGTGCCTTTTTCTAAAATTTCTTTTGCAGCCAACCCGTACACATCTTCACTTTTTGAGGCTCTCTCGGACTTTCTTTTATAGTTCCTCATTCTAAAACAAGAAGAAACTAGATGTCGCAAAGTAATCAGCATATTAACACTCCAGGCAGAAAATGTAGCTGCTCGAAGCACATCGCAGGGGGCAAGTTGTAACGCGCGTTACAACATGCCCCGTGATTTCGTTACAACTTGCCCCATCGCATGATTTAGGACATTTTTAACAATTAAAAGAAAACCAAAGTGATCATCAAAAAAATAAAGATATCATGTGAAAGCTTAATACATAGACTAAATAAAAAGTCAAACATATTTGGAAAAAAAATCAATTATTACACCTAAAATCAAAGTTTACAAGACAAATTTTTTTCCGTTACCTTGCCAAAATGACACGCCTACTCACAACTGCTCGCTGCAACGTCCCGCGTGGCACTGATCGTATTTACGTGATAGCCCCCCTCATAAGTGATGCGTTTGGTGCAGAACCCCATGAAAATATTTGCAACATACCAAGTAATTGAGCTGTTACTACTTACCCCTGTTACAACTAGCCCCCAGCTCCCCTACCCCCGGGTACACGATTTGTTAATTTCATTTTTTTTTCTTATCATTCAATAAATTCTATTTTGTTATTAAATTCTAAATCTCGAGTCGTTTGTTAACGTCCCGCTAATCCTTCATTTGATCCCGACCCCTCTCCGCGGTACTGTAGCTAGCCGACGCTTCGAGTACCCGTAGGTAAAATTTTAGTAATATTTTGTTTAGATTTTCTTTAAGCGGCGGTTATTCGCCTGGCGCCCAACTTTCATATTCTCAGCTTTTGGCCAATTGCAGAGTGGAGGGACCTCGGAGTCTAGTTATCCGGTCTAGCTCCGAGGACCAATAAAAATCCACGTCGCAACCCAAAGCTGATTCTTATATTAAACATAGTTGGGATCTGATAGATAAACTCAAGAACATCCAGGTACCTGATGATTATATTTTAATCTCCTTAGACGTTACCTTTTTGTTTACGAATGTACCTACCGAGTTAGTCAAGACAGAAATAGTAAACAGATACTCATTCATCGCGAAACACACCACCATGCCTTCAAGTGAACTCCTAGCAGGTGTAACTTATTTGTTAGATAATGTATATTTTCAGTTTGACAATCAATATTATAAACAAATTTTTGGATCTTCCATGGGGTCCCTAATTTCGCCGATATTGGCTGACCTAGTCATGGTAGACTTTGAACGTGATTGTCTGTCAAGATTGAATTTTAGACCATTGTTTTACTATCGTTATGTTGAAGATATTATGATGTGTATTCCGAGTGCTAACGTTGATTATGTGACTAAGACCTTTAATGGCTATCATGACCGCCTCCAGTTCACACACGAACTAGAGATGGAACGAAAGTTAAGTTTTCTAGATGTTAACGTGATACGTGATGAAACTAACGGGTTGATCAACAATTGGTACAGAAAACCTACGTTCTCTGGAAGATTCCTGAATTTTAACTGATTGCACCCTGTATTTCAAAAGCGAGGAATGGTATTTAATCTGGTAGATAGAGCTATCTCGTTATCCCATTCGAGATTTCATATTGAGAATTTGAACTCGATAAAATCTCTCCTACGGGACAACTATCCCGAAGATTTCTCAGAAAAGTTAATAACAAAAAAAGTTGAGTATTTAAAATTCAGGAACTTACACCCCACCAACACGAACGTAGTGATCACGTTGACCGACCCGGAGGAGAACACCTCAGTTATCATCGTAGTTAAAGGTGCAACCGGTCCGAAACGTAAGACTGTGCCTCTACCTCACATCAATGGGTTCTCAGAGCGATTAGGTAGCTCATTCAGAAAATTTGACTTGACACCCGTCTTTAGTGTGAACAGCAACCTAAGATCTATTGTAACCAACGGCAAAGACCGCGTTGATAAACACGATAAATCTAATGTAGTTTATAAGATCCAATGTAAAGATTGTTCGGCTTCTTATGTGGGTGAAACAAAACGTGAACTCAAGATCAGATTAGAAGAACATAAAGAGAACTTTAAGAAAAACCCTGAAGCACATTCTGTCGTATCCACACACCAAATGGAATTTAACCATTCCTTTGATTGGGATAATGCAGCAGTGCTAGTACGAATTTGCTTAGATGTTAGGAGATGGAATAATCACATGTTAGCAGATAATGAACTACCCCGACCTATAGACGAAATAATACAAAAGTTTGATGGTGTCCGGTATATCACTGCCACCGACTTCGTGCAAGGATATTGGCAAGTCCCGCTTACCGAAAAATCGCGACAATACACGGCTTTCTTACACGATTCCTCTTTATATCAATTCAAGCGAATCCCGTCTGGGATCAAAACCGCTGGCAGCGGATTCATACGGGCGGTAAACCTCACGTTCGGAAACGAATTCGACGAATTCACTACGATTTATGTCGTCGATGTCCTGATAACTTCAAAATCATTTGCGGATCACCTCCAGCACCCAGATTGCATTTTTAAAAGGGTGATCGAACACGGGTTCACATTGAAATTATCTAAAAGTGTTTTTTGCCGATCAGAAGTTGAGTTTGTCGGATATATTCTGTCAACGACAGGCGTCAAGCCGAATCCTGAAAAAATCGCCTCCATACACGAGTTTCCTACGCCGCGAAATCTTAAGCAATTACGCCAGTTCCTAGGGCTATGCAACTACTATCGAAGATTCGTGACTAGATATGCAACTTACCAAGATCCCTTTCGCAATCTACTTAGCACAAAGAGAACATATCTATGGACCACCGAACACGACAAGGCATTTCAAGATTTGAAGAGTAAATTCATCGATACGGTAACATTAGGACATTTCATCCAAGGTAGCCAGTTCTATGTACAAACCGACGCCAGTGATCGGGGGATCAGCGGTGTCCTGTATCAGGTCGACGACCACGGTGATCACAGAATAATCTCACTCTTAAGCCGAGGCCTAAGCAGTGCCGAAAAAAATTATACCGTCACAGAGCTCGAATTATTAGCAATCGTATATGCCATAGCCAAGTATCGAACCTATCTCTCGGGAATAAGATTTACTGTAATAACAGGATCACAAGGCTTTATCATTCCTAATGCAGACCCGTTTCCTTAATAGTCGATTGACCAGATGGATCCTATTTTTACAAGAGTACAACTTTGAGGTCCTCCATTGTAAAGGGCGAGATAATCTCGTAGCTGACCTCTTCAGCCGAAATCCATTAAAATCAGCTGAAACTTCAAATAACCGTGAACGCGCGAAGGAAATCGTATATTTAGCTGCACTCGGTACTATAATAGATGGCGAATTATCTCGAAAGATAAAACAAATCGAACTACTACAGGGACGGGACCCTCGACTAGCTAAAATAATAAGTAAATTCAAAGGAGATCCCGATTTCTCTCACCCCACGTATTTGATGTTCAACGGAGTATTATTTCAGAACTCTATAAACAATCCATCTTGGAGGTTGTGTGTCCCTCAAGAAATCACAGCAAAAGTCACGAGATATATGCATGAAAATACTGGGCACGCAGGAATAAAAAAGTGTCTCAATGCCGTTAACAGATTTTTCATTTGGCCCGGATACCAGCGAAGCATTAGACAATTCATCGCCACCCGCGACCTATGCCAACGTGTCAAGCCAATAAACATTTCAATGAGTGTTCAAGGCACCAGTTTTATACCGCGAGATATCAATAAAATAATCGCCATTGACTTATACAGACCATTACCAACCTCTACAGGAGGCGTTAAGTACATCCTAGTAACAGTAGATGCATTCTCCAAATACGTTTCATTATTTCCTATAAGAAGGGCAACAACCGGTATTTGCATAATCAAATTACGCGATTATTTCAATAACGTAGGGAAACCGAGGAAAATCCTCTCGGACCACGGAAGCCAATTCACCTCACAGGGTTGGAGACAATTCGCTACAGATCACGAATTCGAGATCATATTCTCCCCTATCCGCCACCCGCAAAGCAATCCGTCGGAGCGTGTAATGCGCGAACTAGGGCGATACTTTCACACTTATGTTAGTAACAAACACACCGGGTGGGCAAAAATCGTATCACAAGTCCAAAAATGGATCAATCTCATACACCATGAAAGCACCGGATTTACTCCCTACGAACTCCACTTTGGAAAGAACCCGAAACACGGAATAGAATAACTAATCGATTATCCTAAGCAAGCTCCAATTCCTAGGGAAACTCAAATTCGCTTAGCTTGTGATCAATTAACACGTAGCGCGATCCGACGCAACAATCGCGAGATCGTGAAAAACGAAGTTCCTATAAATATCGGTGACCTGGTCCTACTGCGAGTCCCCCAGGTCTCCAAACTAATTGATAAACAAATCGAAAAATTCTTTCATTCATATCAGCGGCCGTACCGGGTAAATGATTGTCTTTTCGCCAATGCTTGTGAACTAGTATATCCAGCTAATTCGAGTAAGATCGTGGGTATACAGGGTGTCCCAGTAACCTCGGACCACAGGGCACTGGCGGAATCCTGGCGAAAAAATGAGACAAAAATTATTCATCCTAAAAATTTTCTGAAGCCACCGTATTCGAGTTAGAGCCGATTCAAGTCCGCCAATCACGAGGCCCCTATACTATTCGCGCGGGGAGGCGTCGCGGCACAGCTCGTGCGGCTGAACAGCCCATTGTCAAGCGAGTACGGCTGCGATCCGCCCGATCGTCTTTTTATCATCGTGAACGCGATCGCGGGCTCTTACCCCGCGTCCCGCTTCTCGCCGCACGAGCTGTGCCGCGATGCCTCCCCGCGCGAACAGTATAGGGGCCTCGTGATTGGCGGACTTGAATCGGCTCTAACTCGAATACGGTGGCTTTAGAAAATTTTTAGGATGAATAATTTTTGTCTTATTTTTTCGCAAGGATTCCGCCAGTGCCCGGTGGTCCGAGGTTACTGGGACACCCTGTATATCACCGCACCAGTTTGAAGAAATACAAACTAGCATTAGATAATTGAAAAGAAAAAAAAAAAAAAAATTCTTTTTTTTAGGGCTCACATAGCCATCGATGATAAGTCACCATTAAACACACAGATGTATATATGTATATAATATCTATATATATATCATAGTTCCAGCAGGTCTAGTTGTGCTAAGAACCGAGAGTCAGTATCTCGCTCGCGACATTGTAACCTTAATTCCTTGCCAACCTGTTACTATTAATTCCGTACAATAGGGACGAGCTGCTACGAAGGCGAACCGCTCCTCTCTTCCCCCATGCACCCCCCTACTGTCATCTGAAAGAAAGGGGAAGAGACACCCAATCTCATATAAGAAGGCCCGGAGGCGAAGGGACTGTTACAATTATTGCAGAGCTCACTTACCACGCGGTCAATCTACACCTTCTCATCCATGGACCAATCCTGCCAAACCCATTCCCCCGGCACGTGGCACGCCCTGCAACAGACGGACAGGGACGAGGTGTTCCGCGAGTCCGCTGACTACAATCCTAGGGACCGAATCCTAACCCCGTGCTCCTGGGTATCCCAAACCGGGGTTCCCGCATCCGGACGAATCGCCTAAACGATGAGGACTGCGAAAGTCCATCGGGGAACCGACGTAGGCGGACTCCCCCGGGAGTCAACAATTTCCTAGAAGCTCACTTCCTTGGAAATGGTGCCCCATCCCCCAACCAAGCGCCTCCGAATCCTACAGTCCTCCACCTATCCGACCAAAGACTTCGACCTGGTGGTCCTTACAGATGACAACGTTCGCGGGTTCGTTCCAGGAGAAGAATGGTCCATCTTCCACCAATTTACCACACCCCCTCGACCAATCCCCCTTTTACCCTTCTCGCCCAATGCCGATGCTCATCAGCCCCTCTTATTTTATAATGTTTAGTGTTAGTACACATAATATCCTTCCTTGTAACCGAGAGACTGACTCACACCTACTTAATTTAGACCTCCTGTTTGGTTTTGTTAACTCCATATATATACAGGGTGATTCAGAATCGGGTACTCTTCTTACACCGGTGGATTCCTTGTGAAAATCTAAGACCAAAATTATTTATCCTAAAATGTCGAAAGCCAAGCCGTTTTCAGGTAGGAGCCATTCAAAGTGAGCCATTACGAGAGCAGATACGAAAATGGCTCGCCGCCGCTATTGTCGGCCTACCGGATCTCGCGACGCCTCACCCGCCGCCGCGATCCCGCTAACTGACAAAACGAATGTAATATTACAGTTTTATGCATGAATATGGAATCAGCATTCTTCTGTTGCCATTACCTGATCGTCGTTTTGTCAGTTGGCGAGATCGCGGCAGCGGGTGAGGCGTCGCGAGATCCAGTAGGCCGACAATAGCGGCGGTGAGCCATTCTCGTATCTGCTCTCGTAATGGCTTACTTTGAATGGTTCCTACCTGAAAATGGCTTGGCTTTCGACATTTTAGGATGAATAATTTTGGTCTCAGATTTTCACAAGGAATCCACCGGTGTAAGGAAAGTATCCCATTCTGAATCATTCTGTATATATAACCTATGACCCACACAAACTGGACATAAGTCACACTTAAAATAATACAACACATAAACGGCATGTACGAATACACATGACGATCAAGTTCTTCGACAATAATTCTCTCGAATCACTTTACCGTGGGGATCATTGTAACATCACCCAAATTAATTCATTCTCTGTAACGTTCGAGCCCCAAATAGGCCGAACGCGCGCACCATCTATGGGCGCCCAAGCGCAGCCCCGTCGCACGGGTCTGCCTAAAAACCTTTCTCGCAAGCAAAGTGCTACGGCTCCGTCATGAGGAGGCGGCCCAGCGCGGCAGAAAGGCAGGCATCTCCTCACTGAGAATTATTGGCATGCAGCTATCAGGGAACGCTTCGGCCTCCCTGCCAGTCCAATCGCCTAATAATTTCTCCTGCTCACTTGATACAGCGACGAAGCTATCAGGGAATGCTTCGGCCTCCCTGCCTGTCCGATTCGACTGTATCCCACAAGCCAGAATCACTGTTGTAAATCCTTTCGAGTCAATTGTTCTAATTTTCACTCAACTCCTGCTCATACGATTTCAAATCACTTGCAAAAAGAATTCTAACACTCAAATATAAAAGATCCCTGTCAAACTTAGCCAATCGCGTAACATACTAACATATTCAAGTAACTGATTTCTTTACACAAATATCACATCATTTCTGTAAACTAACCATTTGCCTTGAAACACTTCAAACATATAATTTAAGCACTCAATCATAGTTTATAACCTATGAGAGATAAGTAACGCTCTAGAGAATGAGACTCGTTTACCCTCATATCAAGGACTAGCATAAGTTTCCTCAATAAACAGATTTTTTGTGACACATATATATACATATTAATCAAGCGTTCCTATAATCAATCACCTTCCTCCCGTCGTCGTAAGTTTCCACTATTCAAGGATAGGCCCGTGGAAGTCGTCCAAACGCCCAGAGAGAAACAGCCTCAAACAAATAATTTCGCTCTTTTCTTTATATTTCCAAAACCGGAGAAAAGAGACCAACCGTACAGTACGCATCCACATTTTTGCTGTACCACATTCCCGACTCTGCGTTTGCATCCATTTCAATCAGAATCATGCTGCCATTCAAATTTCCGAGTAGCCCGTCCAAGTAGGACAGATACTCTTCGATGCTTTCACTCCACTGACAGTATACTGAGACCACATATGCTTCTCCAAATTCGCCCTTGACCCAAACGCAGACGCCGCGTTCATTCGTCCACTTCTCTATTATAAGGATTTCTAAGCTAGCGTCATTCACCACGACCGCAGCTTTTCCCTTGCAAACTATTCGCATGCTTCCTGGCAGCCCCAAGAGCCGGCCACTCTTGGTGTACGGCTCCTGGAGCGATGCCAGGCTGACCTCATTCTCATTCATGCTGACCCCCAGGTCACACATCACATCATATGCACCCTGGCAATTCAGCTGCACCACTTTCAGCCTACTATCCAGCTTGATTCATTCTGCTCTTCCTAGTTTCATACACCCTTACATACTCTGGGCAGTTATCGGCCTCCATTGAGTGGCCGGCAGTCAGCCCCTTGATTCGGCAGTTCCCGCACAACAGCGCCGCCCCGCAGGCGGCCGCCGCGTGCCCTGCCACGCCACACCTTCTGCAAATGCTGGCTGCCTCCAGGCACTCCCGGTGCATGTGCCCAAAGCCGTAGCACTTATGGCACCGAGGTACCCGGTCCCACTCTCCCACCTTGAAGGCACTCCAGCCCGAAAATATTCTGCCTACAGCTAGCAGGTGCTCCTCGGGCTTCTTGCTAACTTCGAGGATGATGTTTCCAACCACCCGCACCCTCTGGACGAACTCCGTCCTGGGGATTACTTCCTTGAGATTTCTCTCAAAGAGACCCCCCCAGAAATTCGGCCTCCGTCATTGGGTTCGGCACATCGTAAACGATGATTCTCGGACCCAACCTCCACGAGTGCGCGACACTAAGGCCGAGCTTCTTGAATTTTCCGCAGCTCATGAGCTTAGCCCTTGCCTTCTCACTCACCGTCTCGATGACGATGCCATCCCTGATCCGCCTGACGCCCCGCACCCTTACGTGCAGGTGCGGGTTGACCCGCGTCAAGACCTTCGTCTTGATGGCATCGCCATCCTCGGTTTTGTCGGCATCCGCCGCTCGCACGACGACCGCAAAGCTCTCTGGCATCGCCCTGCGTGCAGGGCCAGCACTGACCCCCGCGCCCGAGTCGCTGCCCCCCCTGACGGGCGGCTGCTGCGGTGTTGCAGCGTGTCTATCACCCGGTCTCGATGCCACACTGGCGTATGTCTTTGGCCCTATGGCCACGGCCCTCCGCTCCTCAAGTCGGCCTAGAAGGCGCTCATTCTTGAAGAGCAGGTTCATCATGTGCTGCTCGTATTCGTCCACCTTCTACGGCATAAAATCTGCCGTCCCCCCAAGGACCTTGCCGCCCTCGGCAAAGACGTACTCGCGCGTGTCCCTACCGATCTACCGCAGGGCTGCCAGTCCCTCGGGCTCCGATGTCTCCATGCCCGTTGCGCCAGCCACCAACCCCCCGTCCCGCTGAGAAGTTCGTACCTCCGTGGGACGCCCGGAGTCCCCCGCCGGCGCCGGGACGGCGGCCTTCGTGCGCTTGGGGCCGAGCGCGGGAAAGCCGCTACTCGGTCCCGCAATGTCTGCGGCCTTGGGTAAGGCCGTGGCCTTCTTTTTGCACTTCGATTTCGAGCTGGGGCTTTTGAACCCTTCGTCCCCCAAACTTATCAGACTGGCGCTGTCGTCGCTAGTCTCCCCCCCCCCCCCCCCCCGCCTCACTCGGCTTGTGCCCCTTTCCGCCGCTTACGTCTTTTTGTTTTTTAGATTGATTCATAATTGTTCCCACGAAGATGGGGCGATGATAATCGCTGAGCCATACGCCCCATAGACCCAGGATAGCTAAATACAACTGGGTGCGCCAGGTGCCCAAAGGTCGGCCGTTAGAGACCGGCCTCGCCCTCCGGCCTCGCATCTCATCACCACGTGCAACCACAGCTTGAGATTGGGAATTTTTGAAGAGGTTATTATCCTCATGGTTCGAAGCCAAGACCCCCGTTCCACGCACTGTTACTACCACGGGTGCGACGAGCACACCACGTGGGTCGTTGTAACAGCTACGAGGCCTACGGTATGCATGGACTCGGGCACCCCGGGAGCGTCATACCCCGTATGACGTTGGAGGTCTTGGGCGGCCGAGGACCGTGCTGGATGCACGGCCCCGACGACACCCACCCTCGCAGTCACCCCTGAGGGAAGTAGATAGAGACAGTGGGAATCTCGTTAATCCATTCATGCGCGTCACTAATTAGATGACGAGGCATTTGGCTAGCTTTTTTTTTTTATTAAAAAGGAAAAAGGAGAAAGGGGTGGTCAATCAACCAAAACCCCTTACCACGCCTCTTTCTCTCTTAGCCTTGTCTCTATTTTCTCTAAATTATTCGATAGAGATACCGCAAAGTTTCATGATATATATACCGTGACAATCACGTGAAACCGAATGGGTCCATGCTACCGGACAGCGAATATTTCGTATTTTTAGCAGGTTAACCACTCGTTGCACTGAAAACCCCTAGGGTGATTTTGGCGTGCGGTCGATGAAACTCGGCAGCCATTGTTGGACATTGTTGTTGGAAACCGGCTGACTGTCAATACATCGCGGAAGATAGACATGTGGGGTTATGTTCGCTTATTTTCAGCAAATGATGAATGAAGTGAATAAAACCTACGTGAATAAGTTATTGATATTTATCAAAAATCGATCAATCAGTTTTGAATAATATCATAGTACAATCAACGAATTAACTTAAGCTATAACTCCAAATTGATTAAAATCAAAGAGTTCATCGAGAATAACCAATTTGAACGAAGTTATTAATTATTAATCCTGGGGTTGAGGCTTCAATAAATTGAACTAGGTAAGTGAGGAAAACTTTATTGAAGCTTTCTAAAAGTTTATTCAATGCGTAACAAGGATAAGTATCATGTTGTAATGAATTGGTCCTCGTTACAGTCAGCAGCGCAGTTTTCAAACCGCCAGGTCTTGGAGTCTTCGAGAAATGCACAAAGCCTAGACTGGGCATCATGCCTGCGCCTGTTATTTCAAGGTAAAAATTATCACACATTCATTGCACGATATTGTAGTTATTCATGCTTTTCAAATATTCATGTTTTTCAATAACTTAATTCCATTAAACCGCACTTATTTTTTTTTACAGCTCATATTAGCAGATGTTTGTGGCCAATGAATGTTGTCATTGAATGTGTGATAATTCTTACCTTGAAATTATAGGCGCAGGCATTACGTCCAGTCTAGCCGTAGTGCATTTCTCGAAGACTCTAAGAACTGGCGGTTTAAACTGCGCTGCTGACTGTAACGAGGACTAATTTGTTACAACATGACAATTATCCTTGTCATGCATTGAATGAACTTTTAGTAAGCTTCAATAAAGTTTTTCTCACTCACCTTGTTCAATTTATTGAAGCCTCAACCCTAGAATACAAATAATAATCTCGTTCAAATCAGTTGTTCTCGATGAACTTTTTGACTCTAATTAATTCCTAGTTATAGGTTAGGTTAATTCCTTGATTGTATTAGGATATCATTCAAAACTAATTGATAGATTTTTGATAGATATTCATAGCTCATTCACGTAGTTTTTATTCACCCTATTGATCATTTGTTCAAAATAAACGAACACAACCCCACATGTCTACCTTCCGCAATGTATTGACAGTCAGCCGGCTTCTATCAACAATGGCTGCCGAGTTGCATCGACCGCGCGCCAAAATCACCCTAGGGATTGTTCAGCGCAACGAGTCGTTAGCCCGCTGAAATAACGTCATATTCGCCAATATTTGCTGTCCGGTAGCATGAACCCATTCGGTTTCAGGTGATTGTCACGGTATATGTACATTGGTGAGCTGTCTGAATTTTAACCCACTATCTACATTGTGGTGGTCATTTGGTTAAATCTAGTCCAGCACTTAAACGACCCCAGTAAGACGATATGAGTTATTTCTCTTAACAAATTATTCGAGCACCCGAGAGACAGAAGGTCTCTCGCGCTAGTTTTGCTCCAGATTCCTCTCCACGATAGCGTAGCGGACATGACTTCAGCATCTGGGATGCCCTGGTTCAGGTCGGCTGCAGCTCTAAGCGAAATTCTATTACGAGCGTACTTTTGCACTTTCTCCCCATAGAGCCAGATCTTATTTGCGCGTCAATAATCAATGTGCGACCTTCTTTTGAGGCTACTTAATCAGGCTTCCATACGCCGTTCGAAAGTTAGAAACACTTTTCGCGAATAACGCTCCAGCCAACACGAGTCAGACTCGCTTCTCTCAGTCCGCACACGTTATCATGTTGGCTTATGCGTCCCTCATGTGTTCTATGACGTTGCTGCACTATGTGCATGGTTGTCTCGGACGACTGACATCCTGCTCGACAGTTCGTGTCCATGTGCTCTTGTCTGTTACCCCGCGATTTTCTTATTCTGCTCGGTAGAGCACCGAATCTGACTCGGAGTGCCGAGACGTAATTGGTTGCCCGCATCGGTCCCTGGGAAACCCAATGGGAGTTGGCAGGTACTTTGCCGACGTCCCGCAGATCTGCACCGTCTACGGACATATACAGCTTTTTGGCCCATTCTCGCTTCACATCACTTGTTTTAGCGATATCGGCAGACCAGGTGTGAAGCACCTGTCTCGCCCAAGACAAGTTACCCTGAACTATACGCGAGCCAGCTGCGGCCCGTGCGGCGCCGTACTCGGAACGACTCAATCTTTTATTATTGGAGGTAGGAGAGGAGTTGGAGGGAGGGGGGGCCACCCGCCCACCGACTTTCCTCCCTTCCTCCAGGGGGTTACTTGGACTATGTCCACTGCTTGGATGCTTCTTCTTCATCTCGACGTTCCGGGCGCTAAAATCTGCTCCCGTTCTCAGGATGGTAGTCTGGCGACTTCCCATAACAGAGGGGGTGACCCCTCTCCTACCTCCAATAATAACAGTTTATCACCACTGCTATTAACTTTCAGTCGACTCAATCTTGTTATGCGTTCGATTCTCACGGCTGGGACCGACTTGGCCAGCGACATCACTCCTAGGCCTCCTTTTCTGACAGGTGCGTGAAAGACGCCCGTTGTCACATCCTTGGGTAGTCTAAGTGCCGTACGCAGGAATTGCCTTATCCTTATATCTAGCTCCTTTCGAGACCTGAGACCAGTTTTGCCGAGGACTAGAGTAGCAAGCATGCGAGGTATCACATGCATTTTAGGCATTGTGAGCCGTTGTTGCGGCTTGAGCGGCGCTTTCTTAAGTCTCGCCAGGAGCATATTCAAAGTAACGCGACTCTCCTGTCTACCTTGAGGTGAGAATTTTATACCTAGGTATCGCCAGGTGTCCATGGCTGATGTTTGCCTTATTCTGTGGCCATCAATTGAGAACCGTGGCTGAGACAGAATCTTGTACGTTTTATCCCTACCACTGGGTACTAGAGACATGACAGACGATTTACTTGGGCTCATGGCAGACCGACTTCGTTAAGCTGTTTTGATACGAGGTCTAACAATATTTGCTGGCCCCTTGTGGAAGAGAATACCAGCACTCAATCGTCTGCAAATGCAAGGCAGTCAATCGTTGTGCCGTTAAGGTCAAAACCTATGTCCTTTGGCACTGAATCCAGCGTCTCGTCCATCAAGATTTTAAAGAGAAGTCGGCTCAGTGGGTCACCTTGCCTCAACCCTCTACCAACTTTTATCATATGTTTCGTTGCTCTGTCAAGTTCTAGTTCCGTCGTTGCCTGTGCATAATACTGCTTAATATATCCAATAAATTTCGGTGTACAACCTAGCCACTCAAGTGCTAGAAGTATAGCATGATGTGGCGCTGAGTCGAACGCCTTCGCTACATCCAGCGTGGCCACGTGAACTTCCCTTCGCTGTTGCCTCACCGTAGCGAGGATAGCATCGACTATCAGCACATTTTCCGCGACTCCGTCGACCGGAAGGAAAGCTTTCTGCTTCTCGTTGATAATAATGGATCTCGTAAGTCTTGCAGTCATGATCTTATGTCGTTGTCTTGTTATGACAGACGTCATGCTAAGTGGTTGCCTTAGTTCAGGAGGGCCTCATTAGTTGGGCGGGCTTCATCTTTGGTTGGCCCATCGAGAATTTCTCTTGCCACGGCTTTGGGATTTTTCGTGATTGCGCTCTGTATTCTAGCATAGTCACGCCTTCTCTGTCTTCGCCCTGTGTCTTTAGTCTGGGGTGGCGGTTTTGGGGCTTTCTTGCGGAGTGGTCTTTGGGGAGCCAGTTCATCTAGAAATCGATCTAGCATTTCTGTGTTGTAAGTGTTGATCAGGAATGCCGTGATAATTTGGTCATTCTGGCCTTCTAAGCCATCGTGCATTTCTAGTGTGTGGTCAGTAAGCCAATTGATCAGATGTTCTTGATTTTTATCAGTCTCTATTTCCCGTAATTGGGATTCCTCAGGGGGGGTTATCCCGTTCTCTGATTTGTTCCATGATGGCCCGTTTGATCTCTAGGTATTTTGGGTTTCTGATTTGCAATTTGATACTGTCAAAGGTGCGTTCGGGCATATGCTCATGCAGAGTACGCACCAAGTTTGGAGCGTTTCTGCGTCTGAGAAATATTTCCAGGCGCGCCAGTATCGCACGCGTCTCGTCGGACCACCTGGCTTTTACTCTTTCCACCACTACGGCCTCATTGGCCTGGGCGGGGTGCTTTGCGCTGCGGTGTACCCCCAACCCTCTTACGGTTTTGCAAATAGATTGCATGTCAGGCAAGTTCTGTCTGCATGGTCTTTTGGCACTGTCCCCGTGGGTGATTGTCTTGGAACCCTTTCTGAGCCCGAAGGCCGCTGTGCGTTCAAAGTCACGTCCGCATCGGAACTACTTGCTAGGAAAATGAGTGGTTGGTAGAGTAAAACAGAGAGGTTCTCATATGTAAGGTTTATTTGAAGAATGTCATGCTAGACTTATGACATGCGTACTTGGCACATGGCCCAATCATTGCTTACTTGTTCGTCGATCTACTCATGCTGTACTTGAGGCATGTATAGTGGGGGAAGCGCCTTGTACGCATACACACGCATCCTGGCTATTGTACAGTATAAATGTATGTATACACCTGTATTATCCAATACGCCTCCTTACATTTATAGTGTACATTTTTATCTTAGTTATTTCTTACTCTATATTCATTAATTTTCTAAATTTTTCGAATTTTTCTTTGCCTAGCGGCTTTGTGAGTATATCGCCAATATTTTCGTCCGAGATCACTTTGATTACGTTGATGATGTTGCCTTGCACACACTCGTGTACATAATGGTAGTGGATTTCGATATGTTTCGAGTTTTTCGTAAAGTTTCCGTGATTTGCTATACTTATTGCTCCTGAGTTGTCTTCGTAAATCTTAATTGGTTGCGCTGAATTTACATTAAACCATTTTACTAGCTCTTTTACAAATTTTAGCTCGCTTACCGCTTCCGAAAATGCTACATACTCTGCATGTGTCCAGGCCTTTGTCACACATTTTTGTTTCCTCGATTTCCAGTCGATGACGTTACCGAATAGCCGAATTACATACCCAGTTGTTGACTTCCTGTCCAACTGATCCCTTGCCCAATCGGCATCTACATAACAGTCTATAATTACGGTATTTTCTTTTTTCTTATATCTTAGTTTCAAATCTTCCGTTAGATATAGGTATTTTAATATCCGCAAGGCATATTTGTAGTGTGTTTCATTGTAACAATTTTGAAACCTACTCAGATAATTTACGCTATAGCTTACATCAGGCCTTGTCCCTGAACTTATGTATAGTAATGCGCCAATTAGATTCCTGTAATTGATATCTCTCTCACATACATCTGACTTTTCAATTTTCAAATTTGTTTCCATTGGTGTATTATATAACTTGCTATTTTGTACTTGGTATTCATTTACTAATGACTCAATATATTTTGTATGGCTTAATTCCATCTCATGTCTTTTATAATCATATTCTATGATAACACCCAGATACTCTTTTATCTCACCTAAGTCTTTCATACTGAATTTATTTGACAAAAGACTCTTTATACTCTGTATTTTCGCTCTGCTCGTACCACAAATTAATGAATCGTCTACATATATTATTAAGTAAATAATGTCCATGCCTTTTCCAAGAGTATATAAGCAGTAATCTAGGTCACTTCTTTGAAAGCCTAAATCTATTACAAATTTATCGAAGCACTCATACCAGGCCCTAGGACTTCCTTTCAAGCCATATAGTGCTTTTCTCAGATTGCATATCCTATCAGTACCGTCTTCGTATCCTTTCGGTTGGTGGACATATACTGTAACGGGTTTTTCCTGGGCTCGGGTACCGAGGAAATTAGGCCGAATACAAACCAGGCCCAACGGTTAGATAGGGGATGTTGTTGGGCGCCAGACTTCGTTGGAAGTTCTCTCTCTCTCGCTCTCTGGGACCCTCCGGCTATCTCCTAGTGGTAGAGGGATTTCGTGGGGGCGAGAAATAATGACACCAGTGGATTGACGTTTGGGGATTTTATTTAAAAGAAAAAAAAATGAAAAGGTGGCGAACTTGGTTCACGCCCGCTACCTGGCGTATTACAGTTTCTGATGTTGACTCTAATCTACGTACTATATTTCGAGCAACTCTTCCCAATGCTAATGTTAGGGGACGATCGTTTTCGACGGTCGCAGTCTCTCCCTCTCTGGCTACTTGACAGTCAGCTGTCATTGTAGCGAGATTGTGAGTCTCTCTCTCGAGGTCTCTCGGAGGACTGACGCGGCTCGCGGTAAAGCGGCGGCGGAGAAGGGGCGGGGGTGGCTGGGGAAGCGTCGGTACTCTGACACGCCGCAGCTGAGTGCGTTGCGTGACGTCGGCAGTCCGCAGCGATATGGCGTCGGCGCGTTCTCGGTGAATATCGGCGCAGCGATGACCAATCCTGGCACGGCTCTACGCACGACAAACAACACGTGACGTTGTTCTTGTCGTTCAAATCCAACGGTTCGTGGGAACGATTGGATCCCAACACGTGAACGGCTCGAGGCTTCTAGGGTTTTTAGGGTGGTCTCCGGGTGCTGGACTGGAGATCAGATGGCTCCTACCTTACGGCACGACGCTCTAGCGTGGCTCGGTTACGGCGGTCTTGATCAGCTCGACGGCGGAGATCCGAGTACCGGCACGGGTCGTAGATTGTCCGGTAGTCCAAACTGTCGAGTCGAGGTCCAGGGGATGCAGGGGTTTCACTCACTCACTCACTCTTTCACTTAAAAACTACGGTCACTCTCTCTCTCTTTCGCACTCGGCTAACTTTTTCGGCGCACGTGGTGGCTCTCTAGCCCGCGGAGTGCGAATGGCGATCTTTTCGATAGGGGTAGTTGACCGCATTACCACCTGTCCGGCGAGCGCTGACGGTCGGCGGTTGGCAGACGAGTACCGCCAATATGCCTCCGCGAGACAAGCCGGCAAAGGTTTGAACCGCGGAGATCGGCTTCTGGGCACTCGATACGCGCGTAAGGCTGGGAAGGAGGAGGTCCCAACGTTTTGCCGCGTTACAATACCTCAGAGCTTACCTGACCGTTTAAGAAAGCAGTCTCTACGTCCATTTGTTCAATAATCACGCCCATTTGACAGCATAATAATAGTAAAATTTTCAACGTTTGTATCTTTGCTACAGGAGAGTATATGTCCTCCATCACATCTGTCTGTTGGAACCCTCTTACGACTAACCTAGCCTTCTGTCTATTATCGGACTTTCTAGTGTACACCTACTTTACATTCAAGATTTTCTGACCTTGTACCTTATCCACTAAACTCCAAGTTTCATTCTTATTTAGACATTCTATTTCTTTATCCATAGCCTCTTTCCATTGTTTACATTCCGTACTTTCGACCGCCTCTTCATAAGAGTACGGATTATCTGCTCTACAATAATTCGCATATACATTATAATCTGGGAATCTCGATGAAGGTCTCTTGTCGCGCGCGGATTTACGTGGAACTGCTTCGGTATGAGACTCGGATCTAACTTCATGCTTTTTAATTTTATCGGTTTTTGCTTCATCAGAGCTTTTAAAGCTTTCATCAGTCGATTCTTCGTCCGATGAAGAATCATCTGTGTCATCTTTATTATCATCGTCCGACCTATTTCCATCGAGACCAATACATTTTACGTTTTCTTCAACGACATCGACATGTCTGGCCACTATTACTCTATTATTGATGAGGACTCGATACCCTACTTCACTGTAACCTAGTGGAATTCCCATGTCTGCCTTTTTATCCCACTTAGAGACTCTTTTTTGTTCTGGTATCTTTATGAAGACTTCACTACCATACAAGCGTAGATTTTTGACGTTTGGTTGCTTTTTAAAAAATATCTCATAGGGTGTCTTTTTTTCTATGGTATTTGCTAACGTCCGATTTTTTAGGTACGTAGCAGCGCACATTATTTCAGGCTAGTACCGCTTATGTACTTTTGCTTCAGCTAATAGACAACGCGCCATATCCATTATTGTTCTATTGAATCGCTCCGCGGTTCCATTTGATTCATGTACGTAAGCTGGGCAGTTGTTATTAATAATACCCTTTCCTTTGGCAAAATAAAAAAAACGGTTATTTAAATATTCTTTTCCATTATCACATCTCAGTACTTTTATTCTTTTACCCGTTAAGTTCTCACATTCATTCGTAAATTGAACTAGACAATCGAGAACCTCTGCCTTAGATTTAATACAATAAATTTTTGCCAATTTGCTGTAGTCGTCAATGAACGAGACGAAGTATCTTTCACCATTCAGACCTACTGTTTCGAAACTGCTACACACATCAGTGTGGACAATCTCTAATGTACCTTTAGCTCTAGTTCTATTATTTTTGAATAGCAAGTTTTGCATTTTATTTTCTATACATGTCCTACATTTCATAAATTCGTTTTCAAGTTCGTTTGGGATACCCTCTAACAATTTCTTATTACACAGAATGGTTAAATAGTTAAAGTTTACATGGCCCAGCATTCAATGCCACTTTTCTTTCAGGCTTATGTTATTCTCACTGTCCGCGACATTTACCAAATGTTCTTTGTGTTTTAACTCACTTTTCATTCTATATAAACCACTTTCTTTGAAAGCTACAGCTGTGAATTTACCATGCTCATCTATGATCTTCGTTATTTTACCCTTAGAGACAATAGGGTTTTTATCAGTTAACTTTGCATAGCTTATCAGATTTGAATGCATATCTTTTGCATAGAAGACGTTTTTCATATTGACTTCATTTTTTACCCCGAACACCTCAAAAAAACTTACTACATTTCCGATTTTAGTTGCTTTCACAACCCTATTGTCTCCCAAATATACGTTTACCTGGTCTTTAAGTTCGATACACTTATCAGAATATTCCTCATTATTAATTATATGATCGGTACACCCGCTATCTAGTAACCAGTTTATTTCGTATTTACCTAATCTGTTTGTCTTACTACTGTACACTGCGTGATCAACTGTTGTCACTGTTGTCACCCATGCGCTCGCACCTGGATTACTTTGTCCTTGTTGATTTTCGCGATGTACACCTGTTCCTCTTTGACCGCGCCAAGTGCTGCGCCCTCTGCCATAGTTTCCTCTTCCGGTTCGTGCACGACCACGTGTTGACCTTTGCCAAAATCCGCCGTTGCTTGTCGCTTGACCGCCATATTGGCACTCTCTCATTATATGGCCATTCTTTCCACACTTGAAGCACACTCGATCTTTCTGGCCTCTATCCGCAACAAATGCATTCGATCATCTTCCATTATCATCGTCTTTATGAAGTTTTATTTCAGACATTTGTACTTTATTTTTCACATATTCCACAGTTTGATCACCCTCCTTTAGGGCATCTATAAGATCACCTATGTAGCTGTACGATTCAGGCAGTGTGTTGAGCATATAATTCAATTTTTCTTTTTCTGAAACCTTAGCACCCGCGTTTTTTAACTCATTTACTGACTTTTCAAAGTCGCAAAAAAAGGACGCTGACTCACTATAATCATTCAGTCTCAATTTTTCCAGTCAGTTTCTGCACACAATCTGTAGTGCAGTTGACTCTTTCAAGTACATCTCATCGAATTCTTTTATTATATCGTATGCCGTTTCCTTATCGCTCACAAACTCCAATTGTTTATTTAATATTGCACTGTAGATATAGTTTATCGCTTTTAAGTCGTTCTCATCCCAATCATCTCTATCCGATGTTCTTCTTGCTCTGCTTAGAACTTCTTCACATTTTTAAAATTTCAAAAACATCGTAATTCGTTTCTTCCACATGCGATAGTCCTCTCCGTCAAATACCGGTATCGTAATATCGTTCTTGGCCATCTTGTTTCACAGTTCTCTCTCGGACGTTCCTTCGTGTTCGTAGAGTCAGCACTTTCTTGTACGCACTTAAATTGACGATACTTTTTTAATCACTTAAACGCACCCAACCACTGAATTAATAACCATGCTCTGCTACCATGCTAGAAAAATGAGTGTTTGGTAGAGTAAAACAGAGAGGTTCTCATATGTAAGGTTTATTTGAAGAATGTCATGCTAGACTTATGACATGCGTACTTGGCACATGGCCCAATCATTGCTTACTTGTTCGTCGATCTACTCATGCTGTACTTGAGGCATGTATAGTGGGGGAAGCGCCTTGTACACATACACACGCATCCTGGCTATTGTACAGTATGAATGTATGTATACACCTGTATTATCCAATACTACTATCCCTCGTTTCCGAGTCTGCCTGCACCCTAGTAGCCCGCTCAGTCCCGCAATTTAGTCGTCGGCGTGCGCGATCGTTCGAAGGTTCCTCTTGGTTACCTTCTGGCTCATCACTCGATTCTAGGTCTGCCCCCGGAGAGTGCCGCCCAGTCCCGCGAATGCGCAAAGGATATCGTGCTGTTGTGCCATCACAGCCAGCTGAGGTTCCAGGTACACCACTGAGGTGACTCGTTCTGGAATCGTTCAAATTAGGATCGTTCAAGTTACTGGAGGCCGTCATATTCAGTCTTCCCGCCTGAGCTTTGCCGGTTCTGGTGATAGGTGGATCAATAGTCTGAAGTTTCATCCGAGGCTCATTATTTCTGTTGGGACCGACTTGTGACGGGTGTGAGGGCTGGTGACCCTCACCCCCCAGATAGCCAGAGCCTGTTTTAGCCGTCTAACGTTTCCGATTGTCACCACGAGGAGGTACAGGTTGGCACTTGAAAACCACAGTTGAAGACGTTCACCGTGGTCCCCTTAAGAGAGTCATAGTTACTCCCGCCGTTTACCCGCGCTTGCTTAAATTTCTTTACGTTAACATCCAGAGCACTGGGCAGAAATCACATTGCGTCAACACCCGCTAGGGCCATCGCAATGCTTTGTTTTAATTTGACAGTCGGGTTCCCCCAGTCCGTGCCAGTTCTGAGCTGACCGTTGGATGGCGGCCGAAGAGAACGACCGCGACGGTGAACCGTCACGGAAGCCTCGCAGCAAGGACGATCCGCGGGGGGATCTTACGGGAAGATACACAGGACCAAGCTCGGATCCGGCCGAAACCATCACCTCGCTCAGGCCCGGCACGTCAGCCAAACCCGCTTCCCGATCAAGCCCGACACGCCCCGATCCTCAGAGCCAATCCTTATTCCGAAGTTACGGATCCAATTTGCCGACTTCCCTTACCTACATTAGTCTATCGACTAGAGGCTCTTGACCTTGGAGACCTGCTGCGGATATGGGTACGAACCAGCGCGACACCTCCACGTGGCCCTCTCCTGGATTTTCAAGGTGCGAGGGGAAGATCTGGACACCGCCGCAACTGCGCTGCTCTTCGCGTTCCAAACCCTATCTCCCAGCTAGAGGATTCCAGGGAACTCGAACGCTTGTACAAAAAAGAAAACTCTTTCCAGATCTCCCGACGGCGTCTCCAAGTCTTTTTGGGTTACCCCGACGAACTCTCTTGCGAGGGCCCGACTTGTAAACGGTTCCGCTGCCGGGTTCCGGAATAGGAACCGGAATCCCTTTCGCCCGGTGGGTGTGTCACTCCGAGCCGCGCGTACGCAGAACGAAAAAAAATTGAGACGAAGGAGAAATTGAAAAAAAACACGGGTTCAAACGGTGTTTCCAAATTTCCTTCCTCAATCACTTCGCGAGCGTAACGCGTTTCATTCGAATGGCATAGAAATACGTCGTCATTGACATCGGATTTCTCCTAGGGCTTAGGATCGACTAACTCGTGTGCAACGGCTGTTTACACGAAACCCTTCTCCACATCAGTCCTCCAGAGCTTCGCTGGAGTATTTGCTACTACCACCATGATCTGCACCGACGGCGGCTCTGGGCAGGCTCACGCTCAGACCCTTCCGCGCACACCGCCGCGACCCTCCTACTCGTCAGGGCTTCATGACGGCCTAAGCCGCCTCTCTTGCCGCTGACGGCCGAGTATAGGCGCGACGCTTCAGCGCTATCCATTTTCAGGGCTAGTTGCTTCGGCAGGTGAGTTGTTACACACTCCTTAGCGGATTCCGACTTCCATGGCCACCGTCCTGCTGTCTTAAGCATTCTAACGCCATTCATATGGTATCCCATAAGCGTCGACTTCGGCACCTCAACTCGGCGTTTGGTTCATCCCACAGCGCCAGTTCTGCTTACCAAAAGTGGCCCGCTTGGCACTCTGATCCGATATCTCGTGGCTTCATAGTTCAAGCAAGCCAGAGATCTCACCCATTTGAAGTTTGAGAATAGATTGAGGTCGTTTCGGCCCCAAGGCCTCTGATCATTCGCTTTACCGGATGAGACTCGTGCACGTTTTGTACGCAATTGCCAGCTATCCTGAGGTGAACTTCGGAGGGAACCAGCTATCAGATGTTTCGATTAGTCTTTTGCCCCTCTACCCAGTTCCGACGATGGACTCACTCGTCAGAATCGCTACGGACCTCCATCAGGGTTTCCCCTGACTTCGTCGTGACCAGGCATAGTTCACCATCTTTCGGGTCCCAGCTTGTACGTTCTGGGTGCGCCTTTCCTCGCTATAAGAACGAGACGCTACGGAGGTGCGGGGCCGCATCGTGACGCGGCCAATCCTCCGTCGGTCAGCGCTAGGCTGACCTTCACTTCCATTTTGCCTTTACCTTTGCGTGTCCCAATAGCTCGCGCACATGTTAGACTCCTTGGTCCGTGTTTCAAAACGGGTCCTGAAAGTACCCAAAGCAATAGCGTCGCCGACCGGTATAACACATATTTTAAATTAGCCAGTCAGAGGACACCGCCTGCCAACAGCTGGCCAGGCCCGGGGACGGCACTAGGTCCGACCACCGGGAATCGCTGACCGCGCTTGCGGCGGGCCCGACGCAGTCCAATGCGGCTCTTTACCGTGCGGGTACCGCCGGGCAGCCGGACGGGCAACCGGGGGTCTGCCTCGGCGCGAACGCCGAGACAGGCAGCCACCCGGGCCGTAGACCGACACCCAACGGGTCGCGACGTCCTACTAGGGGAGAAGTGCACGACAACGTCGTCGGACGTGACACCGCGGCCGAGTGCCGTGGACACGGGGTCCCGACATCACGAGCCGCGGAGAAGCCAACTTCGGTGACGATGAATCTCCCCGTCCGATCTTTCGGGTTTCTCAGGTTTACCCCTGAACAGTTTCACGTACTCTTGAACTCTCTCTTCAAAGTTCTTTTCAACTTTCCTTCACGGTACTTGTTCGCTATCGGTCTCGTGGTCATATTTAGCCTTAGATGGAGTTTACCACCCACTTAGAGCTGCACTCTCGAACAACCCGACTTTGGGGAGAGATCCTCCCGTGACGCGTCCCGGTCACTACGGGCCTGGCACCCTCTACGGGTAAGTGACCCCATTTAAGATTAACTTGGACGCGGGACGACGCCTCGGGATGAGTGGATCCTCCCAAACACTACATTTCCCGGCGGCAGAACCGCGGGATTTAGTGCTGGGCTATTTCCTGTTCGCTCGCCGCTACTAAGGAAATCCTAGTTAGTTTCTTTTCCTCCGCTTAATAATATGCTTAAATTCAGCGGGTAGTCTCGCCTGCTCTGAGGTCGTCAGAATATCGTTCGAAAAACGAACGGATAAAATTTCATTATCACGGAAACGACTCGGTGTGACGAAGGAGAGCGTGATCGAGACAGAGAGAGTGATATATACATACCCCCTCGCCCGATTCCCAAACCTCGGCAACCTAGGTTTCAAAGTTTATTCAAGCGGCTGCCGCGCCCGCGGACAATCTCGTACGTGCCACGGCTCACGGACCGTCGCTCCGCTCGACTATTGCTGGCAGTGGGACGCGACGGACCGGCCACGACAGCGAGACCCCGCGAATCGCGGCGACGCGTCGTACCGTGACAGTCTTTATTCGTTTGGGATGACGCTACGGGACGGAAGGGCAAGCGCGTATTCTGTTTTAAACACACAAGAGCCACCCACGCCAGTGGGGCGAACGTCTATCCATTTGCCCCGGGTCTTCCCCGCCTGACGAGTGGAAATCCGGGGCAGTGTGTCGTTTTGAAACGACCCTCAGCCAGGCGTGGTCCGGGAATTGTATCCGTGGACCGCAAAGTGGGTTCGAAATGTCGATGTTCATGTGTCCTGCAGTTCACAAGTTGACGCGCAATTAGCTGCGTTTTTCATGGACCCACGAGCCAAGTGATCCACCGGGTTCAGGGTAATCATTTTAGGCATTGTGTATTCCATTATAAAATTGCAATTTTGGGTGTTGTTCACGGCTCGCGAACGGATCGATCTTCCTCTCGGAAAATATCGACCGGTCGCGTCAAACGTTCAAATTCTGAACGATTCGTTCGAAAGGGCGTCGACGGGCTTGCCTGAGTCGTTTCCGTGACGATTTGAACAATTTCGGTTGAAAATTCCTCATTAACAGCCGCAAAGGAGGTGTACGGAATAAGAGACGACGAACGGCGAAGAGCCGGACGTTGCCTGCCTACCTCCGCGTAACCTCACACACACAGGCTACCCGAAAATTGTTCGAAGTGAGAAAAAATTGAAAAAAAAAACCGGTCGAACCCAACGCCTCGCACTGAGCGTCGGGTCGACCGATTGGAGCGACACCGAAGCACGCGCGCGTCTTTCCTCCCCCGTGTGTGTTGTAACGAGGTTTTCAGAGTGCGACTCCGCACCCTACGGCGTTCCTTTATAAAAATACTAATCAATTAAATCAAATCTAGTGTTGGGCGCAAGACACGCAGTCGTGTCGTTTCACAGATATGTACTCGACGGTTGGCTAAGATGTGCTAAGGTAATGGTAGAGTGGGTAGATGCACCTTCTTACGGAATTAATGAAATATGGAACACCAGATATAAATTCTTCCAATGAAATCTGTGATTTCTTATATTGTTCTTATTAGATGGCGGTAGCAGACTCAGCGTTATACAAGATCTCAGATATCAAATTATACAGAGGTATTTATCAGATTAACAATGCAGAACCATAAGCCAAAAATGACGGTTGGAATAGTACGTAATAATACTGGTTAACACAGAAGAGAATATTATTTTAGTGAGCCTTACTGCGACGTAATAAAATGTAAACACGCCGGTTAGCTAGCGAGCGCCGCAGAAGCGATATAATGCAAGCTTGACTGATTCTGATTCTGAACTGATTCTAACGAATTTGAGCAAAGTAACAAACTAAATTAACGAATGAGTCGTACTAAATACAGAATTACCTGACCGACATTAAGATGCGCCTTATGATTAACGTACTGACTTGAGACAATAACTCGGATTGAATAGGCAGACTGAATTAGACGGAACAAATATGATCAGAGGAATCAAAGAAAATCAAGTAAAGCGAACAGAACAAATAGAACAACTTAAAACTATGACTACTTCGTTCAGCCAACCTTCGGGGAGTTGGATAATAAGCGACACACCATACGTTATTATACTAATTAAATCTATCAAGACTACAAAATCAAACATATCGATAAATCAAAGTAACAGAGATTCTCTGAGCGAAAATTTGAGCAAGACAAACTATCAAATATCTTAGCAAATCATAAGCAGCGATAGCATAAAGATTGGACTAATAAGCGGAAAATATGTCAGGGAAAAATCCAATTACCAAGCAAAGATACTCAAAATAACTACAGTCAACCATGGAGTGCTTTCGCTGGATTTCATTACTTAAAACTATCAAACGAATCGCGTAGCCCGTGGGCTGAACGCTACACAAATAAGGCGTATTAACTACTAAGATACCTAACTAAATGGACCGAAACAACGGACCCCAAATCAAAGTGCTAAGATAACTAATCCTACTTGAAATCCAGCGGTAGTCTAAGGTTTTTTTTTACTTAGCGAAAATGATCATAGAGATCTTAGCTGACGAAGAGCTGGGCTCGTGGCACAAACTTATAACTTAATGTTAACTTCAAATAGGCGAGAAAGAGGGCTACCGGCGCCGGTAAAACTGAACGTAGAAGTGATGAGCGTCGTCGATCCTTCGGTGCTTCAACTTGCGAATTCGTAGGGTTAAGGGTGGGGAACCTATCCGGACCTACTAATTAGCCTATTCGCTCCTCGAAAAACGTTTGACGATATTGCAGCAGCGAGATGATGGCGGGAGCGTGTGATTTCGGCTCTTACTGAGCAATTCCTTCCAAGTTATCAATCCCGTGGGGTGCAGTGCACAGTGGTCAGCCACTCTTTCATAGATGACACAGCTGCGAGTGGTCCCTTGGTGATATGTTACGTCACTCGTCCTCAGGCTGGACGTTGCGTGACGTCGACTTCTAATATCTGAGTCGGGTGATTTAAGCTGGGTGGACTGAACGTGACACCCAGAGGCTGTGCGGTAAGATGCATCTGCTGGCAGGAGGCCTCATGCGGGCCCTGTTCACTCCCTAGCGATAATCGACCAAGATCCACGACTCTCCCCGTGGATGATTCGGTACTATCCTGGTGCTGATATCAGTACCGGACTGCAGCATACCGTCGTTGTCATCTCTGGAGCTGGAGTTCTGGTTGCGAAAGTTCGGGAATCGGCGGTCGCTCTCTCTCGCGAGATTATTACTAGAACGATAGAATTACGGAACCCTCGTGACGGCAGCAAATCTGCAACATCACAGTGTACACCCACGTGAGAGTGTCCGGGGGATCATCGGGCGACTATGCTCGGTCACCGGCACGTGAAATGGCGCGACCGTCGCCGTCGAACCCGGGGGTATAAAGCGACGGCCGGTGTACCTATCGGGTACACACTGCGTGCAACTCTTCTTCACCCCCGTTAACGGATCGACAACTCTGCGTCGCGCCTCACGGGCCAGTCGTTACGTCGTTCGAAGAGATATTCTTGTCATTTCGCGACACCACCGCACTTTTCCTATCGCTAGAAGCGGTGTGTTGTGTGTGGTGCCGCGTTTTGATCGATCGCTGCTTTTGCAGTACGACACGTTGATGATCCTTCCATAGGTTCACCTACGGAAACCTTGTTACGACTTTTACTTCCTCTAAATGATCAAGTTTGGTCATCCTCCCGGCAACATCGGCAATGCCGAGACATTGCCGAGTACCAGTCCCGAAACCTCAACAAATCATTCAATCGGTAGTAGCGACGGGCGGTGTGTACAAAGGGCAGGGACGTTATCAACGCGAGCTTATGACTCGCGCTCACTGGGAATTCCTCGTTCATGGGAAATAATCGCAAGCCCCAATCCGTACGTAAAGGAGGTTCAGCGGGTCTACCCGGGCCTTTCGCCCGAAGAAGACACGCTGATTCCTTCAGTGTAGCGTGCGTGCGGCCCAGAACATCTGAGGGCATCTCAGACCTGTAAGTGCTTAATCTCGTGCGGCTAGAAGCCGCCTGTCCCACTAAGAAGATTTATTTGTACGCCGGTAGTAAAAACCGCCCGACCGAAGCCGGAGCCTTCGAGATACCAGAAAGAACGCCTATTTAGCAGGCTGGAGTCTCGTTCGTTAACGTAATTAACCAGACGAATCGCTCCACCTACTAAGAACGGCCATGCACCACCACCCACCGAATCAAGGAAGAGCTCTCAATCTGCCAATCCTTCCGGTGTCCGGGCCTGGTGAGGTTTCCCGTGTTGAGTCGAATTGAGCCGCAGGCTCCACTCCTGGTGGTGCCCTTCCGTCAATTCCTTTAAGTTTCAGTTTGCAACCATACTTCCCCCCGAACCCAAAAGCTTTGGTTTCCCGGAAGCTGCCCGCCGAGTCATCGGAGGAACTTCGTCAGATCGCTAGCTGGCATCGTTTATGATTAAAACCAGGGCGGTATCTGATCGCCTTTGAAACTCGAACTTTCGTTCTTGATTAAAGAAAACATTTTTGTCGAATGCTTTCGCTTCTGTCCGTCTTGCGACGATCCAAGCATTTGACCTCTAACGCTGCTGTACGAATGCCCCCATCTGTCCCTATTAATCATCACCTTGGGGTTCCGAAAACCAACAAGATAGAACCGAGATCCTATTTTATTATTCCATGCACACAGTATCCAAGCGAAAATAGCCTGCTTCAAGCACTCTAATTTGTCCAAAGTGAACGTACCGGCCCACCTCGACACTCAGTGAAAAGCACCGCGATGGGATATCAGTTAGTCCGCCCCGAGATGCTGAGCCCACCGGTAGGACGTCCCACAATCATGCCAATTGAAGACCGCGAGTGGCGGACCGGCCGCGTGGGACATAGGTTCAACTACGAGCTTTTTAGCCGCAACAAATTTAACATACGCTATTGGAGCTGGAATTACCACGGCTGCTGCCACCAGACTTGCCCTCCAATGGATCCTCGTTAAAGGATTTGAAGTGTACTCATTCCGATTACGGGGCCTCGGATGAGTCCCGTATCGTTATTTTTCGTCACTACCTCCCCGTGCCGGGGGTGGGTGATTTGCGCGCCTGCTGCCTTCCTTGGATGTGATCGCCGTTTCTCAGGCTCCCCCTCTCCGGAATCAAACCCTGATTCCCCGGTACCCGTTACAACCATGGTAGGCGCAGAACCTACCATCGACAGTTGATAAGGCGGACATCTGACAGATGCGTCGCCGGTACGAGACTGTGCGATCAGCCCAAAGTTATTCAGAGTCACCGAAGTAGACGGCGGACGGGGAAAACCCACCGCCGATTGGTTCTGATCTGATAAAAGCATTCCTGCCATTTCTGGTCGAAACTCTGTTTGCATGTATTGGTTCGAGAATTATCACAGTTATCCAAGTGAATGTGCGTACGATCTAAGGAACCATAACTGATTCAATGAGCCATTCGCGGTTTCACCTCAATATGGCTTGCACTGAGACATGCATGGCTTAATCTTTGAGACAAGCATATGACTACTGGCAGGATCAACCAGAAAGCTATTTCGTAATATTGCTCGTAGAGTGCGTCGACGTTGCGATCACACTAGGCCGCCAGGCTCTGCGACCTGGTCGGCCAAACGTTCTACCGTATAACGTATTTAATATTCGTTTTTCTCGGGCACCCCAGCCGTAAATGCAGCACGGTTTCCAACCCGGTGTGAGATATTCGAACATTCCTCCAGTACCCCTTGGCTAGATTGAAAGCGTCGGGGACGTGAAGTTACGGTCGTCGCGGACGACTTGTCGCTCGGATACGAGAGAGTGGATGCCTCTGTGAGATAGCTGCCGTCGTCCGAAGACGACGGCGAGAGTCTGGTTACCGCATATGGGCCATTCGGTCTAGGACACCGACCCGCGGTTATGCGGTGACGATATTGGACGCGTCAACCGTTGAGGTACGATCCGAAGCTCGAGCGAGCAGCGAATACGGAGTCTCACCGGTCGAAATCCCAAAGTTCAAATTTCGTGTATCTCATTGAGACGGGAATCAGTCCCGAAATGGTCTACCAACTTATTCGGTCTGCGTGCAAGGATACAGAACGAGACTACGCTCATAATTCTGTTCGCGGAGGCGAGGATTTGTTGGGACGATCGGGACCGTCTCGCTCCATACTAGACAGATGGGTCCCGCTCAGACGTCAGAGCATACCCGGTTTCAACACAGGCTCTTATGGGACAAAAGCTGCACGGAGAGGGGTCGAGTCTGACCGGCTCCGGGGACTCTGTCAGATTCACGCGGCCCGGCTACCGACTCGTCCACCGTGCTAGCCGGCACAAGCGCGGCGCACTGCGGAGTTTGATTAGTATTCTGTGAATATTTAACAGAATTTCGAAAAAATTCCAAAGTCCCCGAGTCCGCCGGCGGATTGCTGCGCGAGGTGAGGCTCAGACGTCGGAGCGCTCCCGGCTGCTTGATCGTCCTGGGACCGCTCGATGCATTGCTGCTGCCTACCGGAGAGCGAGGTGCGGCTCGGACGTCGGAGCCGTTCTGGTTCGACCGTTCTAAGGCCTTGCGGCGCGTTGCTTCTTTCCACCGTTCGGCGGGGTACGGCTCGGAAGTCGGAGCCGTCCCAGCTCGACCATACTTGCGCCTCGCGGCGCATTGCTTTTTCCCACCGGAGAGCGAGGTACCGCTCGGACGTCGGAACCATTCCGGCTCGACTGTGTCTGTGATAATCGAGGATGGCCGAAATTTTTCCAAGTCCCTCACATGCGCATACCCGTCCGCCGGAAAGGACCGAAATTTTTCCAAGTCCCGTCGACGCGCATACCTTGGAACGCGTGCGCGCCAAAATACGAGCGGTCCTCACAGGGCGAATCCTCGCGGATCTCCCAGCGGACTACGCTCGTACAGACACAGCAGCGCGCGAGGTGAAAAACGCATCGCTCATTTTCACCCACACCTCCGTTAGGGGCTTGTCCAACCGACAAGACGAATCCCCAAGCCAAGAGCTGAGTATCAACAGATCGCAGCGTGGTAACTGCTTTCCCGAGTACAATACCCTGCCAGGTACCTAAGTCGTCTACAGACGATTCTGTGTCTCGACATCGAATTGGATAACCCATGATCGACCGCTTGAGGCCAGGCCAACGAGCGGGGAGATCCCGACGTCGGTCGACGGCTCCGCGCGGCAAACAGGGCTCGTGCGATGACCGGTCCGTGGACCGACCACCTAGTAAAGTCACATTGTTTTGAGCCTTTCGACCCACGAGACTCCTAGAAATATCGTTACCCCCTTTGACTAGAGAGGATACGGCCTTAGAGGCGTTCAGGCATAATCCCACGGATGGTAGCTTCGCACCATCGGCCGCTTGACCGAGTGCGTGAACCAAATGTCCGAACCTGCGGTTCCTCTCGTACTGAGCGGGATTACTATCGCAACGACGAGTCATCAGTAGGGTAAAACTAACCTGTCTCACGACGGTCTAAACCCAGCTCACGTTCCCTATTGGTGGGTGAACAATCCAACGCTTGGCGAATTCTGCTTTGCAATGATAGGAAGAGCCGACATCGAAGGATCAGAAAGCAACGTCGCTATGAACGCTTGGCTGCCACAAGCCAGTTATCCCTGTGGTAACTTTTCTGACACCTCTTGCTGAAAACTTTTCAAGCCAAAAGGATTGATAGGCCGTGCTTTCGCAGTCTCCCTGCGTACTGAACATCGAGATCAAGCCAGCTTTTGCCCTTTTGCTCCACGCGAGGTTTCTGTCCTCGCTGAGCTGGCCTTAGGACATTTGCGTTATTCTCTGACAGATGTACCGCCTCAGTCAAACTCGCTGCCTGGCAATGTCCTCGAATCGGATCACGCGGGAGTATGATCGTTGATCGGCCGAACCCTCACGCCACTCTTACACGCTCGGCTCTAGAACACCGTGACAGCCGGGACGAAAGTCCTCGACGCACGCGCTGCGCCTAACCGAGTAAGTAAAGAAACGATGAAAGTAGTGGTATTTCACCGGCGATGTTACCATCTCCCACTTATGCTACACCTCTCATGTCTCCCACAGTGCCAGACTAGAGTCAAGCTTAACAGGGTCTTCTTTCCCCGCTAATTTTTCCAAGCCTGTTCCCTTGGCAGTGGTTTCGCTGGATAGTAGATAGGGACATTATGATTTATTATTTGGTTTAATTCTTTTCATGGCCTGCGAGCTTAGCTCATCACCAACTCAGTCATTTTCGTTTCATCCATCAGTTAATGTTAGTGAAGGGATTGTTCAAAATCTTTCACAGATGTATTTTATTTTCTTCTTTCACTCTTTCCAGGTCCAAATCGGTTTTTCCGTTACCTCTACGATCCGGTATGTGTCGTCCGTTTTAATTGTATTTCGCAAAATTGTGAAATTGTGTAAAAATTGTATAATTACGTCTCTCCTGGTGTATTGTAATTATGTATGTATATTAGTCATGCTTTTCATGCATCTACGTTGTATAACATGTCGCACGCGTCAACTCATTTCCATGTTTATTTTCCCTTGGTTATTGAACATCAGTAGATAGAGACACTGGGAATCTTGTTAATCCTTTCATGCGCGTCACTAATGAGATGACGAAGCATCCGGCTATTTCCTGCGTGTTCCCCAGGAGAGGACCACGGATTTTCTCGGGAAACCCCGGAGTGGGCAAAACTTAACGACGGCTATAACAAATGCTGGATCAGTGGATCCATGTCAGTGTTCAAAAGATTTCACTGAAGATCAATAAATTAGGAAAAAAATAAATGAATAAATAAAATTAATGGAAAAAAACAAAATACAACATAATATAACAGTGACTAGATGTCGCGACATCTAGTAGGCAGAGGCGGAGGGAAAAGAAAGGTCGGTAAGGCAGAAATAGGAATAGGTAGACAGGAGAGTGACGACAGTTAGAAAGAGATGAGCGGCACTGATGTGGTGGGCGAGGCAGCTGGAGGGAAGCCAGGGAGGCCGATGAATGCGGCGCGGCTAGCGGCAATGGGGGGAGCGGGGTATAAGTCATTAGACGAGCTATTTAAGAGAAAGAGAGCGGGGGACGGGGGAATTGAAGAATGGAAGTGGGGAGGTGACGAAGGTGAGGCTTTTGCAAAGAGCAGAAAAATAGACAGATCGCCGGCAAAAGACAAAGTAAAAGAAAAAGGAAGAGGAGGGAAAAGAGGATGAGGTAGAGAAAGGGAAGGCGATGGAGAGAGAGGGGGGGATTATGCAGCTACTAATGCAAATTAGAGGGGAGGTCAGAGTACGACTGGAAGAGGTAAAAGGGCAGGGGAAGGGAATAAGGGAGGAAATGGAGAGGATTAATGGGGAGCTAAGAAGAGAGATAGAAAAACTGAGGGAGGAGAACGCAAGAAGAGAGGAGACATGGGAAAGAGAAAGGGAAGAAATGAAGAAAGGCATGCGGGAACTAAGGAAAAGAGCAGAGGAGATAGAGAGCAGAGACGGAGAGAGGACAGCAGAAATGAGGGGTTTAGAGGCGAGGGTGGAGGGATTACGGATGGATAAGGGAAGGGAAAATGAGACCGCAGGAGGGGCGAGGGGGTGGGAGGACAGACTTAGGGAGATAGAAAGGAGAGCGGAAATGAAAGAGAGGGAGGAAAGGAAAAAGAATATAGTGATAAAGGGCATTAGGATAGGCGAAGGGGGGATGAAAGCGAGTGTGGAGGAGGTGATAGGAGCAACAGGGGCGCAGGTAAAAATAGGGAGGGTGAGAAAAGTAGGAGCAGAGGACGGGGAAAGAGGAAGTATGGTAGTGGTAGAGCTAGGAGACGTGCAGCAGAAGATGGAGGTGATGAGAAATAGGCGGCAGTTAAGGGGAGGAGAGAAAGGATAGAGGATGACTTAACATGGAGGGAGAGGAGGATGCAGTAGAAGTTAGAGAGGATAGCGGTAGAGGAGGGGCGAAGGGGGAGGAAAGTAAGAGTGGGGTATGGAAAGATAGTGATAGAAGGGGAATTGTGGAGATGGGACGAAAAGCAAGAAGTACTAAGGGGGATAGGAGGGAAGGTATGGGATAGGGATACGGAGGAGGCTGGACAGGGGGAAGAAGGGGGAGTAGTAGGCTGGGAAAGGGGCACGAGAGGGGGACGGAGGGGCGGTGGCAGAGGGATGGGAGGAGGAAGGTGGTAAATAGAAAGGAAGAAGAGGGATGGAAAGCAGCATTCTGGAATGTAGCGGGGGTAGGGAAGAAGGACGAAAAGTTTTGGAAGAGGCTGGAGGAGTGGGATGTAATAGACCTAGTGGAGACGTGGGTGGAAGAGAAAGGATGAGATAAGGTTAAAAACAAACTCCCGAAAGGGTACGAGTGGGACGTGCAATTCGCTAAGAAAAAGAACAAGAAAGGCAGAGCAATGGGGGGAATGATAACAGCGGTAAGAAGGGTAATGGAGGACGAGGGTAGGGAGGGGACAGAAGGAAGAGAGGAAAGAGAGGGGGTGAGTGAAAGGTGGGTAAGAGTAGGGGGTGAAAGATGGATGATCCTGGGGATATACGTCAACGGGGACATCCAAGGAAAAATAGAGGAGATAAGGGACAGGGCTGAGAAAGGGGGTAGCGACGTAAGAGTGCTGTTGGGGGGAGACTTTAATGCTAGAACGGGGCGAGAGGGGGGAGCTATTGCAGGGGGGGAAGAAGATGAGGAAAAGGGAAAAAAGTCAAAGGATGGGAAGGTAACAGCAGAGGGGAGAGAACTAGTGAAATTTGTGGGGGAAACGGGATGGTCAATAATGAATGGGGACACAGAGGGTGATGAGGAAGGGGAATTCACATATGTGGGGGCGGTGGGGGAAACGGCGATGAATTATGCGATAGGGGGTAGCGAGGTGAGGGAAAAGGTGGAGAGACTAGAGATAGGAGAGAGGGTGGACTCGGACCATTACCCAGTCGTAGTGTGGATAAAAGGGGAAGTAGAACGGGAAAAGCAGAAGGGACGGCAGAAAAGGGTCGAAAGAGGAAACTGGTCGGAACAGGGGAGACAGAGATTTGCGAGAGTGGTGAGATGGAAAGGAGGGGGGAATATCGAGGTAGGGAAAGAAGTAGAGTAGAGGATGAGGGAATTTAGGAGAGCGATAGAAGTCGGGGGAAGAGAGGAAAGTAAAAGGAAGGGGTGGTGGGACGAGGAATGCAAGGAAAAGAAAAGGGAGGCAACAAGAAGTCTAAGAAGGTGGCGCAGAGGGAAAGGGGAGGGAAAGGAATACAGAGAAAGTAGAAGGGGGTATAATAAGATATGCGAGGAAAAGAAAAAAGAGCAAAATGAGAAATTTATAAGGGAAGTGGGGAAAGCGAGAACAGAAAGCAAGGTATGGGATATTATCAACAGGGAGAGAAGGGGATGGAAAAGAGCAAATGAGGGAATAGGAAAAGACGAGTGGAAAGAGTACTTTATGGGACTGCTGGGCGGGGTGGAAGGGAAGGTAGTGGGTGGGGGAGTAGCAGAGAGGAGAGAAGAGGACGGGGAGGGAGATATAGAGAGAGAGGAAATTAGGATGGCGATCGCGAAGATGAAAGACGGAAAGGCGCCGAGAGGTGATGGGGTAGTGAACGAGGTGTGGCGGTACGGGGGAGAGGAAATAGGGGCATGGGCTTGGAAGGCCTGCAGCAGGGTGTGGAGGGAGGAGAGATGGCCGGAGGAGTGGAAGAAGGGCTTGATAGCGCCGATAATAAAGAAAGGGCAGGGAAGAAGAGTGGAGGAGTACAGGGGGGTAACGTTAATGCCGACTCTATACAAAATATACGCAACGGTGCTGGCGAGTAGGATAGAGGAGGAGGTAGAGAGGAAAAGGATGATCCCGCATAACCAAAGGAGGGGCATGGGAACAATGGACAATGTTTATGTCCTCAACTACTTAATAAACAGGCAGGTGGGGGAGGCAAAAGGGAAGATGGTGGCACTGTTTGTCGACCTGAAGGCAGCGTTTGACTCGGTGGATAGGAGCGTGCTGTGGGAAGCGATGGAAAGAAGAGGGGTAAGAGAAGGGCTGATGGCGAGGGTGGAAGAGATTTATAGGGAAACAAAGAGTAGGGTGAGAAGCGGGGGAGAGGTGGGTGAAAGCTTCTGGACAGCGAGAGGGGTGAGGCAGGGATGCCCGCTTAGCTCAGGGTTATTTAACCTGTTGCTGGCGGATCTGGAAGAGGAGATGGCGAAGGGAGGGAGCGTAGGAGGGGTGCGGCTTGGAGAAGGCAGGGTAAGAACGCTAACATACGCGGACGACATAGTAGTGCTAGCGGAAAAAGAGGAGGACATGGAGGCGATGATTAGAAGGCTGAAAATGTAAATGGACAGGAAGAGGCTAGTAATAAATGTAGGGAAAACGAAGGTGATGAGATTCAGGAAAGGGGGGGGGGGGGGGAAGGAAGAAGAAAACAGACTGGAGATGGAAAGGGAAAAGAATAGAGGAGGTGGGGGAGTTTTGCTACCTAGAGTATACGGTGAAAAGCAATGGGGGACAAGAGGCACACGTAAGGGAAAGAGTGAGAAAGGCAGGGGTAGTAATGAAGCAGGTATGGGGGATAGGGGAGAGAAGGTTTAGGAGGGACTGGGAAAGAAGGCTATGGATGTTCGACAGGTTAGTGTGGATGGTGATGGAGTACGGAGCGGAGATATGGGGAGTGAGGGAGTGGGAGGGAATGGAGGGGATGCAAGAAAGGTTCCTCAGATGGACACTAGGAGTAGACTGGCGAACGCCGGGGTACGCAGTAAGGGAGGAGCTGCAGAGAGACAAGCTGAGGATAAGAGCAGGGAGAAGGGTGTGGAAATTCGAAAAAAAACTAGAAGAAGGGGGTGGCAGCGAGCTAGCCAGAAGGGCGTGGGGGGAGGTGAGGGAGAGAATAAGGGACGGGAGAATAGGGTCAAGGTGGGAGAGTGAAGGGGTAGCTTCTACGTGGATAGAGCGATGGGGTGTAATAGAAAGGAGGGAGAGGGGGGCAATAGGGTGGGAAGAAATAGAGGAGGGGGACAGAGAGATACAAGAGAGGGAACGGAGAGAGCGAGTGGTGGAACAAAATACAACAGATGGTATAGGGTGGTGAAGACTGATGGAATACCAGGGTATCTGAAGAAGGGGTGGGGGGAGAGCAGATGGAGAAGGATAACCAGGTTTAGGCTGGGAAACGAGATGGGGGAGGCACGCTACTGGGAGAATGAAGAGAGAAACAAGTGCAGGGTGTGTAAGGGGAAAGAGGAGTCATGGGAGCATGTGTGGGAAAGATGCACGGGAGTAGAGAGGGTGCAGTATACCGTTTATGACCCCCCCCCTACCCCCTTCTCCCTCTTTTTTCCTCCCTCTTTTTTTTCTCCCTCTTTTTTTTCTCCCTCTTTTTTTTCTCCCTCTTTTTTTCTCCCTCTTTTTTTCTCCCTCTTTTTTTTCTCCCTCTTTTTTTTTCTCCCTCTTTTTCCCCCCCTCTTTTTTTTATCTCTCTCTTTTCTCTCTTTTTTTTTTCATTTTTTCTTTTTTTTCTTTCTTTTTTTTTTTTTCTCTTCCTTTCTATACTCTTTCAATCCCAACCTAACCTAAGAGTATTCCATGGGTTCTAGAAATAAATATATATATATAGATATATGGTGAGTGTAGGAGAGGACAGGGTTGGTAAAAGACGCACAGATAAATATTGTTATAACGATTGTTTATTTATATCATTCAATATTCATAAAGACAAAGGTTCAAGCTTATTAAGTCTACTGGAATCTATGCAAAGATTCAAACTTATGGTAACTAGGGTTTATTTGAAAGTATTGGGTATAAAAACTACAACTAATTATGTTAATAATAAAGTCTTATTCCAGATAAAGTTAAGGAATGGATGTTTCTTATGAAAAACTAGACGTTGATTTTAGCAAGTGCTTAGCGCCGGTATATACGTGTCGAGTCTATGATTGCTTTAATTTCTTTGGCTATGTCGAGATCGAACAGAGCCTTTAGTTCAAGCATAACAGTTTTATACATATTTATACTAGAATTCGGTTTAAAATTCGTTTTTAACACTTCCTGCATTTCGTCAAAATCCTTCAAGACAAGCTCTGTGAAACGCTCAAGCGGAGTATCCACAAAGCCAAACGCGTTGGCCAGAGTAGCGAGTTCCCTCACCATATCTTCTTTGCTCTCGTTCACAGCAATCACATGATTTGAGAGGCGACATAAATGATCACTGACACATGGTATTATAGCATTTAGTCCATCGATCGAGGTTTTCTGCAGCACGATAGACGGATAGTACAGCTTTCGTTTCTTAAGGCTGGGGAGGTTGTAGGTAGATGACTCGTCGTCCGTGGTTCAATCTTCTTCCTTTTTCCATAGCCCAGCTGGTTCTGATAGCTTGATGGCTCTTGAGCCGTGCGCCAGGATAAACGAAAGAGTATAGCCATTCAGATCTACGGGTGTAGTATCGGTAGGAATGTCGGGGCTATAGTCTGTGACCGTTGGCTCAGCGATGTATTTGTTGATATCGTTCGAGGCGTTTAAAAACTTCCACCAAATTTCAGCTCTCATCGTGATCACACTTCCACCTTGGCTGGTGAACTGTACAATAGGTTCAAAACGTTCTCCAACTGGTGAATACCCAACCGAGACCGTTGTGGAAAACGAATGGTTTATTCCGTATGTGGTTGATAGTAACATCCGCCTGGTTGGTCGTAGAGGGTCGATTATGAGTGATTTATCAGCCGAATGAGAATTTTGTAATGTACGCACAGTTTGAGAGTTAAACATGATGGTATTATAATTCAGGCACTGAAGAGTATTGATGCAGAGTAACTGATGTTCACTGTTCACAGTATGGTCTATCCGCAACAACTGACGTTGTTGCGAATAGACCTCTTGGGTTCTCAAGTAAAACCCCCACTACCGGCCCAAATTTTGAAGGAGAAGTGACCGTTTTTTGCTAGGCTGAGGGAGTAGCGTGGCTCTGGGAGCCCAGGCGTGCCGACCCTGGCGCCAGAGGCAGTATGCCGTTTATGGCCCAAGGGTTCGCAGGTAGCTGCGGACTTTACCCTAGTGTTTGACGAAGAAAAAGTTTGCCAGGCTTCAGCCTGCACAGATATGTTCAAACAATTACTTTGGGATACACTTTCTTTTCTGTAAAGTGATTGTAAAACCAAACCTAGAAAAAATTAGGAGTCCTGTCTCTTTGAAGACAGTTTGTCATGCACGGCCTACAAGCTTCAGCCTGTCTGATAGCACGATGTGACTATGGTCCGTTAATAATTACTTTTATTATCACCCCCGGCAATATGAATGTATGATAAATTGTACGCCTCTCAAACAGACGATCGGCCATTAACGGTTACTAGCCATAGTAAGCGTATCGTTGGAGAATGCGCACTCAAAGTATAATAGCTGTACATGCAAAATTCATGGAAAGATTGCAATTATTTTCTACTAGTTAAACAATGAAAAACTTTTTGACTCAGTGAAAGGAAAAAGATAGGTGTACGATGCAGCCGTCTTTGTAATTAATTTTCTTCGAAATGTAACTAACCGATTTCTATTTTCAGGTTTACGCTCCGACTGCCCTCGCGAATGTGCAAGTGTATATTTAAGCACTAAAAGTATAATAGCAGTACACGCAAAATTCATGGAAAGTTTGCAATCATTTTCTACTAGTTGAACAATGAAAAACTTTCTGACTCAGTGAAAGGAAAAAGATAGGTGTACGGTGCAGCTGTCTTTGTAATTAGTTTTCTTCGGAATGTAATTAACCGATTTCTATGTTCAAGTCCACGCTCCGACTACCCTCGCGAAGCTACGAGCGTACATTCTTTTGTCTTGAGTGTAAAGGCGCAATTGGGGGTTGAAGGCAAAGTGTATGCAGGTGCAAACTTGCGGGAGTAAGGGTCGGCCTGGTGAAAATGTTATATGAAGCTGACTTCGGTCAGACCGCTGGATGGTGACGTTGTTTCAGGTAGGTAAGCAAAGTGCATGCAGGTGCAAACTTGTGGGAGTAAGGGACGGTCGGGTGAAAAGCTATATAAAGGTGACTATGGTCAGACGGTGGGTGATGACGCTGTTTCAGGTAAGTAAAAATAGTCAATGATTGGCGTACGGCTGTGATATAGTTGATTGGTTCGTTTTCACAGAGTAGGGATGAGCAAGGTGCCAACTAGAACATATATAGACATGCCAAAACTGTGTAATTTTATCAGTTTGAAAAACTATTCGATAGAGGAAACTCTGCTGGTTGTGATCTTCTGATTTCGAGTGGTTTAACTATTACTGTTGCGTTTGTTTTTTCATTCGTGACAGGTATTGTTACCAAGCGAACAAGTTTGAGTTTCGAGAAAATTTTGGACAAGTCCTTATTTTTCTTCTGTTTGAATTTATTTTTCTTTTGTTTGAATTTATTTTGGAGGATATTTTGACGATGAATCGTGTTGAGGATAAACGTTTCATATCAACCGTGGAGGGTCTCATCCTGATGGTGATACGGTACCTCAATGCTTCAAGACCGAGCTGCATTACGCCGCGTATTCGTGAGTGGCATCGCCAAGTCAACGGGATGCGTACGGTGCAGGAAGTGACGACAGTTCTACGCAATATTATGGGTATACTTGACATGACGACAATCATAGAAATCATGACATTGCCCCGCTTAGTGAGCAGGCCTTCTTGAATGGCGAAAATGCTGGATATCGTGAGAGTTGCCCTAATACCAGCCAATCTTCGAGTGCTGGAGGATTTGATTGAGCGGCAAAAGCGGAAGACCGGGACGACTGCACATCTGGATGCCGAGGCTATGGCACGAGAAGAAGCGGATGCTATGGAAGCTGTTGAGGCTTATGAACTGGCGGCGGAAAGTGTGATGGCATTTACGCAGGATCATCCTGGTGTAGACGCGGACGGTGCGGCGACAATTAAAAAGGCTACGGAGCGGCTATCACAAGTCTCAATGAAAGATGTGGACGATGCGGGTGAGACGGGGGTGATCGTTGGAACGGCAGATGAAATTTGTCGATATGCACCGCATCTATCGAGTGAAAGTACGCGGTATACCCCTGTGAGCGGTGAGTGGTGTTAGACAATATATCACGGGTAAATTAATAATAAAAAAGAGATATTATATTATATTATTTCTTTTTCCACGTAAACCTTATTCTCAGTCATGCAAATTTACGCTGTCTTTCATAGTTTTGAATACTTTTACAGATGCTAGGAATATACCGAGAGCGAAACCAGCTGCAGGTCTGTTCAACGTCAACGTCGGAGCTTCTACATCAACGTCGGGAATTTCAGCCAGATTATACGCGGTCAACGAAGGGGCTAGCACATCAGCAGTGCAGCAAGGCGGAGCAGCTCGTCGTGCAGGAAAGCGTAATGCTCCATCGGACGAAGCACCTGGACAGGACGATCGAGCGGAGGTTGACAGGCGAGTTAGTGTACCGATTCAAGATGTAGGGTTAGAGTCAGAAGTAGAAGATGTAGACGGTGAACGATTTAGAATCACACAGCGTGTTAATAAAAGATATCCGCGTTTTGAGTTAGCGGGAAATCAGGTCACGGTAAAAATCATAGTTCCGCCGGAGACGGAAAACACACTACGTTGGTTAGAGGACGCTTTCAGGGAACTTCATAGGTATTTCAGGTCATTGTGCGGTCAGGATGATCTAATGGGCATAACGTTTGTTACGGATGGTTTCACGAGGGGTGCAGCGGGTTTAAACTTTCGACCGGCACGCGATTTTCAATTCGAGGATTTGTGGGGTCTTGTGTTCAGAGTCACGCAGAGTGCGAGCGGTTGGCGAAAACATGGATCGACGGCTCGAGCAGACCATAGCCAAGACAAGACGCCTACGGAGCCAGGGGATGATCGTTGAAGAAATATGGGAGTGTGAGTTTAATAGGATGGTTGAAACAGATGCGGTGCTGCGAACATATATTGAGGATAACCGTCTTTTCCGGTGTGAGGTATAACTAAATTGAACCCGCGTGATGCCTTTTTTGGAGGCCGGACCGGTAATACGTCGCGGCTCTACGAAGTAGATGGCGGGGGCAGTGAGCAAATACACTATGTCGATGTTTGTTCGCTGTATCCGTACATCAATGCGACAGGTAAATACCCGCGTGGTCACCCAAAGGTATATGTAGGGCAAGAATGTGAAGCTTTGATAGGGAATCAGGGCGTAGATATTAGCAGAGTCAAGGGACTGGTTCAATGTGTCGTGCTGCCGCCGCGTAATCTTTATCATCCCGTACTTCCTTTCCGCATGCATAATAAACTGATGTTTCCGCTTTGTTACAGCTGTTGTCGCGAATTATTACAATCACCATGCCCCCATGATGATGAACGCGAACGATATTTATCCGGCACGTGGGTTTCAGTTGAGCTGCAAGAGGCTGTAGAAAACGGTTATAAAATTATAACAGTATCGGAAATCTGACAGTACGAGGTCACCAAGTTTAATCCAGAGACCGGGGAGGGCGGGCACTTCGCGGGTTATATACGTACTTTTCTCAAACTTAAGCAGGAGGCCAGCGGCTGGCCCGCTGGCTGTAACACCGAGGATGCGCAATCAGACTATCTCCGACAGTATAAGCTAGTAGAGGGTGTAGAGTTAGACCGTGAGAAAATTGAAAAAAATCCAGGGCTTCGCTCTGTGGCGAAGTTATGCCTCAACTCATTCTGGGGTAAGTTTGGTCAACGGGACAACATGTCAAAGACGACCGTCATTGATACACGGGAAGGACTGTTGGCTCTGCTAACAAATCCAGCGATTTCACTGGAGGATCTAGTCGTTGTACGCCCGCTGGTCCTACATAGACCAGAGTATTGAGCCATCCGCCCTCGCGAATGTAGTCATAGCGGCATATACAACGGCACAGGCGAGGCTGACATTATATTCTTATTTGAAAAAGCTAGGTCGGCGTGTATTATATTATGATACAGATTCTATTATTTATGTTCGTTCGGGTAGGGTTGGAGACTACGAGCCGCCGGTCGGTAATTTTCTGGGTAATATGACCAACGAACTTGAGCAGTATGGTAGGGGTAGCTATATACATGCCTTTGTTTCTGGTGGTGCGAAATTCTATGCTTTCATAGTTGTGTGTCCAGACGGAAGGGAGGTAGAAGTCTGCAAGGTAAAAGGGATTAGCTTGAACTATTCAACATGTTTAAAAATAAATTTTAATTCTATCCGGGAAATGGTAGCGGAGGATGCAGCACCGATTCGAGTGGAGTTTCGGGGAATAAGACGAACTGCAACACATGATGTAGTGACCAGGGACCAGGGACCAGACGGAGACCTGTCGGCCTGTTTTTGTGAAGAGGCGTTGCTGTAGAGATAGTTGGGATACCCTTCCTTACGGGCACACCGATGAATAGCCGAGGCAGGCCGTGGCGCGTGTGTAGCTAACAATTTCACTATAGGTCATGATGAGCAGAGTATAGTGTTTCAACCATCCTATTGAGCTCTTTGTATTCTCGGTGTAGATATGTTATCGATATCGTTGGATTTATCCATGATATTAATCTTGCCTATCTTTTTTAAGTCATTCACAGGTGAATTTTGTATTATTTATCTTGCCTATCTTTTTTAAGTCATTTACAGGTGAATTTTGTATTATTCATCTTGCCTATCTTTCTTAAGTCATTTATATGTGAATTTTGTATTATTTATCTTGCCTATCTTTCTTAAGTCATTTACAGGTGAATTTTGTATTATTTATCTTGTTCATATTATTCCTATATCATTTAAATTATTGAGATGTGATATTTTTGATATCCATATTATTTAAGTAAGCCAATTGTAATATTTGTAACATCAATATTAATATTTATTCTGTTCGTAGTGTTCTTATATTATTTATAGTATTGGTGCCGTGATTGTATTGTGTAAATGTAAATTTTAAATATAAACCAATCTATCACTGTAATAAATAAAACTGTTCGCCAGTAATCCCGCCCAGTGTATCAATGAGTACAAGATATTCTATTAAACAATATTGTTTGTAATGACGCGGTCAGTTTTTCTGTAAATATACCTGCCGGTAAAATTTCTGCTCATATTGCTACACCCCCAACGAAATAAACGTCTGAATCCGAACTTCCGAGCATTTCATACTCATAACTCCCCAGTCCAACATTCTCTCATGGTCGGTATACGTAATAGTCCAGCCTTTGATGAAATACATGAAGTATAAAAAACTTTTCCAGACGGTAAATTTACACTGTAATAAAGCGTACATCGGATGAGAGATGGCGCGTGTCATACACTTAGGCTTTCCGGTAAATATTGTAGCATAGTTAGTCGCTGGTTGAGTCCAATCTCGTCCATAGTTCCTAAAACTTTCGACGTGTACAGTCAGAAATAGCGAGAGCCCATCCATAAGAGAAAATGGTCACACGCTGGCGGCACCCTTTTTCAGCGATAATTGCCGGACCGTCAGGTTGTGGTAAATCAATCTTTGTTAAGACCTCTCTGCGAAACGTCGAGGATTTGTGCGATACACGATTTTCACGTGTCCTATGGTACTATGCTGAGCGAAATTCGCTCCAGGGGGCTCTCAATAAAAACAGTACAACAGATACTGAGATTGAGTATCGAGAGGGCTTACCGCAGGGATCCGACTACGATACGGATAGAACACCTAAGCTAATTGTGGTCGATGATTTGATGCGAGAGGCGTCCAACAACGTAATCGTTGATCTGTTTACCAAGGGTTGTCATCATAAGAATCTAAGTGTGTTTTTCATCACACAGAACCTATTTCACCAGGGTCGTGGACAGAGGGATATATCGCTCAATACAAATTATATCATCTTTTTCAAGAACCCTCGAGATCGTGCACAAATACAACATTTAGCACGCCAGGTTTATCCTGAGGATCAGCGTTTTTCACAGGAGGCCTATTATGACGCCACTGCGCAACCGCACGGCTATCTATTACTCGACTTGAAACAATCGACGCCTGAAAACTGCCGCTATCGCACCAATATATTTCCATCTGACAAGTATCAACACGTCTATGGTCCACGAAAAGATATAAAGTGGCGTTCTGTTTCCAATTTACCAGTCGTTCGGTTGTAATGCCACGCGTACGGCGGTCTCGTGATACCTCGGATAGTATCCCAAGTGTGAAAGCTTCAACGGTTGCGGCCGCACGTAGACGATTCGGAAACGGAAATACAGCAACACTGCAGGCGCTCTGCAAGCTGAGTCCTGAGCAACGCCTGGCACTGCTACGTACTGCCAATAATTCTCTTGTGAACAGTATATGCGAGTGTGCCTTGAACACGGTGCATGGTAACGTCGTATTGACGCAGAAGGAAAAAGTTAGACTTGCTAGGCATGAACAGCTTCTTCGTAAACTGGCTAGCAGCAAAGGAAGCCTGAAAAGTAAAAAACAGATACTGATTCAACGTGGTAGTGGTTTTTTACCCTTGTTAATCGCGCCCGTTCTCGGGACTCTATTTTCACACTTTTTTGGCGAATAGAAACAGAAAAGCGATGGGAGATGCAAAGAAAATGGTTTTGATACCTTCGAAAAGTGTAGAACGTTTCCAACGTAATATCGCGTCCTCTGGGGCACTTTCCCGTAGTAATTATGAGAATACAAATCAAATCACGAGAAATCCAATCTCTAGGCTCGATAGCGAAATGCAAGCCATTCTGGATTCGCCCGCCGGGGATGACGCCGCGAAATGGAAACTGTATCAACAGTTACTACAACGTTTTTTATACTTCGCCGAGGATTCACGAAAACCTTTAAGTCTAGAGCTTCACACAAAGTCTGGAAACGATACCTTCGCAGATATCACGAGTGAAAAAGAAGCAGAATCATCCTCAGATAAGCAACAGTTATTATCACGAATTGTTTCTACAGTACCAAAGAAATACCGATCAAAGGCAGAACATCTACTCAAACACCTGACTGATGTTCCGGCGCGTTTCTCTTGGGACAGTAACGGGGTGGTGACCATAGACAACAAGGTTATACCTGGCACAAACATCGTAGATTTGGTGAACGATTCCATGCGCTCTAGAAAAGGCTTTCAGCTTGACGGCAGACATGCGTACGGACGCTTCCTTCAGAGTATCAATGTTCCGCGGGAATATGTTGGTAATCAAAACGTTTGGCGGAATGCTGCAGTATCACCGTCGAGCGCAGAAAATGTCGTTAAACGGAGCGGTCCAGGGCAGCGTCGAGCATCCCACCGTTCTGGAGACACCGGAGCCAGCAGTGGCGAACATTCTGCCAAGGAAGACGGAAGTACCGACGGGAGAGAGGACGACTCCTTCTCTCTACCATCAAAACTAAAGCGCGATCGCAAAACACCCCGTAAATCGCCGTCCACATCGTCAAAACAGGGCTGGTTGTCATTCGGAATGCGAAAATGAAAGAACTAGAACGTTTGTATTTTGACCCCTCACACCCAGCTGGTTATGCAGGAGCAAGAAAGCTAAAAAAGGCCGCCCGAGAAGTAAGCTCGGCTGTAATTGAGAACTGGCTAAGTGGACAGGATGCTTACACATTGCACAAACCTATACGCCGTAAATTCCAACGGCTGCGGTACAAAATTTTAAATATTGATGAACTCTGGGAAGCCGATTTAGTTGAACTCGGTTCGATAAAGGAGCATAACGACGGTATTTGTTACTTATTAGTAGTCATCGATGTCCTGAGTAAATTTGTATGGGTGATTCCGCTTCATAGTAAATCGACTAGTGACGTGGCCGAAGGGTTTAAGCAAGTTTTATCCTCTACCGAACGGCGTCCTGTTACCCTGCAGACTGACAAGGGTAAAGAGTTCGTGGGTGCCGTTTTTCAAAAACTACTTGCTCAGAACGAAATCCGTTTTAGAGTGACACGTAACCCTGATATAAAAGCGGCTGTTGTTGAGCGATTCAATCGTACTCTGAAAGACCGCATGTGGAGATATTTCACCCATAGAAACACTCATCGATACATCGATGTCCTGGAAAATATCGTCAACTCGTATAATAATAATATACACTCGAGTATCAGAATGGCTCCATCGGCTGTAACGCTCTACAATGCGGCTGAAGCCCGTGCGAATATTCAACGTAGACTACCGTTACACAGACCTAGAAAGCCGAAATACAAGATGGACGATCTCGTGCGTATAAGTAAGACAAAAGGCACCTTCGCTAAAGGCTACGAGGCCAACTGGAGCGAGGAGTTGTTCAAGATTCGACGAGTTGTGACGGGTTCACCGATAGTATACGAGATGAAGGACCTTTCGGGGGAGGAGATCGACGGGTATTTCTATGAACCCGAGCTACAGCGCGTGAGCAAGAACCTGGAAAGTACTGCGTTCCAAATTAATAAAATCATACGCAGCAAGGGTCGCGGCCCAAGTAAGAAGCTTCTTGTCAGCTGGAAAGGTTATCCCGACAAGTTCAACAGTTGGATTCCCGCAGCTAGTCTTCAGGATCTCGACACATGATGAAGTCACAGTTCTACATAACCCTGCCGAGTAACAGCTCAATGCAAATTTATCCGGATAACAAGACCTGCTGCTATATCACTCAGCTGCCACGCACGATCGAGCTCTCTGGCGAATGGGAAGTCGCTATTGTTGAAATACAGTATCCTTTGACATACCTACCTAGCAAGAAGAGAGAGACTTTGACTCGTAAAATAGCCGAAACTGTATCTGGTACAAATGCTGCTAGCGACGGGATTACGGCTGGAGATGCAGTTTTGCAACCCAGCGATACACCAAATGTTGTCATGTTACCGCTGAAATCCGGTAAAGAGGACGAAGAGCTCCCTACGCCGGAGGCGCACATATTACCGCTGAAGACTGGTGAAGACGACGAAGAGTCCCCTACACCCGAGACTCGCATGTTACCGTCGAAGACTGGTAAAGGGAACCAAGATGTTCCAGCACTCATGTTCGTCTATTGTGATATCGTAGAACCGCGTATCGTAGGAGATGTCTATGCACCGCTTCTGCGTATACTACAGGCTAGACAGAGGGCTGACATCCGAGATGTGGAGGTAAAAACATTCTCACCACCACACTATCTTCCTCTACTTCTCTCGAGTTTCCGGACGATCGAAATATCTATAAGAGACCACCAGGATGAATCTATACCATTTGACCACGGGACATTGACAGTCACACTACACTTCAAGAAAATATACTAGTTTAATGCCGGTATTGAGAATAACTGGAAAAACGGAATAATACCATGGCGCAGTACATAGAGTATTACGAGTCGCAAATAGGCGGGGGTATCGATCGCGTTTATGTCGGAGCACCGAATCAACGGGGCCACGAAATCGGTAGTTTTCTGGGAGGTCTATTCAGACGAGTTATTCCTCTGTTGAAAAAAGGAGCACGCGCGCTCGGTAAAGAAGTTCTGCGTAGCGGTATGAATTTCATGTCGGACCTAGACAACAACGTACCGTGGAAACAAGCGTTTCAAACACGTGCCAACGAGACACGCCAGAACCTGAAGAGGAAGGCCCAGGATGGTCTTGAAAAGGTTATGAAAGGAGAGGGCTATGAACGCAGGTACGGGGGAGCGCTGGGCCAGTCTGGACTTGTCCTTGCACCGCGACTATCGATACCTGCTACTACGTCTAAACGGCTCAGAAGTCGTCAAACCCCTACGAAGGCGAAGAAAAAGAAAACGACCAGGTCCATTTCGAAAAAAAAGCCACCGAGTACCAAGGGTTCATCTAGTAGCGGTGGAAAGAAAAAGTGTTGCAGGAAAAGACCCATTACGGATATTTTCGGAGCCTTGTAAAGACAAAACCTAGAGTGAGTGGTCCGCCCGTTGCTCACTACAAAAATGGCCTACCTTCATGCCTACTCCTGTAAATGCTTGAAGTCCGGACTGGATCTCTTCACTCTACCACCTACACAGACGTCTATCGAGGGTGGCCAATGGGTGCAGTACAAACCTGTGTCGGCACTCACCGGTGACTCACCGATTGAATTCACCGTACCGGGCCAGGGTGATGAGTACTTAGATCTCTCACACACGATGCTCCGGGTATGTGCATGTGTATCGAGAATGCGGAGTGATTCAACCGTTACAGACTCGTCGGGTGTAGCCCCTGTGAACAATTTCTTACATTCTATGTTCAATCAAGCGGATGTATATTTCAACCAGAAACTGGTTTCCCCGAGTAACAATTCATACGCATACAGAGCCTACATCGAGACTTTGTTGAACTATGGCGGCGCAGCTAAGAATTCACATCTCACATCGGGCTTATGGTATTCTGATACACCCGGCCACTTTGAGGATACCACGGGCACTGATAATAAGGGATTTCAAAGTAGAAATAAATATGTCGCTGAAAATAAAGATGTTCATATGCTCGGGCGTTTGCACTGCGATGTCTTTAATTAGGGAAAATTTCTGTTAAACGGTGTGGAACTCCGATTGAGGCTCGTCAGATCCAGGGATGCCTTTTGCTTGATGGAAGCGGGCGAGTATCATAATTTGGACGTTACGGATGTGACCTTACTCATACGGCGCATCAAGATCAGCCCCGGTATTCTGTTGGCACATGCACGAGCCCTTGCCAAAACAACGGCGAAATATCCGATGACACGCGTTGAGGTCAAGACAATGACGATACATAGTGGCGTGCAAGCCGAAACACTCGATAATGTTTTCCTGGGCCAACTACGGAAACGTTTAATCATCGGATTTGTCGATAACAAAGCGTATAACGGAGATAAAAAACGCAACCCGTTCAATTTCACATCTTTCGGACTAAACCACCTTTCCTTATACATCGAAGGCACCCAGATCCCGTCAAAGCCGTTACAGCCAAATTTCACGAACAAATTATTTGTGGATTCCTACAGCACCCTGTTCACGGGGACCGGTATCCATTTTCTCAACGAGGGAAACTCCATTGCCCGGCATGATTATGCGGAGGGATACTGTCTTACGGCATTCGATCTTACACCTGACCTCTCAGCCAGTGATAACGGACATTGGAACCCCATCAAGCATGGCAGTGTTCGGATTGAAACACGTTTTGAGAATCCTCTGACCACGACTATAAACTGCATCGTCTACGCAGAATTCGACAACGTAATTGAAATTGATTCCATGCGACAAGTCATCACAGATTTTGGTAACTAGAAATGCTAGCGAACAGATAGTCCGTGCAAAACGTGTTTCTGCGTGTTTAAAGCCGGTCTGCGTCTGAATACGACCATCATTCAGAAAAAACCTGGAACAGTCATAAAGCTTGCTCGGACCTGTCGGCTGGGAAAACCACTTTCACTACAAGCAGGGGCTAGTAGGACATCCCTTACAGTAGTGGAAGTAGTAACCATCATAAAACAGAAGGCCTTAAATACCTCGATGCGTACCCACAGCAGCTTAGTTCTCTATTTCTGCTTGAAACGTTCGTGTTGCTTTCTGTCGCGTGTGCTTCGAAACGTTATGCATTACATTGTCGATATACAAAGCTGCTACGGCAATAACGGCCAGTTCCTACCGAAAGAAGTTGCTGTCGTGACCTACGAGTATGACACTGCGTCTCACTGGGTTATCAAACCACCGCACGCGTTTTTCGAACTCTGTACAAGACAGCAAATACAGAACAATGTTGTGACCCGGAAACATCACGGTATAGAGTGGTTCGAAGGCAATGTAACTTTTGAGGATTTGATAGCAGATTTACGTTCTCTTACGCGTAAGGCAATGAACATCTTCACTCACGGTACACAAAAAGTTAAATTTCTTGAAGATGTGATGTCACGTGAAATCATAAATCTGGAAGGCGGAGAGTGGGAATCCCCAGCATTCAAAGACATGGTAGCGGACAGGTCATGTATCTTACATTCGGGAAACCGGAGGACCTTCACCTGCGCATTGAGCAACGCTTTGAAGCTGAAGAAGTGGCTGGTGCCCTACAGATTATCAGACCGAATTGTGACATCGTTTTCGTTCTCTATTGAATCGATGAACACGCAAATTCAATCAGAGTTTCGGGCAAAATCTATGAAGAAAGCCACCGCAGCTGTCACGGATATGAACAAGCGTGAAGATTCGTGGCAGGAGCAGAAAAACAAGAGGTTACGCGAGAGGACAGTGTCATCGTTTTCGACCATTACCGAACCCTCGATGTTACCTGATCAACCAGAATTTGATGAGGGCTACGATGAGATAGATGGCTGTTCAACGTGAATCAACCTCGATAATCACCTCAGTATTTAGTCAGCTAGGATACAGAATGGACAGTCTTCAGATATACAGAGCGTTGGGGATAATACCTGCCCGTTCTAGGGGAGTGTTTCCAGCTGACCAGATTCCCCTGAAATGGTCATATCCAGCAGTTATTGTGGCGAACACGGATGAGCATACAAAACCAGGATCTCACTGGGTTGCCTCTTATGTGTCAGACTCTTGTAACGGAATATACTTCGATAGTATGGGTATGCCACCTCTTATACCACATCATCTACGCGCCCTGCGCCGAAACTGCACCTCTTACCGTTGGAATGACAAACAACTACAGAGTTTTTCATCCCGTGTGTGCGGGCAATTCTGCATTATGTTCCTCCACCATATGCGTCAAGGCTTCACACTTGAACAGTTTAAAAACATCTTCAGTGAGAATCTCGAGTCAAATGATAAACTGGTCGCGTCCTTTTACAATTGTATAACCTCCAAGTATAAAGGCATGCGTTCTCAAAATAATACCTGTGTGCTCGAACGTATTCAACACTGCTCGTCATGTGAACACCGAAGCTAAGCACTTGCTAAAATCAACGTCTAGTTTTTCATAAGAAACATCCATTCCTAAACTTTATCTGGAATAAGACTTTATTATTAACATAATTAGTTGTAGTTTTTATACCCAATACTTTTAACTAAACCCTAGTTACCATAAGTTTGAATCTTTGCATAGATTCCGGTAGACTTAATAAGCTTGAACCTTTGTCTTTATGAATATTGAATGATATGAATAAACAATCGTTATAACAATATTTATCTGTGCGTCTTTTACCAACCCTGTCCTCTCCTACACTCACCATATATCTATATATATATTTATTTCTAGAACCCATGGAATACCCTTAGGTTAGGTGAGGATTGAAAGAGTATAGAAAGAAAGAGAAAAAAAAAAGAAAAAATGAAAAAAAAAAGAGAGAAAAAAAAGAGGGGGGAAAAAAGAGGGGGAAAAAAAAGAGGGAGAAAAAAAAGAGGGAGAAAAAAAGAGGGAGAAAAAAAGAGGGCGAAGGGGGTAGGGGGGGGGGGGGTGGGTCATAAACGGTATACTGCACCCTCTCTACTCACGGGGAATAATGGGGGTGGAGAGAGTTGGCAGGAGGCAGTAGCAAGGATACTAGGGGGGGAGGGAGAGGGGGAAGAATGGTAAAGGGGACTAGAGAAAAGAAGAATGGAAGGGAGGGAAAGGAAGGACGAGAGGGAATGAAGGAAGGAGAGAAAGGATGGAGTGTGAGTGGAAAACGGAAGTGCGATAGGGAGCTATAGGTTAAGTAGGATAAGTTTGGATAAGGTAGAAATAAGATAAGAATAAGAGGGATAGGCAAAAAAGAGAAAGTTGAGGTTGAAGCGAGACAGTAAAATGAGGATGGATGGGGGAGAGGGAGAGAGAGAGACCTGGGTGGAGGGGGTGAAGAAATGAGAGATGTGGAAGTAAGATAAGAATAAGATAATTGTAAGACGTATGTGAGGGCGTAATGTTAAGATAGGATAAGATGTGTAGGTAAGGAAAATGTAAAAAATGGAAGTATGCAATGTATTGGAGATGTAAAGAGAAGGGCGGAAGTAATTGTAACCCCGAGGGGAACAATAAAGAACTACTACTATAACAGTGACAATCAATAAGTAACAGTGGTAAAAATTAAAATAGTCCTCCAATTCAAATACTTACTAGGACGGGACGCCTTAAGGGCGGGATGCTTGTCCAGCTGCCATAAACCCAGTTGGAAAAATTAGGCTAGTAGAGTCCCCCAGGCGTTTGAGGTAAGCGGAACTTAGTTGCCACCCGTGGGTGGTTTAGCGGAGAAAGCCGCGCGAAGGTGTCCGCCCGGAGACACTGTCTCCGCTCTACCACCGGGCAGCCGCATGCTGTCTCCGACTCGCAGCCAGGGGTCGGACCACCTGGGGTCCATCCGAGTTGTCGAACTACTCGTTCGTCCGTCCGTCATTTCCGGGAGGCCTACCTATTCGGTCGGCCGCTCAAGGGAGGCAAATAGGTTGTCTAGGCCCCATAATTGGCGCTTGCTAGCGGGATTTCTGATCTTGGATCAATTGTGGGGGGGGCAGCCGGTGGGCGGCTCCTTCACAGGATCCCTTCAGTTCTTATCAAAATCCCCGAGCCCTTGTCTTAAGGGGGTGCTTAGGCACCTATTCGCCTCTATTTTCGCCATGCGAGTTTCCTAATCTATATCGTGCCAGTTCCTTCTGGCACTTTATGTCGTCTAGTGGCTTATAGCCTACTGTCGGCGCAAAGAGGTTTGGCCCCTCTGTTTGAGTGATCATAACTTCTACAGAAAAATTGATAGAGCATCGAGTCTGGAAAAATTGTAAAGCGCCAAGTTTTCTGCGTCTGATGGTTGTTCACGAATTTCTGTATCAAAATCGTGGCAACCGTTATAATCTCCGAAAAGTTAAAAAACGTAGTTTTTCGGAGTCCATCGCCGCACGTCAACTTAAACTCGTCACCGTTCGTCTGAACTAAGTTTAAGAAATCTGTAAAAATTCAGAAATATTCCCTGAACATTGATGGGCATGATAGCGTTTGGTAATTTCAAAAATATTCAAAAACCTGGACGCTAGGTGTAAAAAGGTTCAATGGTGCGATTTGCGGAACGTATTGGTACCGGCGAACCTGAGCTGGCTCAAAATTTTCGTCAGCGTATACACTTTTTGATTCCGTAATCAGTTTTTGGTTCACAAGAGTCAACTTCCAGTAATAGACTTCAACAATTTTTCAAATTTGCGCGGGGCCGCGCGTGTCCCAGCCCCGATATTCGTTGCTGCATTTCCCTCTTGCCGTGCCCGTCACAGACTCAATTGTTAATGCAATTACCAATGTAAATGCAGCGACGAATATCGCAGCTTGGACACACGCGGCCCCACGCGAGTTTGACAAACTGTTGACGTCGATTACTGGAAGTTGACTCTTGCAAACCAAAAACTGATCACGGAATCAAAAAGTGTATATCTTGACGGAAATTTTGAGCTAGCTCAGGTTCGCCGGTACCAATCCGTTCCACAAATCGCACCATTGGACCTTTTTACACCTGGCGGCCAGATTTTTGAATATTTTTGAAATTACCAAACGCTATTGTTATGGATGAGTCAGGATTGAGCTGCTACCAATGTTACGAATATGGTTAGCGTTATCGTTGAGTTCGTTCCTCGTTTTACACCTTCACGTAACCGGTCTTTGGGTGATGGGTGACTGATGTGAATTGATATATATAATAATTGAATAATCGTTTATTGGTGAATAACCTTCTATATAAGTTTTACAAGTTTAGAGTTTAAGTGAAGAGTGATTTCGAATTAGTGAATTATGATTTGTCGACAATTGAAGAGCAAGTGATTTAATGGCTACTGTTGAGCTGAATGATGAGATCATTCTTTTTCATTGTTCTCCCGGGTATGAGCTCGTTTATGCAGGTGCAGTTAGTGGGCGCATAGGTAGGGATGAAGTTCTTTGAATGTAAGGATGAAACTTCCTCTGATTAGAGGCTGTGAGACTGGATGCATGCAGGATGTTATGTCTTGGGTATTGAGGGTGAGAGAGCATGGAGAGCATAGAGGAGTATGGAATAGTATGGAGTACGTAACATGCCCATCCCTGGGGAAAAAAATATTGCTCCTGTGAAGTAGGAGGAAATTTTTTTGTAAAGTTAGCAAAAATTATTGTAAAGATGAAATGTGCATGCCTAAGGATACGTTCACGCCAGTAAATGTATCTATGTGCATGGATCTACGTTAGTAGATTCATCTACGCGTACATTCGCGTTAGCGAGTGTACCTGGGTGTGTATTCACGATAGTGAATATGTCTATTATGGGGTCGTATACTTACGATAGTAAATATACCTTAGTGTATTGATATAATTTCGATCTCGAAATCAGAGTATAGTTAAAATTACCTAATCGCAATAAGATTGGTTAGTTACAAATGTCTTATGCTGAGTTAATGAATACATATGGTATGTTGAATATGGCTTTGATATAGATTATAATAACGCTAGGAGTATACTTATTTGCAATAAGATCGCGATTAGTTATAAATGTCTTATGCTGAGTTAGTAGATGTATAGTATGTTGAATATGCTTATCACGATGATAAGGTCGGTAATGTATTATTATTAGCATTGTAGGTATAACATATAATATAGAAAGTTTTTATTGAGTTATAATATTACATTCTCATGTGGTATAAAAAGATGTTTGAGCTGTCTGAATGGCTTCTGTGTTTGGTGTAGGAGTAGCGGTGATTGCTGGGGGGTTAGCTTGTTGTATGATGATTTGTGTGTGGGGTGTCTGTGTGTGTGACGTTTGAGAGCAGGTTATTGTTTCTTGTGTTTCTGGCGAGTTGTTTAATTCGACAGAATTTCAATTAGCTTGGTGTTCGACCACTTGGTTATTCGGTTGTCGAGCTGTCCTAAGTGTTACGAAGATGTTGAAGATCTTGCGTGCTATTGCGAATTTATTCGCTAAGTACATCAATGATAATGATCCGAACGCGGAGGAAATGTTATACATTATGTTTTCTATACGGTTATCGTTGTCTGTGGATTTTTAATATTTGGTCATTTCGTCTGTGTGTTTAATGATATCGTCTAATGTTAGGCCGTTCGAGGTTAGGTCTTTAGAGTTTGAGTATGGGGTTTTGTTAAGTATTGATACAGGGATGAGGGATAGGTTTTTGATGTTCGTGAAGTTGGCACCGCTATTTTGAAATTTCGAAAAAGCAATTATTGTGCTAGGTTGTGCTCGTCTTGTGCTCCGTTGTGCCGCAATCAGAATTGAAAAATTGTCAAAAACATAGCGAAAATGTTGAAAAAAGAGTTTTTTGAATCAGCACCGTCATTCTTTTTTTTTTTCAAAATCGAACATTGTGCCGGATTGTGCTCGATTTATGCTGTGCTGTGCCGCAAACCTTGCTTCGATACCTCGTACCATTTTCGAGAAATACGCAGTTGAAAATAGAATTCAGCACCGCAATTTTCGAATCTAGAGATTTTTTTTTTTTTCAATAGCCGCCGCTTAGTTTGTGCTCGCATGTGCTGCAAAGCAAAATCGGGCCGTACGCACCACTAGCTGGGAAAAAAAAATCAAAATTTAACACTAAACAAATAAATGCTAGCATTAGTCAACTTCAGTAAATTTCACGTTGATGGGGCAGTAGAGAGTTGTGCAGAGCACGACGACCTCTCAGAGCGACTCTAGACATCGGAACCATTCCCTCGTCGGTCAACGTGGGATGTAGTTTTTTGAAAAATATCCAAATTTGGAAAATTGAAATTCCTACACTTGTGCTGGGTTGTGCTAGGCGAGACCGACGACTTTATATCACCACTCGCAGCTCTCGGACCATCCCCTCGTCATCTATCCGAGGAATGGTTATTTTTGAAAATGTTTAATTTCTTTTTTCACCAAATCCCAAAATTCTGAAACTTGTGCTGGGTTGTGCTAGGCAAAACCGACGATTTCGTATGTATGAATCCTCAAGGTTTTTTTAAACATTTAAATCATACAATATCACACTCTTGATACCTTGGTTCTTGTTCTCCTGTATTTGTGATTAAATATAATGGATATATTTATATAGACATGTTCACTGCTCACTTTGGGAACATCGACTTTTTTGAAGCCTAGTTACGGTCCTGTGACAACCACCGGGTGTGTCTTAGCATTTGTGTGTGTGTGATACGGTCCCTATAGTGAGCGATCAGTATGAAATATAATTGGAGGTGCGGGTAACGTACTTTTCGGTAATGTCCTCAAACAACGCGTTAAATGTATAAATTCTTTGAGGACTGTCCCCAACGTATACCGAGGTCCCCAAAGTATACGTTGTACCTACAAATCCTATAACTCCGGTTCTAGAATGAAACAATAGATATATTTATAGTAATATAGGTTTGACTATTCTGGTACTTATTATTCATGTGCACGTTGTACTTTTTTTGTATTTTATTTTATTTTTTTTGTACTTTTTTTTGTATTTTTTTGTATGTGTAATAATAATTAGATATCATAATAGATGCATGGAAGTATAGGTTTCATTATTCTTGTACTTATTTATGTATAGCATGTTGTACTTTTTTGTATTTTATTTATTTATTTTTTGTACTTTTTTTTTTTTTGTATTTTTTTGTATGTGTAATAATAATTAGATATAATAGATGCATAAAAGTATAGGTTTCGTTATTCTTGTACTTATTTATGTATAGCATGTTGTACTTTTTTGTATTTTATTTATTTATTTATTTTTTGTACTTTTTTTTTTTTTGTATTTTGTTGTATGTGTAATAATAATTAGATATAATAGATGCATAAAAGTATAGGTTTCATTATTCTTGTACTCATTATTTATGTATGGTATGCTGTACTTCTAATACCTTTTTTTTTGAAATATTTTTCATTTCTCTCTCAATTACCTACATTTACGTGATCACGTATACGCACATGGGCGCTGCGATACGTTGATCATTGTTCACCCATGTGTGTTTTGGCTTTTTTGGACTATTATCGCACAACATCCATCGTTCACCAGCTCTCATGTAGCTTGTGTACTGACCAACCGATTTAAAATTGTAAGTTCCGACGTAACCTATGACACCTGCTAAAATGTACTGTTGGTCGCGTGAGAGCGGAAGATTGTCTGGAAAGTCCGCAAGTGCTGCTGTATGTGTTCCACAATCTGTCTCGATAAATAATAGAGGGCCATACTGTAGCTCTGTAATGGGAAGTTGCTTACAGCACTGTTTTGGTGGATGTCTGCCATTTTCGATGGCCTTCAACAGTTGACCTAGTCCTTCGTTGAATAGCACATCATAATTCACGTTTATAAAACCCTCGGGTCGAGCCGTCTTAGCGTGACAAACTAAACAGCGTGTAGTGACAATACAGCTTGGATCCTCATCTTCCAAAAGATATCTGGTCAAGTTCCCAATATTTGATGATGCATTGAGCTTTACAATACTTCTGCGACATCGTTCCGGCTTCAGTTGTTTTATATTGATTAAAATGTTTGCTCTTTCTTCAAAAAATCGTGCGGTCAAGCCCTCGTCAGTAAAAATATTCACGCATGTAAAAATTGGGGAGGATCCATCGGTAACGACCCTCTTGTGGGCGACGTTGTTGGATGCTAAGCTCGCTATTATTTGACAAATGCTGTCAAAGCCGCAAGTATTCGACAGGCAAATAGTGACGTTCTTGTTGCGAACGTTCGGACAGTTGTGCCCGTAAGGTATAACTGGCGGTGAAACGAAACCACTAGAGGATGTGGTGAACATCGGGCAGGGATCAGCATACCGAAATCGCTTAGTCTTTTTATCATTTTTGTTGCGCCAGTTATGTTCAGCCTTCATTTCTTCCAGTTCAGCGATTGTATTGTCATCTATCTGCTGAACTTTGATGGTAGGAGCGGGAATATTAATTATAAATCGGGTTTCTTCGATACTCTCATCACTTTGCTGCTCCAACGTATCTAAAGGAACTGAGGTGGGCAGTTCCTCGACTCCCTTTAGTTCAGCGATTGCATCGTAATTTATCTGCCGATTTTTGATAGTAACAGCTGGAATATCATGAATAGATTGGGTTTTTTCGATACTCGAATTACATCGCAGCTCGAACATATCCAGAGGAACTGGGCTAGACACTCCGTCGACTCGTTCGCACGCGTCTTCAGATATATTAATCGTACTCTTGCCAGCCAGTGCCAGTTTTATCTTGCCGGAAAATGATAAGATGTGCTTTCCAACGAATTTGTCCGCCCGTAAAGGAAATGACACGGTCCTGAACGTGCGATTTTTCAGGTCATTGAATTCTGACTTTACCGCCGCAGAAGTTGCATTTGGAGATCCGTATTTAAAAACACCCCGCATTACCTCACTAAAGAGAGGAAAATAAGGCAATAGAGCTTTGAGCTTTTTGGCAAATGCAAGACGATAATATCCGTTTATATCATCGGTTTTGGCTTCATTATTTATCAATTCAGTACATTCAGAATACATGCTGCTTACCCATCGATACGAATCACTTTTCTGTAGATAATTAGAATTCAAAATCGGTTCATCGGTCTCATCCTGATGGATACTTTTAGCAAGATCCTCATCACCCATACCTGGTAATGGATCATTTCTAATGTATGACGAGAGATATAACCTAGAATGCTCAGCTAACCCGCCAGCTTCCCCGTTAGCGTTAAGCGCAAGGATGAAAATTGATTTAGCTATCTTAGTGAACTCATCGAAGTCTTCTTGCTTTCGTAAAATTGCTACTGCTCTCAGGTAAAAATTACGCACACCATTTGGCTTGTCGGTAAAACATTTCCACCTAGCTACCATGTTAGAAAAGTGGCAAACGTCGAGTCGCAGGAGGCAAGGTGGTACGTCGCAGGTATCAAACGGATTGGTCAACAATCGAAAGCACACACCTAAGTAGTGCTTTAGGCTGGGCTGTTTGACAAATGTTTGAGCGACAGCTCCAAGGAGTGCTTTATCAAAATCTGTGACAGCTTCCTTCGGTACAGAGGATGCAGATACCTGTGCAGATACTTGCTGGCAGAATATCTTGAGCCACACCAGAATGTCGTTCGTGCTTTGTGCGGCCGAAATCATTTGACAAACCGGTACTGTTTTCTCGTCAACTTGAGTTACTATTTGATAAAGATATATATGTGGGCACAGGTCCCCATTAGGTAGTTTGATTTTTTTTATAAGTGAACCAGTCGCATCAATCTAGACAGTGTCGTGATAGTTGTAATAAACAGCTTCCTACTCCCTAGTCCAATAGTACACGAACAATGTCTCTAACCCGATTTGCTTTATCGCACCCTCAAATTTTGAACTGTACTTTATCAGATGTAGACTTTTGTACACATCTGATGATTCAACTGCCAGTAAATTGTCCTGTCTCTCTTGTTTAGCTTTTCGAAGCACGCGGCCACGATATAAATGAGGAGGCTCCTCCTCGCCAATACGAGAAATAAGCCTATTCGCTTCGTTCCGTCTCCATTCGCAGGCCAGCGTATTGCCCTCAACTAACTGCTTCGAGACAGCAACCCTTTCAACTCCGTTCAATTGCCGTTTTCTTACATGTTTGATTGACGGATCGAATCCCTCGATCAGACATTCCATTTTAACAATGTCACCACTCTGCGGTTCATTTATGATTTTTCCCAGAAAGGTACAATTGCATTCAGGACACTTTCCCAAAACAGTAACGTAGATGCCGCTTTGTGAAATCTTTGCGTTCTTAAAAACTAGGGCGCATGGAAGTTTTGTTTCAACTTGAACTTTTTCAAATATCGCGCTCGTCCATGTGAAACGTCTCATCATGTAAATTTCTCGTTTCTGACCGCTAGCAAACTTATACTCAACCGAGTCGGGCTGAATTCTTGTCCACACATGTGTCACATCAATCTTAAACTCGAGTGAATCGGCCATACTTACATCTCCCGTTGAATTCGCACAGTCTGAAATGACCGAAACATTTGGTTTAGCGATATTATGAGCTATCAATACCTTGTCATGCATTTCGTAACGATTCATTTTCAGAATTGTGTAGATATTTTTCGGCGACATATTTTTAAATTCGGAATAAAGATCTTTCGATAATCGACAAAAAATTTCAGAGCTGGGACGAACAACCTGACCATCGTCGTCAACTACATTACGAAATTCTGGCTGCTGAAGTAGCCGCCATAATTGCATTATATGCGGTTTATCATTCATTTTGGAATAAGATGGACCAGAAACCAATCAGTCAAAAAGCAATAGGACCAGAAACGAGCTAAAGACGCGGCGCTCTTACTTTTATAAAGTCATATCCCGACTCTTTCCTTTCCAGCTCAGTTTGCGCGCGCAGAAGCAGTGGGGCGCGACAAGGGCTTTGAGCGCGAGGTGGGAATAGAATGGTGTCTCTCTCGAATTCGTCTCTCACTTGCTTTCGGTAAAGGCAATGATTTTTCCAGGCATGTCAGACTTATTTTCAGGCAATATTCTTCGGATTCGTGGGTATATTCTGACAAAGCAGAGTCGCTACTTCCGCTGCAAAACTAGCGAAGTTTTCTTATTAACTATCAATGCGAATTTGTCTTGCTGCCAAGGACTATCAAAATATCGACGTATAAGAGGAATAATATAATATCTCAAATTCTGCCAGACAAACATACTACAGTTCTGACATTTTGTTTCTCAAAGAGCCTATGCCCTGTGTTTAAGATATAGGACACAGGCTGTTCATGAGATAGCATGTTTTTCTAGCAAAATTCGATATAGTTCAATATGTCATTCCTCTCGTACCTCGATATAAACACTTGCGTTTGAAACATGTGATAACAAATAACTATAAGCAACCAAAACATTTTCGCTGTATTTATAACTTGAATCACACTCTAGGTCGAATAATTATTTGAAAGCAACTCGTTTAACCGGCACAGCTCAGCACAAGTCTTGAAATTTTGATTTTCGGAAATCAAAGGTTTTTGGAAATCGTTTTCGCCGGGTGGACTACGGAGGGACGGTCTGAGCACTCCGAGTCCTTATGGGAAGTTGCAGTACTCACCTAGCACAACGCAGCACAAGTCTCAAAAATTAGAATTTAGAAGATCGAATATTTTTCGAAAATTGTTTCCCGGCCCGTACTTGGCGAATGAATGAATTGAGGACTTCGGTTCATCGTGAAGAATTGTTGCGGTCGACTAGCACAACCCAGCACATGTTTCAGAATTTTGGGATTTGGTGAAAAAAGAAATTAAACATTTTCAAAAATAACCATTCCTCGGATAGATGACGAGGGGATGGTCCGAGAGCTGCGAGTGGTGATATAAAGTCGTCGGTCTCGCCTAGCACAACCCAGCACAAGTTTCAGAATTTCGGGATTAGGTGAAAAAAGAAATTAAACATTTTCAAAAATAACCATTCCCCGGATAGATGACGAGGGGATGGTCCGAGAGCTGCGAGTGGTGATATAAAGTCGTCGGTCTCGCCTAGCACAACCCAGCACAAGTGTAGGAAATTCAATTTTCCAAATTTGGATATTTTTCAAAAAACTACATCCCACGTTGACCGACGAGGGAATGGTTCCGATGTCTAGAGTCGCTCTGAAAGGTCGTCGTGCTCTGCACAACCCTCTACTGCCTCATCAACGTGAAATTCACTGAAGTTGACTGAAGCTAGCATTTATTTGTTTAGTGTTAAATTTTGATGTTTTTTTCCCAGCTAGTGGTGCGTCCGGCCCGATTTTGCTTTGCAGCACATGCGAGCACAAACTAAGCGGCGGCTATTAAAAAAAAAAAATCTCTAGATTCAAAAATTACGGTGCTGAATTCTATTTTCAACTGCGTATTTCTCGAAAATGGTACGAGGTATCGAAGCAAGGTTTGCGGCACAGCACAGCACAAATCGAGCACAATCGGGCACAATGTTCGATTTTGAAAAAAAAAAGGATGACGGTGCTGATTCAAAAAACTGTTTTTTCAACATTTTCGCTATGTTTTTGACAATTTTTCAATTCTGATTGCCGCACAACGGAGCACAAGACGAGCACAACCTAGCACAATAATTGCTTTTTCGAAATTTCAAAATAGCGGTGCCAACTTCACGAACATAGGTTTTTGAGGTTTTCGTTTCTGGATAGCTCGTGAAAATTTGAGAAGTTTAGGTTGAATTTGGGTGCGTAGGAGTTAGTTTCTATTGTTTGATAGTGTTTTGTTGTTGATAGGGAGATTGTGTCTGAGTTCGCTGTAGATCTGTTGCTTAGTTCCAGTATTCCGGAATCGTTTAAAGATATTTGGATAGGGTTTCCGTCCGTGCATACGATGTGTATAATTTCTGGTTTAGTTAGGGAATAGATCCAGGAGTTGAATACACCGTTGAACGTTCGAAGTCTGACGTCACATGTTCTAATGTCTGTCTTAGTTGGTCGAATGAATAGTCCTATTTCGCAGATGATTTGATTGTTAGTGTGGAATAGTGGTTGGTTTTGTCTGCAAATATAATTTTCTAGTGACATCATGCATTGGCTGAATTTTATTACAGTTAGTTTGAAATATAGGGTTCTGTCTCTCGTTATTGCTATGTAATCGCTACTTGGTCTGATATATGCAAATTTATCGTCCGTGCTATCGTAGTGTTGTTTGACTGGTATCGGGATCAGTCGGTAGATGTTGAAGGTATTGGTATTGAGTAGTGGTATTGAAATAATGTAAATGATCTTTGCGTCTATGAAATTTACTTCGAGTTCTGAGAGTCTTATTAATTCTTGTGCGTATTCGATTTCTAGGGAGACTGGGAAGTGTTTTGTAGGGTTGCGACTTTGTATTTTTCTGATTGATGACATTATTTGTTCTGGTGTTAGGATTTTGGGATGAATAAAATTGCATCTATTAGGTCATTGAGGTCGAGTTCATATTCATTTGTATATTTGTCTAACTGCATGGAATGTTTGAGGATAAGGATATTACCTCTGTTAGTGATTGTATCTTCGACTAAGGTGGCGATGAAATTATCGAATTCTATGGTTTTAGCTTGTAACTCGTTAATTTGGTTTCTGATTTCTTGTAATTGGGTTCTATGTTCGCCTAGTGTGGATTTTATGATATGAGTTTGGTCTTTTAACAGTGAAGCTAGGTGGTTAGTGTTTGTGAACAGTTGTTTGATTTGTCTATTATAATGCTCTGCATCTTCTGAGTCTAGAGTACCGAATAATGTTTTACTGACTTTGCCTATGAATTGGAAAGGGGGTGATCTTTTGGGTCTGTCATTGAGGTATTGTGTGAGATATTTTTCTATGTTCGTATCATTGTGGTAGCCGATAAGAGTACCTATTTGGTTTTGTTGTTCAGTAATGATTGACATGCGGTTCTGAAGCATTTCTATATGATCTTTCACTTCACATTTAGGTAAGTGAATTCTGCATTCCTCTGTTATTACTTTTAAATAATTGTTTAATTGTTTGAATTTTCCGTTTAAGTTGTCTAGATCTACAAAGTTAATTAATTTCCACTCGTCACTATAAGTCTTGAGGTTTTGCACGTGTTCGTAGTAGATGCCTGGGTTATCTTTGAATGGTGTTATTTCATATGGGTTGTTGGTTACGTCCGGTTCGGCTAGTGCAGTCCTGAAAATGTATTTTGTTACAGTGTTGCAGTGTGTTTGTATGCTGACGTGGTGTGTTTTGGTTTCGAGTTTGTTTACTAAAGGGCGGTTAGGCATATTGGTCCTTGTGATCGGTTATAAGTTCATTATAGGTTCGTGCTTGCTAGTGAAAGGTTGTGGAAGAATTTTGAAAAAGTTTTAAAGATGAGTGGAGATCTGTTTGTTTCGTCGCGGTTGGAGCGTCAAATTGAGTTTGAGGAAGGTAGGTTCATTTTTTTTTTTTTTGACGATGATTGATATGATTTGCGTCGAGTACTTTCATTGTTTTTTGTTATTCCTTTTAAAATTCAAGGCTGAGTTAGTGGAGGCTGACGTTAGTTCGCAAATGTGGTGGACTGTGAGGCAGCTAAGGGTGCCTTATTTTGATAATTGGGCGGAGCGGTCTGTCGCTCTATGGCACGCATGGTCTCGCAGGGGGTCTGTTTGACAGCCAGGGGGTGGGTGAACCATGGAACCTCGAAGAAGTGTGTGATTTTTGTTACCGAAGTTGCATCCGGAACCATTCGTCATTCACGCGGATGGCGTCACATCGGTGGGTGCTCCGCATTGAAGGTGTGCGGCAGTGTGGGCGCTGTACCGTATAGTTGGACGTAGAGATCGCTGGGGGTTGTGAAATGTGCTGCTCAGACTACGCGACCTATGTAATGATTGAGAGGCGCTTATTTTATCCAGAAGATATTTTAATCAATTTGTTTATGTGAGGAGTGGCAATATGGAGATCTTATAAATATCGTTATTCGTAAAATTTTGTATTTGTAACGTTTTATTTTCCTTTCCTTATTAATTAAGTTAGGTTAGTTTTTTAGATTCGCGCTAATTTTATTTCATTCATGTGAACGATTTTTGTTCTGTGATCGTTAATTTCGATTTCCGCGTTAGTGTCGTTAATTATGGGCCTTTATAGTGGTCATTTAATTTCTTTCTCGTTTCATTAATTAGGTAGATATATTGGCCTGGTTGAAAGGTGTGTACGTTCATACGTTTTTCATATCTCTGTTTAGATTTAGATTTCGCGTTATTAAGGTTTTTTATCGCGTCTTGTCTAGTTTCTTCAAGCCGGGTCATGATTTCCCGTAGGTAGTCTTCGTATTTGTTCGGAATGTTTTTGTCTGATCGTATATTTGATAACTGACGTGCCGTTATTCCGAAAATTAGTTCATGTGGTGTGTAACCGGTGCCTTCATGTACCGATGTATTGTATGAGAATATCGCGAATCGGATCCATTTGTCCCAGTTATTTTTATTATTAATGTAGTGTTTTAAGTACTCGATTAAGACTTGATGGCTACATTCGAGGGAGCCGTTGGATTGGGGATGGTAAGCTGTGGTTTTTATCTGTTTAATACGGAATACTTTGGCAAATTGTTTCATAATAGGACTGAGAAAATTAGGGCCTTGGTCTGTGAAGATAGATTCAGGTGCTCCGTAGCGGCAAATGAAATTTTCTGCGAATGCTTTAGCGATCGTTATTGCTGTTTAATTTTTAAGAGGTATTGCTTCTGAATATTTAGTTAAATTGTCCTGTATCGTAAGCAGATATTTATTTTGTGAATTAGAGGTTGGTAGGGGTCCTACAATGTCTAAGGATACTTTTTCGAAAGCGGTAGTTGGGGTATCTATTATCACCATCGGGAGTTTGACTTTGTTTCTAACGAGTTTCCTGATTTTACAACTTTCGCATGATTTTATAAATTTTTCGATGTCAATTTTCATGCTTGGCCAAAAGTATGTTGTTCGGATTCTTTCAAACGTTTTGGTTATTCCTTTATGGCCTGCAATTACTGAATTATGGTTTTCGCAGATTATTTCTTGGATTTGTTCTGGTTTAGAAACGTTGATCTCGTTCAAGCACATATTAACTGTGATATCTGTGTAGTTGAAGACTCTCCTAAGTATGTTTTTAATCGCGAACCAATTTAATTTGTCAAATCCGCTTCCTAATTTTGAGATTGAGGAAGATTTAATGCGTTTTGCCTGTAGTATGTCGCGGAGGATAGTTATTGTGTTATATATTCTGTCCGTTGTTGATTTTTCGTAATGTCTATTTTGTGTTACTAAGCTGACGATAAATGTCTTATTATTCGGTGTTACGATTACGCTATTCACTTCTGGATTTTGTGATTTATGAAAATTCATATCTAGACTTCCGATGTCGATTATTTGTATAGCATCTTCTTTCTTTATAACGCAGTCAGCTGACAGACAGTGTACATAGTTGTCTTTCTTCATGAGGATGTCGTCATTCGTTTCTTTAATATTGGTCGCTATTGGTGTTGGGTCTGTGTGACTGGTATGTGGGATCGGATTTTGTGTTGGGTTTTTCTGTGGTTTTTGATTTTGCGAAGGTGGGTTTGGAGGTGGTATTTGTTGTAACGTTAGTTTTTGAGATAGTGAATTTAGAGGTGTTGGAGGTTGAGGGGGTAGGTTTGGAAGAGGATTTAATGATAGATTTTGAAGTGTCGAGTTTAGTTGTTCTTCGTATAAATTAGTTTCTTTGACATTATGTAACTCTTGGTTTTCTTTATAGAGGGGTACATTATCTTCGTGGATATTGTCCGTATGGTTGGTCTCTGGGTTTCCCTGTACGTCTGGGTAGTCAAGTTGCATGGGGATTTGATTATTCGGCTCTTAGTTTGCAGTGTTATCTTCTTGGTTCTGTATATTTATTGGTGTCGGGTTAAAATCACAAATAGTTGTTGTTATGTCTGAATTTTGGAAAATGAGATAAATCATTGATCGAACGGTTTTCCAATTTAGTTTATCGAATCCGCAACCAATTTTTTTGAATTGATATTGATTGTACGTTATCTGATTCTAGTTTTATTCTAAGTTTGCATAGAATACTGTACATAGTTTCATATGTTGGCTTGCCGTAAAATTCGGCTTTCGTGATTAGGTTATACCGAAAAGAAATCTTGATACTGCACAGTCGATGCGTCCGACTACGCATGCGCCAAATAATTTAATTTAATTGGTCGGTGCAATGGTCCCGCGATGATATTTCGAGCTGTGAGGCAGGGGTGGCAACTTGCAGGGAATAAAGCAAGAGCCGTCAAGCTTTCGCGCGTATAGTAGACAGTTGAGGTTATGTTGTTATTTATTTTATCTAATCGTGAATTGTCAAAATAAAAAGCATCTACTAGCAAGCTTTAATAAAATAGTCCATATCAAAAGATAATTCAATCAGCGCAATGAAGGATTTGATGGGAAAACAAAATCAATTGTTACAAAACTCATCTTGGAATCATTTATTGAAAAATTGAATCTGAACTCAAACCTGGAACTGGAAAATTGGGCAGGTAAGGGAAAATTAACGTTTATTGAAAAAATATTCTTTATTCACATAAAGTAAAAAATATATGGATTGTCGAAACTAAGTGAAATTGTGAAGAAAAGTTTTTGCTTCACGTTTCATGGTAATGCATTTGATTAGAAATTAATCGAATCTGAAATCATCAGTAGCGCGTCCGTTACTAACACCTTTTATTTTTGACTAGAAAACAATGAAACAGTGAAGTGGGACTGAAGTCGTCAACGTTCAAGTTTATTCCTCGGAGAAGTCATCAGGTCAGGTCAAACATCAAGTTTCAATAAAGCTTTCCAAGCCCTTCCGAATCGCTACCGCAATCGATCGAGATGTTAACCTCAAAAATTCATCAACTACATCGCCATCAAAAACAAAGTTTGACAGCTCAAACTCGGGATGGCTAGCCTGCCTCAGCGGACGACGGATCTCGCGCATGCGCAGTCAGGCGCATCGACTGTGCAGTATCAAGATTTCTTCTCGGTATACTTTGATATTATCACAAGCTGTTATTATAATGTCACCTACTTGGGGGCTCTTTGATTTTAACACGTCGCGGTTAATAATATTTCGTTCAATCATTTTCTGTGCTATTTCTTGTCCGATTAAACAGTCGGCTGGAATGCAATGTGCTATATTACCGTCTTGTATGAATAGGTCTTCGGTAGTTCCTGTTATAAGTTGATTTGTTAGGTCTGGTAGGATTTTTAAGAGTTCTCGGAATTGTTTGTATGATGGTTTATGATAGATGGATTTTGTGATTGGAGGTATATTGTGTTGACGTGAAATGGTGATTTTAGGTATTGTTACTTGTTTTCTTTTAACTACATCTGTGTAAAGCTTTCTTGAATTAGGTTTAGGGGTTAATTGTTCGCTGGAAGTGGGGGGTTTTTCTTCACGAGTGGAGTTCTTGGAACTTGAGGCCCATGATTCGTTGGAGGTAGGAAGTTTTTGTTTATAACAAGGCACGTGGTCGTCGTCCGACGATGAAGAGCTAGGTGGTGGTGAGGAGGTTTTAGGCTTTCTTGGTCGCAGTTTGTATTCGTATGTTGGAGATTGCGCGCTATTGCGTCTGCTGCGTCCTGTTTTATTTTCGTGTGTGTCACTTGAGTCTGAGTTATCGCTAGGCTGGTTTGAAGTGAGGTTTGAATATCTGTTTTGTTCTTGATTGCTTTTCAATGGGGGTCGTGGCGAAGTGTTTATGAGCTTACGTGAATTTTTATTCACGGGTAGATTGTCCGAGGAGATGTCAGTATACGTAGCGCTTCGTTTTTTGACGATCCTCTCAGATAATGGTGAATCATCGATAGAGGTGTCGGTGTGTATCGCGTTTTGGTATTGGTTGATTTTTTTGGATAGTGGTATATCGTCAACAGAAGAGATGGTAGGTGAGTCTATTATCATTGGTCTAGTAGTTTTTGAAACGATAATTGGATTTTTAGGCATTGGGAAACTGTCTGTTGAGTCACTTGTGGATATTTTTTCCATCGAGTCATCTGAGAGACTGTCAATTTCGGTATCAGTTAATGAATTATTTTCTGTATCTTCTTCTAGTAGGTGAATTAGTCTTTTTGTAGGTATTGGATCGTCAGTGGAACTGTCAGTTAATGAATAGTTCGCTAAAGGTATGTTTTGAAAATGTGTTGTGTCTTGTTTTATTGGCAAGCAGTCCATAGGAATTTGGCTGGGTTCGTCTTTTTTCTTTATAGGAGCGGGGTTTGGTGAGTCATCTGTACTTTGTCCCGCGCGGGTTGGAAATTGGTGAGTTTCTTTTCGTTGTTTTGCGTCAGGTTGTGTTACGTTATCTGAACTAGGATTTCGGTTTCGTTTTCCGTGTATTGGCAATAGTTTATTAGTGTCTACGGGTGGATTACGTGATAATGCGTCAGCGTTGCAATTGATTTGAGCTTTCTTGTATACTACGTTATAGTCGTATTCTTCTAATTTGAATCTCCATCTAAGTAATCGCGAGGTAGGATCTTTGACGCTGCTGACCCAAACAAGAGGTTTGTGATCGGTAACGAGTTTGAATTTATGTCCGTATGAATAAGGTCTGAAGTGATGGACTGAGTATACGATGGCTAGTAATTCTTTCTCGATTACAGAGTAATTTAGTTCTGCTTTATTCAATGTTCGTGAGGTATAAGCTATCGGTAAGTCTTCTCCTATTCCGCCTTGGCTGAGTACGGCGCCGATCGCGTATTTAGATGCGTCAGTCGTTAGTATGAATGGTTGATCGAACTCAGGATATTGTAATATAGGAGATGTGCATATTGAGTCTCTTAAAATTTCAAAAGCCATTTGATGTTCGGATGTCCAAAGGAATTTAACGTCTTTTTTCAGTAGTGTTGTCAATGGTCTCGATATTTTCGAAAAGTTTTCTATAAAGCGTCTATAATATCCGATAAGCCCGAGAAATTGTTTAATCTGTTTAGCTGTTTTAGGAACCGGGTATGCTTTAACTGCTGTTATTTTCTTCGGATCTGGTTTAACACCGTTTTCTGTAATGATATGTCTTAAATAAGCAACTTCCTTTCTTAGGAATTCGCATTTGCTGACTTGTAAGCGAAAATTTGCTGATTGTGATCGATTCGCTAATTTTCTGAATTTACTTTCGTGTTCTTCTAAAAAGTGCGCATAGATAACGATATCATCTAAGCATATGAATGCTATATTTCCTTCTAAACCGGATAAAACTTGGTCCATTAATCTTTGGAACGTTGCTGGAGCGTTCTTTAGTCCGTATAGCATATTATTGAATTCATAATGACCATGGGGTGTTGAAAATGCTGTTTTGTGTGCGTCAGTTGGGTCCATAGGGATTTGGTGGAAACCTGAAGCGAGGTCAAAAGTCGAGAAATATTTAGCGTTTCCTAATTGGTCGAATATATCATTAATGTTTGGTGAGGGGTACGCGTCACCTATAGTTTTTTAGTTTAGTTTTCTGAAATCTATAACCATTCTCTATTTTTTCTCACCTTCTGCATCTGGTTTTTGGGGCACAACCCAAACGGGGGAATTGTAGAGTGAGGATGATGGTTTGATTACATTTTGGTTTAATAATTCGGAAACTTGTTTCTGTATTTCGTCTTTGTGGACGGTTGGGTATCGATATTGTTTGACGTTGATCGGATTATCATCTGTGGTAAGAATTGAATGTTTTGTTAATGACGTGTTTGATAATGTGTCACTTGGTAAGAAAAATAGGTGATTGAATTCTGTTGTAAGTGTGAGTATGGACTCTTTCTCTTCGTTGTTGAGATGGTCGAGGTGTAGTGAGTTTTTAAGGACCGATAATCTTTCTGAACGATTATTATTGTCGTCGACGGGCATTTCAGGCATATTGGTTCCAATCGCGTCGTTTATCGTCAGCACGTTTGAATTAGTTCGCATATCTAGAGTTTGATTATTGGATTTAGTATCGTAGATTAGTACTGAGATATTCGAGTTGTTGAAAGTTGAAGTTATAACTTGCAAGATTTTGTCCCATTTCTGTTTGCCTAGTTCAGTAGATTGTTCGGGAATCGAGATTGATTTTGTGTTATTTGATTCTAGATAGTTTTTTAAAGAGTTGAATGTTTTAGTAATGATCGCGTCGTCTATATCGCTTGAGTATGTTTCCATGATAATTGAGTGGTATAGTACTTGCGAGCTGTTAGGAATTACATCTTTAATGGTATCTCCAATTATATCAATTTTTGCGAATGTAATTAGATCGTACTCGTTTATATTCAAAGCTTTTAATATTTCAACTGAAATTCCTCGTAATATTTGCATTTTTTGTGGTATGAAGTAAAGAATCGGGCCTGAAGAATTGCGTACATCGCCGTTAATTTTCGAAATTTGTGGAGCGCGAGCTTGGTTTATGAAACTTTTGGGATCGAGTGTACTTCGAGGTTTGTTGACAGGTTCTAGGGTTACCGTCGGCACACTTATTTCAACAGCTGATTCGTTTGAGTTTGTTGCGAGTTTACATGCTTGACCGCTATTGTTTGTTACTGATGCTTTACCGCAGTGAATATTGGGGCCTAAATAAATGGTATCTACATAGCTTTCGTTGATTTCTGGATTTGAAACATTAATAGGAATTACTTGGGCAGTACGGCCTGGTATTGTAATGATAGTGTTGATTTGTGGCTTGTGTTTTTTGAGTTCGAACGAAATTACCGTATCTGTCAAAGTTAATGTATTATTTCTGTAGGATACAACGGCTTTTTATTTATATAATAAGGGCTGTCCAATAATACTGTCTTGAGCTATCGGGAAATCTTCGCGGAGAACGTGAAATTCGTGTTCTTCGTCGTTGATTTGTAATTTAGTTGCTGCTAAAGTATTGGTAAATCCGTCTATTATTCCTGTCATTTTCCGCATTTTGCTTCTATTACATTCGGTTTCCTCTTTTAGGGAGCTGATTTTGACAATATTTAAGTCCGCACCGGTATCTATTACCAAAAAGCACCTTTGGTGCAAAAACCTTTCGCCAAGTCCATTAATGTGTAGATCTCTTCACCAAAAAATAACCATTGTTGGTTGATGATTATCAACATATACATAAGCATTGAAATCAGATACAACAGCCAAGTACCTGTAGAATAATAAAAGTTTGGAATTGAAAAATTTGTTCAATCTAAATAACGTCGTAATCGTTCGCTCGCTGCGCTCGGTCACTCGATCGGCTTGTGATTATTGCTTGGAGAAACAATTCGGATAAAAAAAATTGAAGATGACAACATCGAAAAATATTCATAACGAAGAAATAATTCGAACAAAATTGCAAAAAAAAATTTGGAGTCCGTGGTACGTTGGCGGGCCAATGTTTGAATGGCTATCAGATGACATTGACATAGTTCGCAATTGATATTTCATGGTTCTTTTTCTATAAAAGGCCCCCCAAGTACCACTACCTCCAAATTTTTTTTTGCGATTTTGTTTAAATTATTTCTTCGTTATGAATATTTTTCGATGTTGTCATCTTCAATTTTTTCATCCGAATTGTTTCTCCAACCAATAATCACAAGCCGATCGAGTGACCGAGCGCAGCGAGCGAACGAGTACGACGTTATTTAGATTGAACAAATTTTTCAATCGCAAACTTTTATTATTCTACAGGTACTTGGCAGTTCTATCTGATTTCAATGCTTTTGTATATGTTGATAATCATCAACCAACAATGGTTATTTTTTGGTGGAGAGATCTACACATTAATGGACTTGGCGAAAGGTTTTTGCACCGAAGGTGCTTTTTGGGGTTGATATCACTACTTTTTGTAAAATTTTGCTTGACCACCCAATAATTGTGCTCGCTCGCTACGCTCGCTCGGTTGTTTTGTACTATTTCATACCGCCCGAAGTCCCTTGATAAGCAAGAACGTCAACGGTGTTACGAACGGCCCTATTCCCTTATTTTTTCTGATTTATTCCACTGCAAGTAGTGCAATCAGCGCATTCCTACACGCGCGCGCTCGGCCGGAAGTAGAGCAGGAAACGAGTCAGCGGACGTGATGACCCCCGAAACCACGGATTCAGCACTTTGCAAAAAACCCCACCCACGAGCAACCCGAGGTTTCTTTGTCGAAACCGAGGTGATTGCTAGTCAGTCGTTTTTTAATACCGAAAGTGAACAAAGTGATCACCCTCCAGCCTCGCTCACTAGCCGCACCTAACCGATTACAAGACTCTGCCAGAAGGAGGAAGGTGTGAAGCAGTCCAGGGCATGAAATAACAGAAGGTCAACGCGACAGCTGACGTTAGCTCAGATGCCCGGCATAAGCTGCACTTATCGAATCCAGCGCGAGGTGTCTTGAGTCGGTGGGTTCTTTGAGTCGGCTCGAGTGACGCTCGGAGTTAATTCGGTAGGCTCGCTCCCTCCTTTAACTTCCTCTATTTCTTAATCATTCAAATTCAACCTACATTCATTTCCTTTATATTTATTTCTTAATAACATTTAACATCGTTCAATGATAGTAATAGCTACTGTGCGTAGTCTTTAGCTAGTAGTGTTATAGGAAATTAGTCTTCAACATAGTGTATCTACAGGGTGATTGGTTTTAATTAATACAGGGCGATATCTCCAAACTGAAAAGAGAAACACAAAAATCTTTCCTACAAAAGTTGTAGGGTTCAGAGGGGGAAAAAACTAAGCCAAACCAGATTTTTTCCAGATGACCTTGCCGAGCTAAAATCAAGGTCAACTTGGTTTTTTTAAATGGAACCCTATATTTTTTGTTGCGGAATCGAATAGGGCATTCAATCTTGCATAAAAAATCATAAGGATACATATCATCTGAAGTCGATTGTTGCGGAGATAGAAACTGTGCAAGATGGGATTATCGGGGCGCTGGGCTAGTGCGGCGTTGCGGGAACGCCCAACGTACGTGACCATTTCGGCCTATCCAACGTTGTGGATAGTTTTCATTCTAAGAATTCGTAACAATGCGGGCGAAGTGAGCACAAGGCCCGTCTTGCTGGATCCACAATTGAGATGTAAAAAAAAAAAAAAAAAATTGTTTTAATAAATTTATTGTTTTTCATTGTCTGTATGTCATGGAGAGTCATTGAGTGCATCGGATCAAGTTCCAGGACTGGGTTGAATTGTGTCGTGCCCAAGTGTTCCCGCAACGCGGCACTAGCCCAGCGCCTCGACAGTCCTATCTCTCACAGCTCTTATCTCCGCAACAATCGACTTCGGATGATATGTATCCTCATGATTTTTTATGCAAGATTGAATGCCCTATTCGATTCCGCAACGAAAAATATAGGATTTCATTAAAAAAAACCAAGTTGACCTTGATTTTAGCTCGGCAAGGTCATCTGGAAAGAATTTGGTTTGGCTTAGTTTTTTCTCCCTCTGAACCCTACAACTTTTGTATAAAAGGATTTTTTCCTTACTCTTTAGTTTCGAGATATCGTCCTGTATTGATTAAAACCAATCACCCTGTATATTGAATTACTGCAGAATAGTCATTATCGCATTGAATAAAACGCATGTACGAAAGTAACACGTCAATTGTTCCTCCTAGTCCATTCACAGATTGCGCAGGTGTCCTTAGGACTTAGTTCAAGCGAACCTACGAGAGTAATCTTCAGCCGCTCGGGGATGGCTCTCTCAAAATTTATATAAAACAACGACACCCGGAGCCTTCAGCCCGGGTGCCCGTAACAAATGTCGCTAAGTGTGGGGTGCGCTTAAACTGTGCATTCTGTGACTCGACCTAGTGAGAATCTGGGCCGCCGTACGTCAACGGCCTTAGGAAACGTCGCGAAGTAACGAATCTGCTGACGCGGTACATTCCAATCACGCGATACGCGATGAGTGTAGTTTTATTCCTTTTTATTATTTGTTCATTATAGTTTCATTGATAATAGTTCAATCCTTGTCTGCGATCCCTCATTCACCCTTTCCGTACTCCCTTCCGGTTAACTCTTGAGTCAATTCGGGCCAACTGCCTTGAAACCTATCACCGGGCTAAAGTGGTGAAGAGCGAGATACACAAAGTCTGATGCCGGGCGGACTTACCCGGTCGACATCCTTAGACTCGCCAATCACAACAACCCTAGAGGGTGAAATAACTTTTGGTCGGAGATCACCAATAATCGGTATACTTTCCCCCAGTCGAAAGCATAGCCTGCATTTAAGCTTGGCCGTAGCGGCACGAGACGCAGACGCAGCGACAGAAGGAGTATCGGGTGACGACCTTCCGCCAGATACCGGAGTTGAGACGACGCCAGGGACCACTACCAGGGCTCAACCAGATAACAACGTCACCATGGCTAATACAGACCAGCTGCTAACTACTCTCATCGAGTATACTCGGTCCTCCAGGCAACAGGATACGCTCTTCAAGGTAGTGGATCGGATACCAGAGTTCGACGGCGAACACCCGCCCCTTGGAGAGGTTCTGCGGAAGATCGGGGACGATTTCACGTCAATCGAACCAGAAGAAGAACAGGAATATGTCAAACTGGTGTTAACCAGATTGGTAGGCGCAGCGAGAGTCAGTGTCGAAGGAAAAGACTTCACAACTATCCTGCAACTGACCAATCGTCTAAAAAAAAGGTACGCCCCTGGAAGGGATCCCGCTTCGTATCTCGCTGAGCTTGGTAGGCTCCAAATACAAGACAGAGAGACCCTGGCAGGATACGTCGGGCGGACCTCTAAGCTGGTACACAAGGCACGCGCCGCCATTCGAGCTGCCTACCAAAATAGCGGTGAGTACATCACTAATATGGAAAAAACCGCTTTAGACAACTTTCTCCGGGGGCTGCCAGAAAGAATATACTACACTATAGTCCCGAAAGCATCGAGAACACTGGACGAAGCATATGATCTCGTCATCGAAGAGAATCGGCCGCGCAGAAATCGGAGACAGGCCATGGGAAATTACCAAGACTGCGACCGAGATGACAGCCCGGCTAGGAAGCCGTCACACGACGCGAGGGGAGAACATGAGAGCCGAAACCGAGGCCGGCGAGACAACATTGTGATGACCACCACGGAAGATAGTACTACGTCATCGGGTGCGGATCGTCGACGACGATCCAGCCGTTACGATTTCAGTCCGACTGCACTGGCGAGAGTTTTCAGTGCAGGAATGAAAGTACTTAACAATAATCCTTCCTGCTCTCCTTCCAGGGAACGATCACCTTCTGGCGAAAGGAATGCGCCCTGTCTTTACTGTAATCGCAGTGGCCATGCGATTGAGTACTGTCGAACCTTGATGCGCAAACAACGGGAAGTACAGGACCCATTTCACCGGCCTATCTCACGAGAAACCGCCCGATGTGACTCCCCCGTTTCCTCTACTGGGTCTTTAAACTACGAGGGCGGACGACACGACACGGATCCAGCGCAAGGCAAGAAGAACGTACGATTCGAAGACGAGGACAAAAGAAAAAACCAGCCGGAACTCAAACCCAGTGCCATATTGCTCAAGCCCCAGCCCCGAGAATCAGGATCAGAGCGCCAGAACTGGAGAAAGGCGAGGGACAATTCACCGTAGACACTGGAGCCGGAGTGAACCTTGTGCACATTGATGCACTCGGGGAAGCTGCCCCTGTCATCGAGAGGTTTGTGGCAGCAGTCATAGGGGTATCACAAGAACCACTGTACACCCTTGGAACCACGACCCTTACTACCCTGGGCAAGACTAGTCTGTTTTACGTTCACGATAACCCCAGCATCGACGGAGCTGGACTTCTTGGATCACCGTTCTGCTTAGAGCATCAGGCAGAAATGTCTTTCCACCACAAAACGATCGTTTCTTGTGAGGCTCCTATTAAACCAATTCCCTTCTGTAATAGGCGAGAGATAGACGTCGTGGAAGAAGAGTTCCGCCAAACAACTCTGCGACTAGCCGCCCGCAGTAGAACTCAAGTCTCGATCCCGGTTGAGAACAACGGTATACGAGAAGGATACCTGCCTCGTATCGCCACACCTCCTCAGGTTTACATCGGCGAAGTAGCAGTAAGAAATCACGGTGGAAAATGCTACACTATGGTCACTAACGCCAACGACGAGGACGTGGAAATCACCATCGCTCTGCAACAATTAGAGCCCTACGATCTAGATATGGAAGACATTAAATCCGACGAGGAACCTGAGGAAAGTTTGGGCAAGGACCGGGTCACCCGGATCATCGGGGGCCTCCGTACCGAATATCTCAACGCAGAAGAAAGGAAGCATATGATCGACATCATCGAAGAATTCTCTGACCGTTTTCACCTGGCCGGAGACAAGTTGGGAAGAACAGGTACGCTGACACACAAGATTATTATTACTACTGATGATGTGCCTATCCACACCAGGCAGTACCGCTTTCCTCCGGTCCACCAACAAGAGATCCAAAGACAAGTAACCGGACTACTCGGGGACGGTATTGTACAACCATCATCTTCGCCATACAACTCACCCCTGTGGATCGTCCCTAAGAAACCGGACTCTCAAGGGAACAAACGGTGGAGAATAGTGGCTGACTATCGGGCACTCAACGAGAAGACGGTAGGAGATAGGTATCCACTCCCTAATATAACTGATATATTGGACAGAGTAGGTGGTGCGAAGTATTTCTCCGTATTCGACCTCGCCAGCGGCTTCCACCAGATCGGCATGGATCCGAACGACCAACAGAAAACGGCATTCTCTACGGCCAACGGGCATTACGAATACACACGTATGCCATTTGGCCTGAAGAACGCTCCTGCCACGTTCCAGCGCTTGATGGACCTGGTGTTGAGTGGCCTATAAGGAACCGAGTTATTCGTATACCTGGACGACATCGTGATATACTCCTCAAACCTGCAACAACACGGGTACAAGGTCAGGCGACTATTGCAACGGCTGAGAGAACACGGACTCAAGCTGCAAACGGATAAGTGCGAATTTCTTCGCACGGAGGTGACGTACCTGGGCCATATTCTCGGAGAGTTCGGGGTTAAACCTAACCCGAAGAACCTGGAAGCCGTCAAAAGCTTTCTGGCCCCGACTGATAAAAAGAACATTAAACAATTTCTCGGTCTAGCCGGTTATTACAGGCGGTTCATATCCAATTTTGCAGATCGTGCTAGACCAATGACCAGCTTATTAAAAAAGAGCGCAGCCTTCATATGGGTGGGAGGCGCAGCAGCAGAGCTTCGAGGATCTCAGAAACGGTCTCTGTGAGGAACCTGTGCTTAGGTACCCGGATTTCAACGAAAAGTTTGTGTCGACGACCGATGCTTCCGACTACGCACTGGGCGCTGTGCTTAGCCAGGGTGGCAAGGGGGAAGAACAACCCGTGAACTACGCCTCCCGCCTTCTGAACAAAGCGGAGATCAACTATTCTACCTCCGAGAAGGAGTGCCTGGCTGTAATATTCGCTATTAATTATTTAAACTATACACATTTCATATCAGCTGATTGTATACTTACCACTCCGGTAGGCATACAACTACGCGAGATGCAGTACATCCACCCTGACGACCTCTTGGAAAAAATATCAGAGAAAGGTGCGGTGGCTATTACCAGAAGAAAAAGGGGGACCATATTCTCAGTCGCCTGTATGGACCAATATTATCACCGGATGACTCCTGAAGCTTCATAGACGGATTGGAACTACTAAAGGCCGCCATGAGAGCCGAAAGGGTCACCGAAGTTCGGATCCCCACACGGGGAGACGCCTTAGAGACTTGGCAGCCTGTGATCGTGAAATCTCTTGTGGAAACCATCTTTCGAGACTATCCGTGCCAAATATACCTCTGTACGGGGGAAATTGAAACTCCCGCACCCGAGGAAAGGCTCAACATCGTGAGAAGATGGCACGAAGGGACCACTGGAGGACACAAGGGCGTAACCAAGACCTATCAACGGCTAAGACAAAGATACCACTGGCCTGGGATGAGAAACGAGGTGCAGGATGTCATCCGACGCTGCACCAGCTGCCAAAAGCAGAAGGTAACCCGAATTAAAACCCGAGAACCCATGATCATTACAGATACCCCGGTGAAAGCGTGGGAGAAAATAGCCGTGGATATTGACGGACCACTCCCGACCACCAGAAGCGGAAATAAATACATACTCACCGTTCTGGACCTACTCACGAAACTGGGCCACGCATTCGCTCTACCGGACCAGACCTCAGTCTCGATCATCAGAGCCCTCGACCAGGGCTACTTCAAACCCTACAGCATTCCGCTGATTCTACTCAGCGATCGAGGAAGAAGTTTCACCAGCGAAAACATGAAGGAGTTCCTGAAGATCGACAAAGTTAACCACGTGATGATCTCAGAATACCACCCCCAGACGAACGGATCGCTGGAGCGGAGTCACACGGGTCTGGTAGACTATTTGCGTCGCTATGCCCATGACCAACGGGAATGGGATGCGCTGCTGCCTGACGCCATGCAGTGCTACAACTCAGTCATCCACGAAGGGACGAAATTCACCCCCCATGAAATGGCTTTCGGCAAACCGAAACGGACGCCGGAATCGCGACCGATGGCCAAACATGTACCGACCACTACCAAATACTTGGCAAATCTGGTCACTCGGCTGCATGAATTAGCCGAAGTTGGGGGAAACAACTTGAACGATGCAAAACGTGCCTCAAAACGCAGGTATGACGCGAAGGTTAATCCCGTCAAATTCCACTTGGGCGATCAAGTATACGCAAAACGTGAGGTCCGAGGGAAACTAGACCCTGACTACGAAGGTCCATATGAGATCGTGGAGCTCCTTAGCCTGAACACCGCGATCATCTCCGATCGAAGTGGAAAACGAAAGCTGAATCATCTAGACAAGCTCAAACTGAAGGACTGCGGGCCAAAGGGAGTTAGCCAATGACAGGCTATATCCACCACCACCCGTGGGCTTACCCAACGATTGGTGTCATCCTGCCAGATGAATCAACAACCGGACCAAACCTAAGAAGATTGTAACCCTAATTTTAAGCCTGGTCTGTAACATAGAAATAATTTAAAAGTAGTTTAGCTTTAGAGAAACGGAAAAGCGAACGCGTGGAAGGAATGCGCGACACTTTTGGGTCCATTCTAATTTTCATACGCTTGACTCCGGAACCGGAGCCAGCGTCTTGGGGGAGGGTGTTACGAACGGCCCTATACCCTTATTTTTTGTGAGTTTATTCCACTGCAAGTAGTGCAGTCAGCGCATTCCTACACGCGCGCGCTCGGCCGGAAGTAAAGCAGGAAACGAGTCGGGCGTGATGACCCCCGAAACCACGGATTCAGCACTTTGCGAAAAACCCCACCCACGAGCAACCCGAGGTTTCTTTGTCGAAACCGAAGTGATTGCTAGTCAGTCGTTTTTTAATACCGAAAGTGAACAAAGTGATCACCCTCCAGCCTCGCTCACTAGCCACGCCCAACCGACTACAAGACTCTGCCAGAAGGACGAAGGTGTGAAGCAGTCCAGGGCGTGAAATAACAGAAGGTCAACGCGACAGCTGACGTTAGCTCAGACGCCCGGCGTAAGCTGCACTTATCGAATCCAGCGCGAGGTGTCTTGATTCGGTGGGTTCTTGGAGTCGGCTCGAGTGACGCTCGGAGTTAATTCGGTAGGCTCGCTCCCTCCTCTAACTTCCTTTATTTCTTAATCATTCAAATTCAACCTACATTCATTTCCTCAGTATTTATTTCTTAATAACATTTAACATCGTTCAATGATAGTAATAGCTACTGTGCGTAGTCTTTAGCTAGTAGTGTTATAGGAAATCAGCCTTCTACATAGTGTATCTATATTGAATTACTGCAGAATAGTCATTATCGCATTGAATCAAACGCATGTACGAAAGTAACACGTCAATTGTTCCTCCTAGTCCATTCACAGATTGCGCAGGTGTCCTTAGGACTTAGTTCAAGCGAACCTACGAGAGTAATCTTCAGCCGCTCGGGGATTGCTCTCTCAAAATTTATATAAAACAACGACACCCGGAGCCTTTAGCCCGGGTGCCCGTAACAACGGCAACGAGCACGCGTGTGCTCATAATTTTGCCCAAGTCTAAAATTTGTAAATTGACGCGTAATGTACTTTCATTGCGTTTACAAATTGTTCCATTACAATAATTCTTTATACCTACAACATCTAACCCTGCGTGCAGCCCTCCTCCTTTCTCATCCGGGCTTGGGACCAACAATGGCGGAGTTACTTGCACGCAGGGTTATATGTTACTCATCACAAAAGTATTTCAAATTTCGAATATTATTATATGTGGTAACATAAAGCTCGTCGAAGTCTAACTCATAATGTCAACCTCTAATTCGGGTCTGAACAGAAGGTATCAAAATATGTAGAACTAAGCCTATTGATGCAAGACTAGCGTAGAGTGTGACGTTCTCACCAACTTACCACATGGAACACGTACTTACCAACGACAGCCACTAATAGAACAAACCCTTCTTTACTCTTGATCAATATTAAACCCGTTATACCCAACTAGGATATAAGAAATCTGTTTTACCATCAGTGGCCCATACCAAAGGATAACTCAGCCTCTGAATCGATACTATATCTACCATCAAGTATATACCTGTGACGGACGGTGTGGGTAGAGTGGTTAATAATCCGAACGGTTCAATTGACAAGCGAGGACCTGCCGACTGTTAGGATACCCGTCACATGCGCGAAAATAATAAAATTAAAGAAAAGATCTATCTTACGATAAACCGGTAAATAGGATCGTTGCCGCCTAGTCCTATACAGGTCTCAATTGAATTGTTTAAACTTTAGTGAGGCTAGTTGATATGAATGATAAAATAACAAAAATAAAATAGATGAATAAGGTGATTCAAATGATAATAAGGATTAACTGGTAAAATCCATAATATATTCTCGAACGATTAGGAAGGTGACAATTATGATATGGTTCAAGCCCTCACAAATGAAATGGACTTGAGCTGATGAATAATATAAATGAGAAAATAATAAATTGGTCAAATAACAATGTGATATTCAGTCACCGACGCGGGGATCGTGAAGGTTTGGCTAGTTCGTATAGGGAAGCTATACTATCGAATAATAGATAGAGTATGGAAAGGCCTATTCACGATTCGCACGTTGAGATAATCAAAAATGATATAATGAAATATTACAATGAAATAGTATCTCTCTCTCTCTACAAAATAACGGTTTCGTTTATGCGCGCGAAGGTAGCCTCGCACAGGGATTAGGGTAAAACCCGAAATTCTATGAATTATCCCAGCCAGGTAGTGCAATTAGAATCGTTCAGGTCACGGTTCATTCGTAGTATTAATTCTTAAAAATAGATATAGTATATATATATATATATATATATATATAACCTTAGTTATAATGGTTACATAGTGAGATAAAATCGAGATCGGTAACTCGGGTATTGGTGACTCGACTGGAGCGGTAATACCCGTTCTCTTAAAGATTTTATAAGTAAAGTTTAAAAGTAAGGAGACCCAGCGGGATTAGGGTAAAACCCGAAATTCTATTGAATTATCCCGTTTGGGTTTCTGATTTTACACTTATACCAATCTCGAGTTTAACAAGTAAATATAATAATGATAAGATTGTGCAGGTTGAAATTAATGAATAGTGTCACAAGTTCGCCGGGTGGTCTCGTTACTAGCAAGGGTTTATCCCGAAATACCGTGGGTATCAGCTTATAACGATATTCCCGTGATTATACTATTCATTTGATTGAATTATATATTTTATCATGCAAATGTTTGAATCTAAGGAATTCTGGAATACGGTATAACAAGTTCAAGAGTATAATATAATGTATAAATGAGCAATTTTGTGAGCGTTCGTGGTTACTTAGCCTTGGTTGACCTGGGGTACCATGGGTCTACTTTGATAGGTATTGGCCTCCCTCACCTTAGGAACCTCGTAGCCTTTGAATTTCGTATGTATTTAGATATTGTCTTATTGAACTGAATGAAATATTATTCTGAATTTAAGATTAGATTTAACGCTGAATTAATAACAATGATTGAAATGATTTAAATTAAATTATGTAGTTATTTGATTTTCCTAATGTTACATAAATCCGGAAGGGATCTATGGCAGTTATGAGATGAAGAAAAACGAAAATATATGTGTCTCTGCACTGAATCTAAGACTAATAAACGGATCACTAAACTATTAGATTATATCTCGTTTAAGTAATTATTGACGGGTACTGAGTCCTTTATACTACCACTTCACTTATGAAACAAAGAAAAGATTGAGTATAACTCTTGGCTCTAGTTAGCACACGGTTCCTTACATCCACGCACGTCGCGATTTACCAGAAGAAAGAAGTTATTTAATGAAATTAAATGTTATCTTAATAATACACAAATCCAGAAGGGATCTATGGCTTGAATTTAAATGTGTCTCTAATCCTAATTATTTATTAACGGGTACAGAGTCCTTTATACTACCACTTCACTTATGAAACAAAGAAAAGATTGAGTATAACTCGTGGCTCGATAATTGCACACGGGTCGATACATCCACGCACGTCGCGATTTACCAGAAGAAAGACGCCAGTTCAAGTTCAAAGGCGACGAGGTCCTCGCGGTTGCAACAATGTATGTATTACTGCGCGCGTGGCTTAGCCAATTAGGGCCTTGCTTAGTGGCTAATTGTCGCCTGATTGGTCTGGGGACTACTTGCAGTTAGGCGTAAGCGTTGGCGTCCTGTGACGTCACGCGGGCCCATGGCACTCCATGGCTCACCCATAGCTCACTCACACTAATCTGATTTGAATATTCTTCAGACCACACTAATAGCTTGATCTTATATGTAAATTATTAATCATTTGCTCGATCTTTTAATTCCAATAATTCCTGACTTTATTATTTTATTGTTCTACTCGTCTTTAGCTTAGTTTTTCCCATTTCTTTGGAAAATCAGAGAGAGAAAGCTACATCTACATACTAGTTTGGTAGTGTGGATATGACGGGTCAGCAAGATGGGGGTCCCAGTATTGCCTCGCCGTTATCTACGCCTACGTGACTTATGAGCCACTTCAAGAAGGGATAAACATTCAATAGAATTAAATATTATATTTCAATATGGTTACTTTTGCGTTTTAAGTCACGTTTGAAAAATGAACGGAATAGACTATTGCGCAGTTAAAGGAAGTTGATATTTATCTCATATATATATTGGATAAATGAATATATTGAATGAATGAATGTATAGGCTTGGTTAGGAAGAATCCGGATTGCAGGGGTTGCAATACCAAGCATATATTATATTGAATATATGTATTGGATGAGATAAAGTTAGAAAGAAAAAGAATTTCACAATATATATATATATATATGAAAGTTGCGCACGTAACATCCCTCCCTTCTTAAAATCTATCAACGTCCTCGTTGATTAGCTCGCTACTTCTTAAATTAAATGTATCTAGCATAGTATATATATGTTCAATCTATGTTCTAAGCGATGATTTCCCTTTTATTGATGAGTTCATAGCCATGCTGCCGACTCGGGCTCAGGATCCACGGGTACGTGGAACTCCAAAAGGCGTCCTGGTTAGGAAGAATCCGAATTGCAGGGGTTGCAATACCAAGCGCGTATCCCGTGGTGCTCCACGCACCGTGTCTCCCTCTCCACGTTTGTCGCCAGCATCGCCCTGAAAACTCACAATCTATTAGTATATATGATCTAATCTACGTTTGACTAAATTTAATCAAGCAATACCTAAGGTATTACGTAAGGTTACTTATAGTATGAGGCTAGTAATAGGCAAATCGAGATCGGCAGTTTATGTTGATACAAACCCGGCAGGATTAGGGTAAAACCCGAAATTCTATCGAATTATCCTGTTTGGTCCGCAAACTTATTCTCATGCCGAACTCGAGCTAAGAATTATTTAATACTGTAAGTCTAAGTATACTGTTTTACATTATATAATTAGGTAAATAATAATATTTATAGGATAAGATATCAGAGGCTTAAAGTTTCATACGTCACCCGGGCCACGGTTCGGCTAGAGGAACCTCGAAGTGTATTAATACACTGCCGGCCGTGTTCCCTGGTTTCAAAATAACAATGGAGTAGTCCTCTGATAACTTATCCGTAGATACCGATTCATTTTGTCACGTCGGAAGGGTCGGGCCCCTGTATCTCCCAGGTACAGGTTTAACACCGCAGAAATTGCGCGTCCTCTGATGACCTGGTAGGCGCAGTCGACTGTTCGTCTCCCTACGTTGTGGCATCCCTCGGCATTAATGAAGATGATAGGTCCAACTCGTCTTATCAGGCCGCAGATGTCCTCGTCTGTGAACCCGGGGTTATCTCGGCATTCCACATGCTTCAAGGCCTTCATATTCTGTAGGAAGTTCCCACCGACCGATGGATGCATGTTACAAACGTAGACGTAAGTGCAAAACTCCAACTCCCCCAACGGATCTAAACAAAATTGGCCTCTAATATTCGTGCAAGCCGATAAATTTAATAATGTCAATTTCTTCATATGAAGAGCGATTCTGTCAATAAGTATGCGGTCAGCCCATCCGCAGAACGTTAATTCCAGCTCTTCTACACCTAGTATAGACGCAGGAAGAGCCGGTTGCAGAACAATTTCGTCCTCCCTCAATTCTACAAAATTTCCTCGTTCGTCATCATCGTCGTCACTGTCTTCAACTGGGCTGTCTTTGTCGCTCCCATCTCCATGGATCTTTAATCTTCTTAGTGTCAGTTCGATCCTACTATTTCTCATTAATCCTGATAGGACCGGCTGATGTCTCAGGTTCCCGCAATTGCTGATTTCTAGAGTTCTCAGCCACCTTTGGTTGTCCAGGAATATCCCTACAGCCTCTCCTGTGATATTCGCGCAGTGCTTTAGAATTATTTGGGTGAACCCCTCTGCTTGTTCTAGGCATCTTCCTGTCAGTGGGTTTTCGTAGAGTTCCAAATTGGTTAGATGAGGGTTGTTTGTGATCAAAGTTCTCAGGTCAGGGTCCACAGGCCCTAGGACTTTTCCCAATTTCATCACTCTTAGTTCCGTTAGAGTCGATAATTCCCGTAATGCTGCCTCCCGTATTACGAGCGGGTAGATGTTTATTTCCCGTAGATTCGGACAATGCTTTGCCGCTACCGTCACTATCGTGCTCTGCAATTTTGTATATTCTCCGGAAAAATCCAGAGTATGTAGGTAAAAACCTCCTCGCCTGATCGCCCAGTTAAATTTCTCCTGTGTAATATTAGTCGTCCAACTGGTGGATTCCTTCCATCTCCAGTCCGTCGTGGTCAAAGCTTTAACATTTATTTGTGCCATTCTGCACCCTTCTCTCCATCGTCGGGACACCATCTCCATTCGCGCTTGATCTTTATAACTTAAGTACGAAGCTATACGTGCCACACACTCTGGTGGTAGTAGTGGGGCCATTTCTGGTTCATACCCCGGTAGAGCCTGCTGATCGACTGGAATCGGCGGTTCGACTGCCCTTCGTTTGGTAGAGCGATCGTTCCACGAGTCGCAGAATGAGGCTCTTACTTTCCTCTTCTTCAGGATAAGGCCCTCGGATCCAGCTAGAGCCCTGCTTGCATCCTCCGGGGTCTCGAACGTAACAAACGCGGTCACCGCCGCTCCCCATCGAACGATAGCCTCTACCGGTTTGAACTCTTGGTAGAGTTTCATCAAATCCTTTTTCTTTGTCCCCTTGGCCAGGTTGGAGATGTGTAGCCTCGATGTAGGTAGCACCTGGTTTCCCTCCTCCATGTTACCTGCTTAGAGACAAAAGAATGATTTCCTAGACTAGGGTAAACCCGAAGTGCCTTATGCACTGTCTTAGGATAATACAGCTGTGCAAAACGTCAAGTCAGTATTCAGTCTAGTTTTGGGTATCATGTCTCTGTTTCTGTCGGTAATATTGTAGTCAGTCGTCTCGTAAATAGTTTTTAAGTTTTTAGTTTAATTCATTTGAGCCTCTTGATTTGGTATCACGCGAGTTCCAATCCCGGTACTTTCTAGTTTTGCGGTTTCCTTTACTTCAGAGTATGAAATTTGGTTATCGGCATTTGGTTGATTTATGTAAAGTGATGTTTCCATTTCGATGTCGTTGATCCTGCTTCTTCGCTTCTCTAGGTTGGCTGCTGCCTTATGTCCGGCCTTACGCTTGCATCGCCCACAGAGCTTCTTGCGATAGCAGATGACGATAATCACGATTATCATACCAATTTCTAGCAAGTAACTTCCATAAAGTAAATGTTTTTGGTGTTGTTCTCCTCTGCGTCGGCTTCCTAGTTCTTCCAGCTGGTTCTCTACCTCGTATAAGGACTTCCCTAGATCTGCATCTTCTTTATGCTGTTTAGGCTCATCATTCAAATATTCCAATAGGTGATAATTATTCATTATAGGAGAAATTTGGCTAAGGTTCATGGTAAGCTCGGGTTGATATAGGTACTGTTCTTGTTGTGAGAAGACTTCGACTCCTGGTAGTGTCACGTAATGCGTCTTTCCCATACATTTTTCCTTCAGGTAGAGGATGCCCGATCCTGTGAGTGAAATTAGCTGATCTCTAGTGTTGGTGCAAATAATTTGGATATCTTCAGGCTCTTTCAATGAATAAAGCCAAGCACCTACCGAATTTAATCGCGTCCAGAAGGGCTCGTGTCCATCCTTTAATCTTATGTCACATTGCCGTAACATGTTTATGTCCGGTTTTAATAACAGAGATACCTCACAGGCTGTTGACGTTGCAGTTTCAAATAGGGGTAACTGTAATGGGCACATATGACAATACCATGTCACTATGCATTCTTTTAGATAAATTTCGTCTGGGAGGAAATATGTTCGGTGGTCATTACTTAATCCGATGTGAGATGCTTGCGGTATAATTTGTGCAGAAACGGTGACGTTACCTGCTCTCTGCGGAGTTGGCCATGTATGCATTTGATACAGATGATAAGTCGTCCTCTCTACTAACGGAATTCGTAGTATTATCATAATCCGTCCTCTATAATATCCTAGTTCAGATATTGCTAATTTGGTAATTTCTTCTCCTCGATGTGAATGATGTGGGAGTGGTAGTTCATATTTACTAACAGATTCGTGTATTTCCCTGATTATTGATTTAAGTTGTTTGTCAGTTACCAACAGTCGGTCTACCTTCCCTTCTCGTGCTTTTTGTATAACTTGTATGAATTGTTCAGCGCTTGATATATAATGTTCCAGCGATTTTTCCAAATTTTTGCTATACTCCCATAAAGCCGTTCTATAATCATTCTTCGCTTGATTGGTTGCCATCTCATTAAGGGTAGAAATAATCCTCTCAATGTTGTTCTTGTTGTTGATTATTTTCTCGCGATGGCCTTCCATCTCGTCATGTATTTTATGTAGTTTGCTTGAGATTAGATGAGTCTGATTCTTAAGAATTTTGGTTAATTTATTTTGATCCTGATATAGCTTATCTATTTCTGAGATGAGGTATTCCCCATCCTCTGAGGTTAGTGTTCCGAATAAGAATTTACTTGCCGACCCCACGAATTCGAAGGGTGCGCCTCTTTTTACTATGGAATGCGGTAGATTGTCTATATTCACCATTGAGACGTCTCCACTAAGTTCGTGTATTTCGTCCCTTAATTCTCCGGCAACTCGAAATTCCTTATCTAGAAACCCTTTGCGTAGCAACGTCTCACAGGATACTCCCATATCCGCAGCCTTCTTGCAATCACTGTATGTTGTTGAATATTCTTCCGTTTCTTTCAGGAGTTGTTGTTTTATTCTATCCACATCTAGATGTAGTACAAGTCTCCATTCTGCTCTTTTGAAGCGTATATTGTGGAGTTTCTCGAAATATAGGCCCGGGCTTGAGTCAATTGGTGTTACTACATAGTCCTTATCTTCAGCTGTTGTCAAGTTGATAATCTTCAGTGTGAGAATGATCGTCCAGATAATCTTCATTGTAGTTGTTTAAGGTACGAAAGTGAATTGATCGCGAGTTAAATGTTTTAAAGTGAGCTAGTTTTCCTGCATACGTATTGAGCTTGTGTTTCAGAGTCGGTTCGTTTGTTAATTAAATTCGATTCCAAAATCGTTGAATCTTCGTACTTGTTCTTGTCAGATGTTCAGTCCGTCACCCCGACTAACCTGTGTCGAGTAAGTAATGCGTCCGTTCGTTAGTTCGTTGTTCGTGCATCTTTGGCAATTTGGTTCGTGAGTTTAGCTTATGTAAGAAAATAAATTTTGTTACAATTTATTACCATCTGAACAACTAGGGTTAACCCGGAGTATCTTTAATACTGTTGTTCAGTTAGTAATTTGCAAATTCAATACGCCAGTTCAACCTTATCCATATGTTTCACAAATCGCTCACCACTCTCCTTCTGTAAAATAATGTTATTGTTTTCCAGAATTCCTACAATTTTATAAGGACCTTGATATCTTTTACCAAACTTACCTTTACGAACTTCCACCTGTACACGTGCCATGTCTCCTATTTTTCCTGTAAATGGGCGAACCTTTCGGTCGTAAAATTCTTTAGACTTTTCTTTGGATAGTTTAAGTTGTTCTCCGGCTATATCATGCATTTCGCTTAACCGTGCTATTAGATCACCCAGGTAGGAGTTGTACGTGACTAGATTATCGTCTGTCGGAAAAGAGCTAGGTGTTCGTGCTATTTTACCGAAAACTAATTCGTGTGGTGTGAAATTTGTTCCTTCGTGAACTGAAGTGTTATAAGAAAACATTGCAAAAGGTACTATTTCGTCCCAGTCATCGAACTCTTCCATATAGTGCTTTATATAGTCAGCCAGCACCATATGACTTCTTTCTAGAGCTCCGTTTGATTGTGGTCTATAACTCGAGGTGGTAATATGCTTAGTCTTAAATATTTTTCCTAGTTCCGCAAATAAGCTATTAACGAAACTGGTTCCTCTATCAGTAAGGATTACGCGTGGTGCGCCATATTTTAGAATGAAATTTGTTACTAATGCATGAGCTATAGTTTCTGCTTTGATATTCGGAACTGGTACTGCGATGCAATATTTTGTTAAATTATCCTGAATAGTCAGTATGTGTTTGTTATTTCTAGGAGTAGTTGGTAGGGGTCCTACAGTATCTAGAGCGATTTTTTCAAACGGTTCGGTAGATGTATCCGTGATTAACATAGGCTCCCTAGTTTTTACGCGGACTAGCTTATGTTCTTGACAGCTATTGCACTTCCGTATGAAGTCCCTAATGTCGTCGCGCATCCTTGGCCAATAAAATCTTTCACGTACTCTCCGATACGTCTTAGTTACTCCTTTGTGTCCTCCTACTAGACTACTGTGCATTTCAGAAATAATTTCATCTCGAATTTCTAACGGCGGGACTTGTGTTATTCCCGAGCAAATAATTATATTAATATTGCTGTCGTTAAAAACTTCCTGTAATAATTTGGGCCATAATTCAGGAGATAAATCATCAGTGAAATCTCCCGTTTTTGAAATTCTAAATTGTTGTATTTGTAACTTTTCCAAAATGATTTTAAGATTTTCTAAACCGAGGTTTAGGTTTTCTACGGAAATTTTGTCGTAATATTTTGATTTGATGACTACACTGAAAATTTTGTTTTTCCCTCGGTCAGTAATTATTATCTGTCCAACTTTTGGTTTTGTTTTAATTTGCTCATCTATGTTTATTATTTCTAAATCTGATAACAACCTATTGATGGGTGTTGCTAACTCTGCATCTGTTGATGTAAAATGAACGTAATTGTCTTTAAGATAAGTTAGATTTTCTCTGGTTGTTTTTATATTGCTTTGAAAAATAAGCTTTTGTTTTGGCAAGTTTAAAGGCGAGGTTGGTTCTACGTCAGGAAGTATGCCTTCAGTAATCTGTATACCGGTAGGTACGGTTAGTGGTGTGATATTCGGCTCTAAACGTCTCGGTGGCTTACTAGCCTTTGATCTGCTTACAGCTGTATACTCTGTTCCTGGGTACGGAGTAGAAAGTGCTATAGGTCGTGGAGCTACTATAGGCGTTGGGAGCTCTACTCGCTGGCGTACCGGTTGACTGATAACCGACGTGTCTCGGCTTACGTTAACTGTAGTCGAGATATAGGGTGGCCCCGAAGTATCTTTAATACTCTCTCGACTAACAGTTTTCTCAGTTCTTGATCTTTGAGTTTCATATTTTTCTAATAACTTCCCTATTCTAGAATTTAATTCCTCGTCCTCAGTTTCATCATTATAAGGGTCCTTTTCAGTGATTATTTCGCGTGTTGTTTCGTCGACAATCCTATCCGCGGAAATCGCTCTAGGTAACCCTGCTATTTCCGGGTCATCTGATTCTTGTTCGACTATACTTCTTTCGTGAATTGACTTATCGAATCGACTAAAGGATTCCTGTAAATCCTTGAGGTCTATTGGCGGATTGAATACTAGCTTATCAAATTTTTCCTGATATTTCCCTTGATTATGAGGAGATTGATTTATTACTGTGGGTGGTTCGAAAGTAAATACGTCATCGTCTATGTCGCTGTCAGTGTCGGTGTTTTGTACCGGTGGCGGTACTCCTATCGCTAGGGTACCTTGGTCAGATTCGATTTCTTTAGCTGATTCTACGTCTGTCTGTTCGTCAGTCTGTATGTCTGACTCAGTTCGTTGTATTGTCTGCGTATCAAAGCCTAAACTTGGTAGGACGCTTTTGCGTTTCCTGTAGTTCGGTGGCTCCGAAGACTCATCGTCCGAAGAATCTTCGAAGGTTCTCTCTACGATTGGTTCTAATATTTTTGCTGGCTTTATAGCAGGCTGTACAGTAGTAGTTGGTTTTGTTTTAGAGCGCGTTCTCATTGATATCGCACTTGTATTTAATGATGGCATTGTCTTCAATCTCGGTCTAATCTTTATACTATTAGGTTTCGATTGTTCTTCTGAAACTGACCTGCTTACGAGCCTGCGCTTAGGTGGCTCAGGTATTTTTGAAGGCTTAGTTGGTTTACTGCCTTGTTTACTTATCGGATATAACCTATTTTCTGTTTTTGCTTTCGTTTCTTCTTTATTGATTCTAATATTTGTACAGATGTAAATTTTGATACCTGTATTTTTGAAAAGATAACGGAGCATTGTTCGTACCTTACCCCATGGTAATCGATCTAAACCGCATCCGATTATTGGTATTCTAATGGATTTTACTGAATCTTTTATTAAAGTTTGCCTAAGATTTATCAAACTCAAATACATGTCTTCACACGTTGGTTTATCCCAAAAATTTTGTTTGCTCATAATATAATAAATTGTTTGGTTTTTCAAAGGTAGTCTACCTACTGAGTGTAGCTTTGCCTGGTCTACAAGTTCTTTCGGTACACCGTATCTTTCCCTAAATTCTGCAGCTATTCCCGCACTCATCTCTAGATCTACTGAGACTGCATGTGCGTAATTATCTATTCTACTGAAAAGATCTTCGTGTACTTCTTCAACGTCAGGATTCTCTACAGTGGTTGACTTTGTTATTTTTATAAAATCTGAATACTTGGGTGTTTCTAATTCTTCTAATTCGTCGCTATCGGTTCCGGAAATCTCTGGGCTTGATTCATCTGAGTCATTCGACTGATCACTAACTATTGGATTTCTAGATAATGCATCAGCATTGGTGTTTAATTTTCCTGGCTTGTGTACAAAGGTGTATTCATAATTTTGTAATTTTAACCTCCATCTAACTAGGCGTTGTCCTGGATCTTTGATGGAATTAATCCAGCGAAGTGGTTCGTGATCGCTAACTAAAGTGAATTTACGCCCAAATAAATAAGGTCGAAAATGCAAGATTGCACACAGTACTGCCAAGCATTCTTTTTCGGTTGTAAAGTAATTCTGCTCTGCGCTTATCAAGGCTCGCGATAGATAAGCTACTGGCATATCGTGACCGTCCACCTCCTGACTCAGGACCGCACCTATTGCGTAGTCTGATGCGTCAGTAGTCAGAGTGAAAGGCTTATTAAAATCAGGATATTGTAGTATAGGTCTTCGACAAAGAGCTTTACGTAAAATTTTGAAACTATCACGCTGTTCCTTTTTCCAAATGAAAGGCGCGTCCTTCTTTAATAGATCTGTTAAAGCCTTAGCTTTTGCAGCGAAATTTTTAATGAATCTACGGTAGTATCCTACTAGTCCTAAAAATTGTCTGATGTTCTTCTGAGTTTTAGGTCGCGGAAATTTCCTCACTGCTACAACCTTTTTGGGATCTGGTTTTACTCCCGTTCTACTAATTACATGACCTAAGTATGCTACCTCTGTCTTTAAAAATTCGCACTTGTCAGGTTGTAGAGTTAAATTTGCGTCGGATAATTTTTTGAATAGTCTCCGAATTTTTCTTTCGTGTTCCTCTAAATCTTTAGCGAATACTACTATGTCATCTAAATACACGAATACCTCAGATCCCTGCAAGCCTCGCAAGACTTGATCCATGAGTCTTTGGAAGGTTGCCGGTGCATTTTTTAATCCTTCAGGCATTCTCAAACATTCGTAATGCCCATTTGGTGTTGTAAACGCAGTTTTTGCGCGATCTCGTGGGTCCATTTCAATTTGTTGAAACCCACTAGCAAGATCAAAAGTGGAAAAATACACAGCTCCTCCTAGGTGATCCAATGTATCGGTTATGTTAGGCAGTGGGTATGCATCGCCTATGGTTTTGTCATTCAAAGCTCGAAAATCCATAACAATTCTCCACCTCGGATTTCCTTTCGAATCAGGTTTCTTTGGGACTATCCAGAGTGGTGAGTTGTATGGCGAACTCGATTCTGTTATCATTCCATTTTCTAATTTGATTTTCATTTGTCTTTCAATTTCTAATTTATGAATCGGCGGGAAACGATATTGACGCGTATTTATTGGAATATCATCTGTAGTTGGAATTCGATGTTTAATCGCGGATGTTGATTTTAATTTGTCTCCAGGTAAGTGAAAAATGTCTGGATGTTCCTCGATTAAATCTAACACGTGTACTCTTTCCTCGTCGTTCAAATGATCTAAACGCAATTTTGATTCTATTTCTTCTAGCCTATCCATGGACGTTGATTCCTCATTTAAAGAATCGGAGCTCGAGTCGTACCCTATTTCTTCTGGGAAATTATGGTACTCGAACGGTGTTATTTCCTGAGGGGAGATCTCTACCTCGACATCCTTTTCTAACGTATTAATAGCCATTACACGGCAGGCGCCATTACTTATCGAGACGGCAGCCTCGCCAATGTATAACCCTTCGATGGTCGGGATTCGCGGTAAATATCCCTCTTTCAGATCGCAGTCAAGTACGTCCACAGGTATTATTTGTTTAGTCCGTGCCTTAATGGTCCAGACACATCGTTGAGGTTTGGTTTCGGAATCGGAATTTTCTTCGTTAATGAATCTGAATGGCCTAATCGGTTCTGTTTTTGTAACGAGCGTGTTATGTGTAAACGATATTTCCGCTTCCTCACGTCTCAAATAATCTTTTCCTAGAATTCCATCACATTTTAATGGAAAGTCGGAATTTACTACGTGTAATTTATTTATTTGTCCTTGTAAGGTTATGTCTGCTGTTCCGAAAGTTTCAATTTTGTCTGTTGTTATACCGGTGATTGTCGCGGATTCGTGGAGTGCAATTAACACGTCCGGATGTAAAACGCTTGCTTTAATTAAGCTTATATCCGCGCCGGTATCAATCAAAAATGTTCCAAATTCAGTTCTTAATTCCGGTGCCTTAATTCGAATTAACGGCGATTCTCTATTTCCCCCGCACGTAAGTACTCGCGACCCGGTTCCTCGAATCGGACGCTCCGACGCTCTCGGCTCGCATACCCCGCCGTCGCGTCTGGGCGACGGGATGCGTTCGCGTTTAAAGACTCCGTCGGCCTAGTATTGTTGTTATTGTACGGAGACGGAGATCGAGATCTTGTTATCTGTTTTTCTTCCATGTTTTTAGATGATCCGGTTTGTTCTTTCGATTGGATCGGTAACGGTGATCCTGGTCTATACCCACTATTCGATGGTTTATTAGAATGACCCGGCGATAATGATCGTTGTCTATCATCGCGGTATCTATAGCCTGAGTTACTGCCCATTTGTTGGGGTGGATATCCGTAGGGTGGATAATATGGATTAGGCATAGGTGGATATGGATAAGGATACTGTGGTGGGTAGGGGTGTGGATTCACGTGTCTATTTTGATACAAATATCTATCATCTGCTTGATAATTTTGCGTTGAATAATCTCGTGGTGAATAATCTCGTGGTCCTGAAGCAAGTGATCTGTGCGAGATACCTCGTTGCTGTCGCTCTGCCGTCGGCGACGGACTCCTTGCCCTATTCTCACTACTTTCAGATTTTTCATTTAGATAAAAATTTGAAAATTCTCTCTGCTGAGGCTGATGATATTGAAACCTATTGCCTATGGAGTTCGGTGATGGTGAACGCGTGAGATAAGGTCTCTGTATTTCACCTGATGGTAAAATTCCTGTTTTCATACGCGTTTCTATTCTTACCGCGCATTCATGAGCTGTTTCTAAATTTTTCGGGTCTCTTGCATCTACTGCTCTTGACAACTCGTCTGGAAGACCCCGCAAAAATGCATCTAACGCGCACTCTATTACAGGCCTCATCATTTCCTCGGCAGTTCCGCCGTACTTATCCTGCAGGCAGACGCGTGCCCCGCTGATTAAAATATTTAATCGATCGTAAAATCCGCTAACTGATTCGTTTCTTCTCATTCGAATATTTTCTATCTCATGGTGATAATATGGGTAATTCTTCCCGGGCGCGAATCTATTCTTTAGGTGTTTAGTTAAATCATCTATTGTTCTGATGCTTTTCCCATATGTACTATCGCGCGCGGCACCCTGTAGTTTACCAAGTATTGCCTTTACGTAGGGTCCCTCCGAACCGGGCGGTACATAAACGGACCCATTGTGAACGTCTTGTAGGAAATCTTTTAAGGGAACGTTTTTCCCGTCGAAATACGGAATACTCAGCGTGCTGTGTTGTAACGCGAAACACTCAGCCATCGATGCCAACATCGATTCACTAGCAGTTATGTTTGGGTTTGAGTTAGCCATTTTGGGATAGAAATAAGGGGAAGAAAAGTGAAACTTGATGAGGGTGGTTTCTGTTTGTTTATGGTAGAGAAAGTTCTTCAAGTGGTAGGTCTGGCTTTAACCAATCGACTGTTTATCGTGGAAAATGTCAATATCACCTAATTATATACTAGAGATATTATATACAGTTCCGTGGCGGGAAATTCCTGATCCCGCTGAGGAAGTTTTATGAGAAAAAGAGAGCTACAATTTCTGTAAGATTTTGAAACACAACAAATTTTTTTTTTTTTTTTTTTTTTTTAATTTTTTTTTTTTTTTTTTTTTTTTTTTTTTTTAACAATTCAATTGTTTAACGGCAAAAATCCCACCGCTGCCACCAATTTTCGTATGTGACGGACGGTGTGGGTAGAGTGGTTAATAATCCGAACGGTTCAATTGACAAGCGAGGACCTGCCGACTGTTAGGATACCCGTCACATGCGCGAAAATAATAAAATTAAAGAAAAGATCTATCTTACGATAAACCGGTAAATAGGATCGTTGCCGCCTAGTCCTATACAGGTCTCAATTGAATTGTTTAAACTTTAGTGAGGCTAGTTGATATGAATGATAAAATAACAAAAATAAAATAGATGAATAAGGTGATTCAAATGATAATAAGGATTAACTGGTAAAATCCATAATATATTCTCGAACGATTAGGAAGGTGACAATTATGATATGGTTCAAGCCCTCACAAATGAAATGGACTTGAGCTGATGAATAATATAAATGAGAAAATAATAAATTGGTCAAATAACAATGTGATATTCAGTCACCGACGCGGGGATCGTGAAGGTTTGGCTAGTTCGTATAGGGAAGCTATACTATCGAATAATAGATAGAGTATGGAAAGGCCTATTCACGATTCGCACGTTGAGATAATCAAAAATGATATAATGAAATATTACAATGAAATAGTATCTCTCTCTCTCTACAAAATAACGGTTTCGTTTATGCGCGCGAAGGTAGCCTCGCACAGGGATTAGGGTAAAACCCGAAATTCTATGAATTATCCCAGCCAGGTAGTGCAATTAGAATCGTTCAGGTCACGGTTCATTCGTAGTATTAATTCTTAAAAATAGATATAGTATATATATATATATATATATATATATAACCTTAGTTATAATGGTTACATAGTGAGATAAAATCGAGATCGGTAACTCGGGTATTGGTGACTCGACTGGAGCGGTAATACCCGTTCTCTTAAAGATTTTATAAGTAAAGTTTAAAAGTAAGGAGACCCAGCGGGATTAGGGTAAAACCCGAAATTCTATTGAATTATCCCGTTTGGGTTTCTGATTTTACACTTATACCAATCTCGAGTTTAACAAGTAAATATAATAATGATAAGATTGTGCAGGTTGAAATTAATGAATAGTGTCACAAGTTCGCCGGGTGGTCTCGTTACTAGCAAGGGTTTATCCCGAAATACCGTGGGTATCAGCTTATAACGATATTCCCGTGATTATACTATTCATTTGATTGAATTATATATTTTATCATGCAAATGTTTGAATCTAAGGAATTCTGGAATACGGTATAACAAGTTCAAGAGTATAATATAATGTATAAATGAGCAATTTTGTGAGCGTTCGTGGTTACTTAGCCTTGGTTGACCTGGGGTACCATGGGTCTACTTTGATAGGTATTGGCCTCCCTCACCTTAGGAACCTCGTAGCCTTTGAATTTCGTATGTATTTAGATATTGTCTTATTGAACTGAATGAAATATTATTCTGAATTTAAGATTAGATTTAACGCTGAATTAATAACAATGATTGAAATGATTTAAATTAAATTATGTAGTTATTTGATTTTCCTAATGTTACATAAATCCGGAAGGGATCTATGGCAGTTATGAGATGAAGAAAAACGAAAATATATGTGTCTCTGCACTGAATCTAAGACTAATAAACGGATCACTAAACTATTAGATTATATCTCGTTTAAGTAATTATTGACGGGTACTGAGTCCTTTATACTACCACTTCACTTATGAAACAAAGAAAAGATTGAGTATAACTCTTGGCTCTAGTTAGCACACGGTTCCTTACATCCACGCACGTCGCGATTTACCAGAAGAAAGAAGTTATTTAATGAAATTAAATGTTATCTTAATAATACACAAATCCAGAAGGGATCTATGGCTTGAATTTAAATGTGTCTCTAATCCTAATTATTTATTAACGGGTACAGAGTCCTTTATACTACCACTTCACTTATGAAACAAAGAAAAGATTGAGTATAACTCGTGGCTCGATAATTGCACACGGGTCGATACATCCACGCACGTCGCGATTTACCAGAAGAAAGACGCCAGTTCAAGTTCAAAGGCGACGAGGTCCTCGCGGTTGCAACAATGTATGTATTACTGCGCGCGTGGCTTAGCCAATTAGGGCCTTGCTTAGTGGCTAATTGTCGCCTGATTGGTCTGGGGACTACTTGCAGTTAGGCGTAAGCGTTGGCGTCCTGTGACGTCACGCGGGCCCATGGCACTCCATGGCTCACCCATAGCTCACTCACACTAATCTGATTTGAATATTCTTCAGACCACACTAATAGCTTGATCTTATATGTAAATTATTAATCATTTGCTCGATCTTTTAATTCCAATAATTCCTGACTTTATTATTTTATTGTTCTACTCGTCTTTAGCTTAGTTTTTCCCATTTCTTTGGAAAATCAGAGAGAGAAAGCTACATCTACATACTAGTTTGGTAGTGTGGATATGACGGGTCAGCAAGATGGGGGTCCCAGTATTGCCTCGCCGTTATCTACGCCTACGTGACTTATGAGCCACTTCAAGAAGGGATAAACATTCAATAGAATTAAATATTATATTTCAATATGGTTACTTTTGCGTTTTAAGTCACGTTTGAAAAATGAACGGAATAGACTATTGCGCAGTTAAAGGAAGTTGATATTTATCTCATATATATATTGGATAAATGAATATATTGAATGAATGAATGTATAGGCTTGGTTAGGAAGAATCCGGATTGCAGGGGTTGCAATACCAAGCATATATTATATTGAATATATGTATTGGATGAGATAAAGTTAGAAAGAAAAAGAATTTCACAATATATATATATATATATGAAAGTTGCGCACGTAACATACCCAACCATGATATACAGTACATTACCCTCTGGTTTAGACCACATAGAACTATATTTAATATAACTCATATACTATGTTCAAAGTTACTTACTATAGTACATATACCCTAACAACTTATGTTCTGAACTTTTAGACGGTCGAACCTTGGCATAACGAGGGTATTTGGACGGTGTAATTGCCGGAGATCATTCGTGTTTGCCGGTAGCTACATCGTCTTTAAACGGCACGTACTAGCAAAAATGCGACGTTGGTCATACCAAATTTCACGGGTTAGTCGACGGCAGGGCAACAGTTTTTAGAGCGGTAGTACACCGTAAAATGACGGTCAGACAACGGCCGCTAGTCCCCTTGAAACGCCATAATACGGTATCCAGAACAACCTGGTAAATACCGTTTAAATACCGTCTGAATACGGCGTACAAAAATGGCTAGAAAAATCCTGCAAAAAATATTACGCGGGGTTATTGGTAATAGATGACTAAATTAAGTTTTGGTTTAGTGACAGTACGATTTATTTGCATACATGTCACATCATGTGTTAGTACAGGTACATCGCATTGCGTAATTGCTATTATCACATTCATCAGTCTTACTCATAACGGCTTAACATGCGACTAGCATATCTTATATATCTTATACATCTTATATATCTTTTCTCGCACATGAAATAAATTTTATGAAAATATTTAAAGATGGTTCGTTCAAACCACTTACATCTAAAGTCTCTTAAAAACTATATTGTTGATATTCTATTTGCAACCCTGAAACGTCACTACAACTTGTGGAAATCTTTTTGAGGAAACACGTACAAATGGAATATCAACTTGAAAACACAAATAGTACAGAATCCGGCTACATCTGACGACGCCGGCGTGGTTCACTCGCTACTCGGGTCTCGTATCTTGAGTTGATGACGCCGGTTTTTAAGCCAGTAACTCGCCCGAGTTTTGAGGTTGGCGTCGATGCTGTCTTCCTTCGACAGTACGTCAATTGGTCGAGTTCTTTGCAGCGATTTGCAAATTTCTGAAAATACACGTTCAATTAAAAAATGGAATACCAACGACGCTCGTCAACACCAAATCTGATACGCTTATACGAAAAGTGTCGTCTACCGTCAACCTGAATGTCATTATTTATATGAATCAGGTGTGTGATGCTTACGCTTTATTTTTACATAGTCTCTCCCCGGTATTTTAACTCGGTCGACTGGCTCGTGATTTGCTGACTCCGTAGCTGAGCGTCTGCCAGCATGACCACCCACATACAGGTTGTTGATGCTATTCGACCACAAGACTTTCATTATCACGTTGGCCCTCTTGCGCGTACTTTTCGCAAGTAACGCTGTGGTGTAATCCTCGTACGAGCATGACAATCCTGGACACAACTCCACGTCCCCATTCTCGTCGGGTAAGAGCTCATCGCTCTCGCCCTCATCGACGTAGTTATTTCCTTTATCCTGCGACTCAGCGCGGCAGTTTATCACTCGCTCGTCTCCCAGGTTGGCGAGGTCATCGGCAGTCAGCATTTTCGTTTTTAAAACTATGAGGTCTGCATGGATCTTTGCTAGGAGGTCGACAACGGATTTCGCGAAATTTCCCGTGATTTTTGCGATGCTGGTTTGCAAAGCTGCGAAGCCATTCAGGACGTCCTTTCTGAAGTTCGACATCTCGATCGAACTTTCTGGGATCACCTTCTTCGTAGTTTTGGGCTGAGCTGCGACAGCCTTCGGCGACGACACATACGGATGGATACGAGACACCCGTCTCACACGCCCGGAGATCGGAGTAGAGGTACCTCCCGCCTCACGGTATGGAGAAGGTCTCGTCTCAGCATCGCCAAGCTGAAAGCACGTGAATGATCAATCAATTGTCTACACTAGGATCAATTCATTGGATTGTAATCGGATGGCATCAATTCGTCGTCAAGAAGAATGTGTTACTTACGCTGTAATACGTCAACGATCTAGGCATTATCCGTGTTTGTATTACGTCAGTTTCAGCATCCGATGGCGGCGGTGTACCTCCAGACGGTGCAGGATACTTGGTTAACTTCTGTAACAAATGCACAGCCACAATCCATATATTTGTCAAAGTGGAAAAACTGTAAGGACTATTATGCTCGGAACCCACCATCGCGGAAGCCAAACTTGGTGACGATTGCTGGTGGCTATCGCTCATCGAACTGTCCGCAGGAGCCACGCTAGCGCCTCCAACGCTGGAGGCGGACTGTAAACAAGTACCACCTTGTTACTCAAATCGACAGGAATTTCAATTTCAAAACAACAGTAGATACTAACAGTGAAATGACGATACGCGAGATCCGCATCTCTCTCGGAAAGCTGTTGCGCTTTCGTCAACGCTTTCTGTTGTATCGAAAATTAAACATAAACAGAGTAGATATTAAGAAATTGTCAATATTAAATTGGGTCATTGTATTTGTCGCATATGGCGAAACAACTCGGCATCGCTACATGCACGAATGTTTTAGTTGACAATGTTAGGATGTAGAGACATAATGAAATAGCTCACCCTGCGGGCAAGGGATTGCTTTTCTTCTTGACGAACCAGATGGTTTCGTTGCTCTGCTTTCGTCAGTCGAAGGTGCGGCAAGAAGGTCCGCCTTTTATTAACAGGGACCCTTCTCCCAGTGTCCGTCGTTTTTTCACGTAGGTCTTCAAGATTCCCTGTACATTTATGGAAATTGCATTAAACGTACGTTGCTATACATCAGTTTCGCTTCAAAGTAATACTGCAATACCCACCCACGGCTACAAGTTTTTGGATTCGTTTCTTCTGCGCTCCGTCCATGGCCAAGTATAACGGCTCGTCAGGATTATTCATACTGGAATCGCTCGGTAAAATCCATTTTTTTCCGACTTTTCTACATAACGAACTTCTCTTTACAATTCGGTGGCCACCACCTTTTTCCACCACCAGGCAGTGCTGCTCCTTTTGTAGCTTTGACTGTAATGCAAATTGTTTATTTTTGTTAGGAAGAACAATTTATACACAGCACCCTGGTTTTCCCTTATTGCATCCCATGTAAAGTGCGGTTCATTGATTAGTAACATAACGTGAAGCTGCGGGGGAAATAACGAGTAAAATTTGAACGTAAATATCACGCGAATTGAAAATAATAAAACCCCACTTACGAAAAGTCATTGATTCAATTGTTACGAAAATTAATCTACATCCAAGGTATTTAAATTTCAAACATACGACCTACAAATTGATTACGTCCGTTAAGTCTGTAAATATTTTTTACAAGTGCGTGTTATTCCATAGCGCATGCGCGAAGAGTCCACGCCGCGACATCAAGTGACCCGCTTCTACAGCCACGCTATTTTATATGATGTTTCAGATATAGAATAAAAATTTGAATCGTATTTGGATTTACATGCACGATTATACAGCGCTACATCGAAAGACATATTTCACACGTAAAAACTTTCAGACACAACTCTCTTCGTCCGGCATCAGCAGTGCCGAGTCTGCCGTAAACGAGGTCTCGCCACGTGGCTTACACGCGACAAGAATAGAAGTGACGATTTGATAATTTTTACAAGTGCGATTATGTAGGAAAATTCATCCAGAACACGATAAATCGCGGTAATGTTATAGTGCCAGAGAAAGAAATTAGTATGAAGCTGATTTTATACCGTGTTAGTAGGAATATGTACGTAAAACGATGAGCTATTACTTACCGGCGCCATGACGTCCAGGAAGAAGAAATGTCTGCCGTGCCACAGCCTTGTGGATCAACGAGGGAACGGTGAAACACGGACCTTTACCTTCTTCGACGACACTTTGGCTGCGTTCGTGACGTCACTCTCCGCATATACACCGTTGGACAAAACCCATCGACTCGCTATTTCACGTATGACTTTCGAGTTCGCTTTTACTTTCGCTATGCGAGTGGCTGCGATTTTATGTGTGGTGAACTATGTCGTGCGTTTCGAGTCACATATTATAAGAAATTAATAAGTACAAAATAATGTAATAAAGTTACTTAGCGAAAATACAGAAGTCTGAATTTTGAGGTTAGGTTCGGCAACGTGTGACCGCTGTACAAAAAAAGGTAGCTGTGATATTGTTTGTGGCTGGTTTTCGGGCGTTCTTCGACACATGCTGTATTTCGGCGAAGGAGACAATCTCGATAAAAAAAAAAGAAGAACTTTATGCGAGCAAAGGTAATCAATATTAAACCTGTATTTCATATATTCTTCCGAAATTACACCTCTTTCTAACGGTTCAAATCGGCTAAATCAATTTCATTTGCTACTCTGATGAATTGTGTAGCTCTCGGTTTTCATTTGCTTTAACCTCCAAAAAATGCATGAAATAGCTTCAGCTTCTCGTGTGAGAATATGCTGTTCTGAAAAACAAGCTTGCATCGCATATACATACATACATACATAACTACTGTATCGCGTGTCGCCCATGCTATGGTGTCAGAACGGTTTTGTCGAATTATCGGGGAAAATAACGTAAACATGTTGCCTCGTGTATTTGCGGTGTTGTCAGATCTGTGTCTGTCTGGCCAGCTTGAAATCTGAATAGTTTGTACTTCAATTCTCACAATCACACAAAATTACTTTTCGTAGTGGAAAGATTTTTAAGTTTGGTTTTCATCAAGGCGGTAGAAGGTTCTATTATTTGGTAATGTTATAGCAATGATAATTATCAATACGGCTGATTGTGTAGTACTTGACAACTGTAACGAAGATACGGCAACTTTAATATAGTCATTTTATGATAAAAAAAAATAACTAAATCGTTTAATGATATGATAACAATGTTCATCGATTATTATTATATCATTTTAGCGTCGTGAATTGTTTTTTTTTTTTTTTGCAAAAAAGGAAGTTACCACCTCTGTGCGATAATTGAATGGAATAATATCGGTTCCTATTTACGACGTCCGCATGGACCGAAGAGAACTTGATCGTCAAAGTCTGCGGAGGCGTAACAAGGAAAGGTTGAAGCGGTATCGAACGCTCTTCATGCGACCCGGTACACGTGCACGCATTCCGCGTAATTTGCTGCTTAGCGAAGTGAGTGTTGAACATATTTATGTTTTAAGTCTGAGCTTCCGAACACCTTGATACTCGATCCTCGTTCTGTTTGTCGGAGGTTTTGAATAAGGGTCGGCGTTGTTTTGTTTAATAATATTACGATAAATGTCATTTTTTTCGTGACGTTTCATTGATGAAACATATTAGAATGGAAGGATGAATTAATATTGCTTATGTAATGTGATGTTGTTATACATTCATATACATGAGAAATTAAATTTTCGAACACGATTTTCCATAGATGCATTGTAACTTGAATTCCGTATCTTCAATGTTTTAATTCAATAGTCCGCAACTCTTGCAATGAAATTGCCTTCATGAATGCTTGGTAACATTTTACAGGATACGTCATCTAGCCGCGATCTGTCTGAAGATGATGCTCGCCAGCCGGACCTTGGCGAAGACCTAGTGATTCGTGATGGATCTCTGTCAAGTGTCGAGAGCGCCATGGATGATTCCGATGCAGACATTCACGTTGCCGACGATGAGGCCGAAAATAATGGTGACGATGACGGCAACGACGACGATGACGGGGGCGACGGGGACGATGATAATGATGATGGTGATGATGATGGAGACGACGACGACGATAATGGTGATGACGATGACGATGACGATGACGATGACGATGATCACGATGGAGGCGACGACGACGATGCACCCGATGTTCGTGGTCCTTTTCTAATCGCCGGTGACCAGGGTTTGGATGTGCCTTTGGAAGCGGATCTTGGAGTAACTGCAAAGGATCACCTGCTTGTTGTAATGTCGCTGGCCATAAGGCACAAGTTGTCTTACGAAGCGACACTGGACATCTTGCGATGGACGTCGAAATCGCACCTCGGGAACCGTCTACCTCAGACAAAAGATACGTTATGGAAAATATTGAGCAGAAACCCTGACAGCGTCAAAAAAAATTACTACTGCAAGCAATGTAGAGGACACTTCGGTGAGGAAGTGAACGAACCATGTGCCTGCTCCGCTTGCGGACCGGATGAGCCAAACACGCATTTGGGCCACTTCCTGCAACTCAGCATGGCGTCTCAATTGAAACAACTGTTGTCTGCCCCGAATGTAAGTAAACATCTCACATACAAATTGGATCGGCAGAAAGTAGACGTGAACGCGTTAGAAGATATCTACGACGGCGCGGCGTATAAGAAGCTTTGTTCGGAGGGAAATTTTCTGTCCGATCCGAACAACTTTTCTCTCACATTCAACACCGACGGCTGCCAAGTTTCCAATTCATCTCACACAAGCGCGTGGCCAATTTACGCTCAAATAAATGAGCTACCGCCGCACATGCGTAAGAAACACATGCTCCTCTGTGCCATTTACGTGGGCGGACAACATCCGTTGTTGAATAATTATCTTAGACCTTTCATATCCGAAGCACAGCAGTTGTACCATAACGGTATCATATGGGAAAGAACGCCAGGTGTTCGTGTAACGTCTAAATTCGTGGTGATTATAGGTTGCGTCGATGCTCCTGCGCGCGCCAATTTGACTCGTATGGTTCAGTACAACGGGAGGTACGGATGCTTGCATTGTTTTGCGCCGGGCGAAAACCTCGGGCCCGGGAAATTTGTCTATTCGATCACGCAAGCGTTTGGACCACTGAGACGTCACCAAGACGTACTTGCCGACATGAGAGAAGCTTTTCGCACGGATACAATTGTCCGCGGATTCAAGGGTGTTTCCTGTGTTACGGCGCTGCCGGATTTCGATGTGTGCGCCGGTATCGTGGTGGACAGCATGCACGCGATTTTCCTTGGCGTCGTTAAACAGCATACGCGATTGCTCCTGGAATCTGTCGGAGAACCCTATTATATAGGAAGTCCGAATCATATCCGTATGATAGACGAGCGGATCCTGTCGATTAAACCGCCGTCTCGCAGGTCCAGGACTCCGCGGACTATCCTATCTTGGAGGAACTGGAAGGCGTCAGAATTCCGCAATTGGCTGGGATATGCGCCGGTGTGTCTCGAGGGTGTTGTACCTGTGAGATACATTAACCACATTGCTCTTCTCACTGAAGCGGTTCATATTCTGAATGGGGAATCCATAACACTTCGCCAGTTGGACCGTGCCGATACTTTGTTCGAAAATTATAGCCGACTTTTCCAGCAATTCTTTGGGGTTTCTAACATGTCATTCAATCAACATGTAATAACGCATATTACGTCGTGTGTTCGGAATTGGGGGCCGATATGGACGCATTCCGCGTTCGTTTACGAGGCATGGAACAAGAAAATTCTGGACAGGATAACGAGTCCACACGCGCGGACATATCAAATAGCAGTCCGCTTCCTTATGGAAAAATTTATAATCGCGGCGGTCCACGCAAACGATATGTCGCCCGAGGCTCGTAACATCATTGTACGGATGATGGGGATCGTCCAAAACGGTGACGACGCTACCGTCATCGCGGCCACGGGCAAGTCTGTACAACGGCGGCCGACGATCGACGAACTACGAATGTTGCGCGAACAGGGATACGATCCAGAGATATTGCGCCGATATCGCTTCGTCAAATGTCACGGTGTTCGTTACCGAACTGAAGACGCCGTAGTAGGCAAGAAGTGCGATTCGGTTGTGTCCGTCGCTAACCGTTATTACGGTGTCATTTCAGATATCGTTGTGTTTCTTGACAACGGAACTGAGCGTCTTGCGTTGTTTGTCAACACTTTCAGACGTCTTTCTTACGCATTCAATACCCGGCATATCCTGAAAGTCCAAGAAAGTGGTAGAATCAAATGCGTCATGAATCTTGAGACCGTCCGTCCGGCGGTTCGGATTGCCGCAGATCCCGATTCTTGGTATTTCTACCCGCTTTCAAACTGTTGGGAGACGGGTTGATCCTCGGCGACCCGCGGGGGCGGGGGGGGGGGGGGGGGGGGGGGGAGGTAGTAGTAGTAATACAATCTGTATTCCATACTCTTGTCTTCGCCCGCGCAAATTTTGCACGTTAGTTCTAGGAATTCCAGACGTGTTGATGGGCGAGGTGAACTGTAACGTATCAATTGAACAAAAATATAAAGAGCATACGTCAACGTCTTTCCTCGATTGCTGCTTCAGCTACGTGATATAACTGATATATTCATATCATATTTTTATATTTGTTTACAGCGAAATGTAGACTTCAGAACGTGGGGTTGAATAAGATTTCTGAGAATTAATGAAACTCATAAATAATGTTGTTTATGACTGTCGTTACACCTTGCGTGTGTATTGTTACGAATGTATATATAATTGTTACGAATGAATGTATACTGTTACGAATGTACGATTGTTTTTTGAAATTGTAAAGGTCCGTTTATAAATATCTGTGATATGGTCTGTAAATTTAAACCTATTTTTGAATAAACGTTGTTGTACCTTTTTAAGCCTTAAGACTTGCTGCTTACTACATGCTTGCCCGAAACCCTTTCCCGTATTAATCATATTTAGTCGATATGCCCGCGGGATATCTACGTAATAAAGAGGTGTCCGGAGTGCATAATAATGGATACGGTCAATAAGTGTGTCCTTTACCATGGTGGGTGTTTGGGGTACAGTCAGTGTAATTAAGTAATTCTAGATAATAAGGTGATGTCAAAAAAAAAATCCTGTACCATGATCTCAATTGTGACATGTTTTGATTTGGATAATTCAAGGAGCATGATACACGAAATTAATTTACACTGAAGGATTATTCGTGTCCGATAAACTTATTTCGTTGCTCTCTAATGGCCCTACGCACTCTGGCATAACCATTTTCCCCAAATGGTGTAATACGATATCATGAGATTACAGATTCTGTTGTGTAAAAACCACGACGTCGTTCCTCAATATCATTCTTTCCGCTGGGTTGCGGTCAGTTGCGGTACCGGCTGACGACCGTATGATAACCCAGTGACTACCCAGTAACAACGGTACTACGACCTCAAAAAAACTCCGCAGCGACTCTTAGAACGCGTTGGATTACGGTGTACCAACCTTTGATATATAATTATTGGACGGTACATTTACCGACTAACAACAGTAATGTGATAGTACAAAAACAGTCGCATTTTCGCTAGTACGTGCCCTCTTCACCTGGTTATATTGCGTAGCATCGAAGGTAGATTTAGGGTATTTTCACCGAGTAACAACTTGCGACCTTCGGAATACCGTACATAAACCGATGGTCGACCGTCTAAAGTTTTCAAACAGAAGTTGCTAGGGTATTCATATAATACATATATACATATAACAGATACATACATATAATACATATATTCGTATAGTATACTCATATATAAGATATCCATATACTATATTCATGTTAACTATACCCATATAATATCTATACTCAAATTATATTCATGCATTAACCCTACATATAACTATAATATACTATATACACCCATATATATACCTTTAATACATAACTAACTATAATAAATATACAACAAGAGCTCATAGAAGCAAGTACTGAGTTTGAATAATTACTCCGCGTAAAAGTCGAACTCTAACTTCAGTTCATAAAAGATCTTTAACTCGTGCCCACGGTCGCACGCTCATTATTATAAAAGTAACATCAAATAGTAAGACGGATAAACTCTCGTGATTTTAACGCTTTGAGAATTATTTTATTCATATAAAATAACATCGGAAACAGTAAGCCGCGAAAGTCTCGTGTGGTTTGGCGCATTAAAGAATTACTTTATATTAATCAAACTTATATTCAAATTTGACTTCAATAAACAAAGTAAACATCTTCAACAACTTAAATCAAGGTAAATACTCACCTTCCCTCATCTTACTAATCCACATCCTATATTAATGAAGCCGGGGCTAGGTATACCAAATACTCAAGCCAGCTTTAAGTCATTCTCTATATACAAATTTCGGATACTGTTGTATAGGCCAAGGTTTCGTGACCTTAGCTTACCTCAGTATTCAACACGTTTAAGGCTCAGGCGGAGAACTACTTTCTACGCTTGCATTAAACCCTCTTTCTATAACACACTAACGTCGGGGCAGGCACTAGTCCATAGCCAACGTTAATAAAATCCTTTTTCCCTGTAGATGAATGAACCCCAGATAAAGAAAAGAATGAACGTCGCGAAGGCAAAAGAGCACGGGCTCGTATAACTAAAGCAATAGCTCGAAAACAACGTTTAATCGAAACATTGAATAAAACTGAACCACCCGATTGGCTTAAAGAATACCTTGACAAACTTCATTCAAACTCTACTGACGAAGACAGTCGCGATACAATAATCATACCAAAAGACAATATTCAAACCCCTTCGGAGTTTACCGAAAATATACAAGTGCCTTCATACGAGGAGGACCCTCCGCCATATCCAGTGGACCAGCCAGCGGAACCATTTTTCGGGTTCTTGGAAGAAGCCCCGAGGACAATAGTACAGCACACGATCAACTACCAAGGAACAAGGTGTGTAGTCGATACCTTAGAGGCAACCTTGACTAGACGATTCTTTGAGACCAGCCATCTTGACATCCCCTTTCAACCCGCTACGCCCAAGATCATTGAAATCGTCGACCTGGAATAGAGGTAAGAACTATATACTTTTATTTTACCCTTATAATATATCGTTACCCTTTAACCTCCTGCGAACCCGTCCATGTGGATCTAAAGGAGGTTGCGTTTAACCTGAACGTCAAATCTTCGGTAATTGATTAAATCGGACCAGGATCTCAGGCTCTTGCTTCCCTTTCTTCTTTTGGCGATAACTGCACGTCAGTCTATAACAAGAGCATGAAATGGAAGTTTATGAAGTCAAACACTTGCATACTGCTCTCTTCTTCTAACTCTTGCCGTTTCTTGTATCAAATCACACTATCCCGATATTTTACAATTTCAGCGTTACCTCTCAGCATCCTCTCTTCTTATACGGCAACCCGCTACAAAATTAAACAATCCATAAAAAAGGTTTTGCTCCGATAATTACATTCATAAATGAAAATACGCTGAGTCTATAATGAATAAATAAATATACATAAAAATCTATATCATCTGAGAAAGAGGAAGTCAATCGATTATTTCTTCAATAGCGAATAAGTATTTTCGTTCCATTTGTCATGATAGCACTAATCTTAATTTGAAGAAAGCTCAAGAGAGTCGAACATACAGACACAGGTTGCATACCAAATCTAACAAATTTATTGATTTGAGCATCAAATTATGAATATACACTATACATGGATGAAAAAATTATCTCGAACGAAGGTCAAGGCACTACGTTGACGTGGAGTGTAGAATAAAGCCTATCGGAGTCCAACACACAACGGCGACTGACAGTCTCGTTTTGAGTAGATGATACGGAGTAAGATTATAGAACTCGTCGGAATCCTACGCATAACGTTGACTCACAATTTGAGTCTGAGCAAACGAGCCCTCGGAGATGAGCTTAACATAGAGCTTGGAGTGGAATTTGTTGCAACGCTTGAACTCGGCTTTATTGGTCTGGCCCCTTACCGTTCCTTATATCAAATCATGCTATCCTCATATTTTCCGACTTCAATATTTTCTCTTAATTCTCTCTTGTCAGACTTCTTCAGGCGGTAACTTGCTAAATAATTAAACCCAAAAAACCGTTTCTTCCGATAATTGCATTCATAAATGAAAATAAGCCAAATCTGCAATGTATGGGTGAATAAAATTAAGAGGTAACAGTCAGTTAATAGTCATCTGACAATCTTGTGTCATGCAAGGTAAATCAAACCTAATCGTAAAATTATCCATTCACAATTGTTCTTTTATTAATCACCATGAATTTTACACGTCAGTCGATTCGCATAACCTCAAAAGCTCGAGATCGTAGGATTTAAGATTAACCCATCGAAACATTTTTGTTGGCGACTATCACATTAATGTACTTGGCGTAAGGATTTCGCACCTGAGGGGCTTTTGGGGGGTACGCACTAGTTTTTGTACCTTCAAATTTTGTATTAAGCATTGCTTGTACTTTCTTTCATTTCCTTTATTGGATTTAAAAACATGAAATGACAACACGCGTCTGCTAGTTTTGCAGACGGTTTCTGTCCGCGATACTAGCGCTAACTACGTCGTGACACTTGTACTTACGCCTCTCTATACAACTTTTGTGTCCTTCAATGCTATGTTTCCAGATGCATTAGGACGTGTGTTCTGTGTATGAGCTGTGACGGTGCAATTTTGCAGGCGTCACTAAGATGCCTTTAGCCTATCTTTTATTAGTATTATCGCACGAGAGAGAGATTTACCGCCGTCTAGACCCTTGGGAAACAAGCGACACACCTAAATATTCAGCAATAGGGTTAGACTAATTTAGAGTGTTTTTTTGTTAATGTACGACGAGAGAGAGAGAGACAGACGATATAGAAGATACCGCTTCAAGAGTTCCGCTGCAAGATTCCCGCTACAAGATGACTGAAACGGTATGCAACCCGAAGCAAGTACCTCCGGAAGTTCCGCTGAGGATAGTACCGCACCATCGACGGGGAAGGCTGTCGACCTTGGTTAAATATCGCTGAACAGAGTATAGGGCCTGCATACGGCCTCCTGGCAGCTGACTGCATCTTACCGCCGAGCGCCTGGTTGCAACGACGGCGTACAGGGTTGTACGACTGTTATAACCTCCCGTTACCGCACCAGAATCCATCCACCGCTCCAGGTATTATTACCGACGCCACGACCGGCGTAACGTTACCATTAAGGAGTGCACCGCGTGAGAAGGGACGAGCACAGCGTCCCGCGCGCTGAAGCCGGATCAAGGAAGGTGGAGGCCCAGTTCAGGGACACCTTTAGATTTGGCGGAGGAATGCGGCAAGGTCGTCTTCAGGTGAGACCGCCGCTGCAGAGTGCACGACTAGGATGGTTGATACCGCATGGACGGTACAGCTTCGTAAGAGCCAAGGTCACATCTTCCCCAGAGTCATCCCGCCACCGAAGTACCGCAGCACGCTCGAAAATACAGCTGAGAAGCACCAGGATTTGCCGCCTGACGCTAGGCAGCAAGAGGACGTTTAGTATCGCACAGCTGACGAGCTGTGCGAACGACGAACGGTTTTCAGATAACCAATAGGCAAATTAGTAGGTCCTGATAGGTTCCCCACCCCTAAAACCTATGATTCCGCACGTCGGCGAGCCTAATTGTCGACGAGGATCTTCACTTCTACGTTCCGCTACTACGTAACTAGACGCGTATCAGTCTCGCTCTCGCTCAACTAATCAAATAAAAACCAGTAAAGTATAGTAAAGTCAAGTCGTCAGTTTAGTGTGTACAACCTCACAGCTAATTTAAGGTAAGGTCTCTATGAGTTATTCCGCTAGTAAAAACCACAGGCTACCGCTGGATTTCCATTAGTATAGTTCTCTTTGCATTTTGATTTGGGGTCCGTTGTTTCGGTCCATTTAGTTAGGCATCTTGGTAGTTAATACGCCTTCTTTGTGTAGCGTTCTGCCTACGGGCTACGCGATTCGTTTGATAGTTTTAAGTAACGAAATCCAGCGAAAGCGCCTCATGATTGACTGTAGTTATTTTGGGTACCGTTGCTTTGTAATTTGATTTTCGCTTGATGTGTTTTTCCGCTTATTAGTCTGATTTCTATGTTATCGCTGCTTATGATTTGTTAATAAGTTATTTGATAGCTTGTTCTGCCTAAATTCTCGTTTTGAGAGTATCTGAATTCTTCGATCTATCGCTATCTTCGATTTAGTAGCTTGTAGAAAATTTATTAGAATAATAACGCATGGTGTGTCGCTTATTATCCAACTCCCCGAGGGTTGGCTGAACGTAGTAGTCATAGTTTTAAGTTGTTCTATTTGTTCTATTTGTTTGTTGCTTCAATTGATTATCTTTGATTTCCGCTGATTATATTTGTTCTGTTTGATTATTCTTGCCTATGTCATTTGATTAGTAATTTAGTTATCGCTTCTCTTAGAGTCAGTCGAAAGTATTTATTGAGTTCTTATATCGCAAATAATTGATGAATATCGCTAGCGGCCGCAACAGAAAATTTGCTATAGAGTATCGTATCGCTCGGTGATACGCAGCCTGGAGAATAGTCTAGCTTGCATTATATCGCTTCTACGGCGCTCGCTAGCTAACCGGCGTGTTTACGTTTTTTTTATATCGCTGCGTCGCAATAAAGCTCAATAATATAATAGTCTTTTCTGTATTAAGCAGTATTATTAAGTATTATTCCAACCGTCATTTCTGTCTGCTGATTCTGCATTGTTAATCTGATAACTACCGCTGTATAATTAGTATCTGAGATCTCGTATATCGCTGAATCTGTTACCGCAAAACCGTACCGACAATATAAGAAATCAAAGATTTCATTGAAAGATTTTATATCTGGTGTTCTATATTTTATTAATTCCGTAAGAAGGTGAATCCACCCACTCTACCATTACCGCAGCGCATTTGAGCTAGCTGTCGCTTCAAGGCCGCCGTTCCGACCGTTTAATTGATTGAAGATTTAGTCGATATCTCAGGAAACGACACTCACGTGTCTGGCGCCCAACACAATTTTAGGTTTGGTTAATTAGCAATTTTATAAAGGAACGCCGTAGGGTGCGGAGTTGAACTCTGACATAACTCCGTTACAGAGCATAGAACATACGTCTCGCGTTTGGCGACGCGATGGGATTTTATGGGAATGGTTTGAGTTGGCTGAATCTTGGTCTGAAGAACACTAAAGAGAAACATTGTACGAGGAAACGGGGTATCAGAATCTGAAGTTAATTATATCTCAGCACTCCAGGCACTGATTTAATCGATCTAGAGCTCAAATGAAAGCTTTTCATGCCTACATCCCAGATAAAATAGGTCTCAATTCGTGTATGTTGTGAGGTGAAAGAAAACGAAGATACTAATTCGCGGTATAGGTTAGGGTAGTTGCCTCTCGGGTATATAGACTCGTTGAGTCCCGCGCTTAAAAAAAAAACATTTTTCAATGTACCTGGCGCGAGACTCTACCGAGTCTCTTGATAAATGTTAATTTTGATTCTAATTCTTTAACATTGATTTCGACGACTGGCAATAGTCCATTAATCGGTTCTGATTTTGTTCCGAGAACGTGATTTATTGTGTTGTTGAACGCGGCTGAGTTTGTGTTAAGTCCGTCGGCACGTTCTCTCGGCGGATAGTGTTTGAGTTCAAAGAACCCTGAGTTTGTTGTCTCTGTGCGTTATTATAGGCGCGTTTTCGGCAGTTTTCTATCGTGTGTCCCTGACGTTTGCAATAATTACAGGATATCGAGGAATATTGCGTGTTTCGTTGATTTGGCTGTTGTGATTGATAGGATTGTTAGTCTGATTGTCGGGGCTGGTTCTGGGGTTGCTGCTGTTGGTTATTGTAAGCGCGTTGTCTGCAGTTTTCTATCGTGTGTCCTTGGCGTTTGCAATGGTTACAGAATGAAGGAGGATGCTGTGCATTTGGTTGGTTAGGCGTTCGTCTGTTTGGGGGTTGTGATAGGTTATCGCGAGCGCGCTGTCTGCAATCGTTTACTACGTGTCCTTGACGTTTACAATAATTAAAAGAAATTGAAGTGTTTTGTTGGTAAGGTTGTCGAGGTCGGTTATTGTCTGTGTCATGAGCATTACGATTTTCAAGTTCTTGTTCTTCTGTCAAAGCTATTTCTATAGCTTCTGCCAAAGTGGTCGGGTGTGAACCGGCTACTCGGAATTCAATCTCTGGGATTAAGCCTCCAACAAAACATTCAAGTACGTGAGTTTGGATCGCTATTATCATGCCAGCAGTATCACCTGAGTTTGAGTTATTTATTGCTTGTGTTGTGTTGTGTAATATGTCTTCGACTCTCGCGCTTCAATCTAAAACACGTTGGTCACTTTTTTGTTTGACATTGTTCAACTCTGCTTGCCATTCGAAAATTGACTTTTTGGGTAAGAAAGCTCTTTTTAAGACTGTTATGATTTCGTCAATACTATTATATCCATTACTTCCTAAATATGATTCAGCGGTTCCATAGATTTTAGTTCTGATCATTCGCGTCAAGACTGGACGTTGAGCTGGTTCAACGAGGGGCTTTGCATTTTTGCAGCTTCTTATGAAGTTATTAATATTCAAGTTTCTTCCATTCAAGTATGGGATTGTATCTAATATGTCTTTCAATCAAGAGATCAATAAGAGGTTTCTGTTTCTTCGGAAGGAATTCTAGATTCGTCAGGCATTTTGTGATTTTGTGAGTTAGATTATTCCGATTGAGATGAGTGTACTTATTATAATCAAAGGTAACTTACAAGCTGATGATCAGGATTAAGAAAATTTTCATTTCAATACGGATCTGGGTTGATATTGGAGATGGAGTTGATGTATCGAACTGCGTCGATGTCGAAAAGTCGTGGAGAAGAGTATGGGTGTGACGGTTTGGTGATCTAGTTGTCGTGGAGAGCATAGATGTCACAAGTCGGGAATCCGGGCTTCGTTGCAGCGAGATCGCTGATCGTTGGATTCAGATGGCTCTTTGTGGGGCTAGGTGCCTTTGAGGATGTCGTCGAACTTCTTATCTTTCGTCAACTCTGATTTGTTGTTGAGTTGTTTTCTTAGATTACTAGAGGTAGTTGAAGAACACTGTATTATGATTTCACTTCGATATCCACGTATATAATATATGCACTTTATATTCGGTAGATTTAGTGGATATATGTTGATTTAGCGATTTGGTCGATTTTGTAGATTTTGTGGATTTAGTAGATTTTGTAGATTTTGTGGATTTAGTAGATTTCGTAGATTTCGTAGATTTAATGATTCAGTAGATTTTGTGGATTTAGTATATTTCGTGGATTTAGTAGATTTCGTAGATTTCGTAGATTTAGTGATTGAGTGGATTCAGCATAACTTGTCACGATTATTCAATCACTCAATGGTAATCACTCATTTCACTTACATACAACTTCGTAGAACACACCTATTTGTCACTGTATTTTCCGCTGTTACCAATGTTGTTCCGGTAAACGAGGTTTTTCCGCTGCCACCAATGTTATGGATTAGTTAGGATTGAGCTGCTACCAATGTTACGAATATGGTTAGAGTTGTCGTTGAGTTCGTTCCTCGTTTAACACCTCAAGGTAACCGGTCTTTGGGTGATGGGTGACTAATGTGAATTGATATATATAATAATTGAATAATCGTTTATTGGTGAATAACCTTTTATATGAGTTTTACAAGTTCTTAGAATTTAAGTGAAGAGTGATTTCGAATTAGTGAATTATGATTTTGGAAGCGAGTCTGAGAGTGACTGCTCTCTTTGATGATCGAGAAGCAAGTGATTAGTGACTGCTCTGGTCGACAATTGAAGAGCAAGTGATTTAATGGCTACTGTTGTGCTGAATGATGAGATCATTCTTTTTCATTGTTCTCCCGGGTATGAGCTCGTTTATGCAGGTGCAGTTAGTGAGCGCATAGGTGGGGATGGAGTTCTTTGAATGTGAGGATGAAACTTCCTCTGATTAGAGGCTGTGAGACTGGATGCATGCAGGATGTTATGTCTTGGGTATTAAGGGTGAGAGAGCATGGAGAGCATAGGGGAGTATGGAATAGTATGGAGTACGTAACACTATCATGCCCATCAATGTTCAGGAAATATCTCTGAATTTTTACAGATTTATTAAACTTAGTTCAGACAAACGGTGACGAGTTTAAGTTCACGTGCGGCGATGGACTGCGAAAGACTACGTATTTCAACTTTTTAGAGATTATAACGGTCGCCATGATTTTGATACAGAAATTTGTGAATAACCATCAGACGCAGAAAACTTGGCGCTTCACAATTTTTTCAAACTCAATGCTCTATCAATTTCTCTGTAGAAGTTATGATCACTCAAACAGAGGGGCCAAACCTTTTTGCGCCGACAGTAGTCTTGTCGTAGTTGCTTAGACTGATTTGGGGGTCCCCGGTTCCGTGCCGGTTGGCCGCTTTCCTCCCATCGGCTTTTTACGACCGTGGAGGTGCGCTCCCGCCCATGCGGCCATCGACTCCCTGCGAGTGCTTTACAACCCCGAAAGCCGTGCCGCGCTTCAACAATTCGTCCTGGGCCCGTCCGAACGACACGTCGCTTCTCTCTGTAGGGGCTATAACGCTCCTTGTCCTACTGCTATAGGTCAGTTTACGCGGCTTCGTCTAGAAACATGTTCGCAAGCTCGATAGAGGATCTTAGGGCCGTTAAGCTGATTGTGACCGCGCCCGCTTTCCCGATCCCGAGTTTCTTTAGCACCTGCGAGGCAGGCGGTGGGATCGCTCCGAGGGAGCCAACCACTACTGGCAAGACCTCCACCTCAGTGCACTTGAAAGTGTTCTTAACTAATGGGATAATCGCGCTGTATTTACGTACCTTTTCAGCGGCCGCTTCGGCAAGGTAGCCCTGATTTTTATAGCGGACGGTTACGTCGACTATGAAGGCCTTAGTCCCGTCTTTGATGACGAGGTCAGGCTTGAATAGGCTATCTTCGACTTTGAGGGTTGGTTCGACTAAGGTGGTGCCTTTTGTGGCCCATTTTTCAGCTATAAAGGTCTTTATTTCGTCATGCCGCCGGATGCGGAGGCGTTTAGTGTAGGTACAACTACCTAGCACATGTCCGAGGGCCTCCCTCTCCGCTCCGTATCTCCGGCAGTCAGTCGCTATATTTCTGTTCGATCTCGACAGGACTGCTCGCGTGCCAAATGTGTTTGTTCGCAGTCGTATCGCGTCTGGTATCCGCGATTCTTTTATCAACTCTGGCTTCGTCAGCCAGGAGTTGCTTATTTCATCATGGTAGAAACTATCTATTCCTACCCCCTGGCCCTGCAGCCGGCTCCAGTCTAATAAGTCAGCGCGCCTCACATTGAGCTTGGCGGCTTGGACCTGATCAATAGTAACCGGCCATCTTAGTCTGAGCGCCTGTGCAGCGTTTTCCAGTACTTTAATTCTTTTGTGGCTACTAGCCGCGGCCCGGACTACTGGGTCCTGGGAGTTGAGCAGAGAGATTCCATTAGTTAGCACCGCTAAGGCGGTTTGTCTTTCTATCCTAGGAAAGCCTAGCCCCCCGCTCTTCTTAGGAGCATAGTTGAAAAAGCTCGTGGTTGAAGTAACTAGATGTAATATAGACTCAACCACCGTGCGCAACTCGGTGTCAAGGATTTTTAAGGTGCCCTGCGCAGGTGGGTTCACAATGAAGGCATGCGTGAACTTTGGCAGTATGTAGGTCGTTATTAGACTTATCTTTTGCCTTGGTTTTAGGGGCAGGCGCTGTACCCTCTTGACTACTTCGAGTACGCTAGCCACCTCCACGCCTCTGGCTAACCCCTGCCAGGGGTCAATCGTTGGTACCGAGGTACCGTACCGTTTCGTCAGGGTTGCAGGCCCTGATCTTCTCTCCTTCGAGAGTTAGGTCAGGGTCTTCCACTAACCAGGACCTATTCGTTGGTCTCATACGAAAGGCTGAGCACTTGCCGATTGATAGGCTCATGCCCAGCTTCCTCAGATGGTAGCTAGTCAACTCGAGTTGCCTGTTGGCCTCTACCTGGTCCGCGGCGATTAGGACAATGTCATCCGCAAAGGCTAGGATTGACAGGTTATGCCCCTCTAGCTCGACCCCCCTAGTGTCTGCCTGAATCTCGTCTATGAGCGGTTCCATGCATAGGTTGAATAGCAAGGGGGACAGAGGGTCCCCTTGTTTTACACCCCTTCTAAGCAGGATATCTACTTTCTGACCTCCTTGCGCCGTGATTGAGGTTCGGCATCCCAGGTAATCATTTGAATGTACTCTGCTAAGCCGGCTGGGATGCCTTTCCTTTTCAGGGCGGCGCTAATCGCACTATGAGGAATAGTGTCGAAGGCCTTGGCTACATCTAGAATCGAGGAGGTGCCGCCAGCGTGCGCCTTGGCTTCACGTATGGCCTGGTCTAGCATGGTGATATTCCCCAGGCAACCGTTCTCCTTCGTGAAGCTCTTCTGCCGAGGGCTTCGCTTTAGGACCCTGCGTAGGCGCGTGTCGAGCATGCTCGAGAAGAGCCTGCTTAGGAGAGAGCTAACTGTGATGGGCCGCCAGTTTCTGACGTCCCCTCGCTCCTTCCCTAGCTTCGGTATAAGAGTGTTACGATTAGTCAGCCACTGGCTGCGGAAGCACCCGCTGCATATTAATAGATTAAAGAATTTGGTTAGTACCGTAGGAACACCGGACCTGGCTACTTGCCCTTTGGCTATATCGTCAGGCCCTTTGGCTGTGTCCCCAGCTGTCTTTTTCATTCTATTGCTTACCTCCTCGCCTGTAATTGGCGAGAGTATGTCTATGGCCTTGAGTGTTGGAGCCGGGTCTCTGGCTGGAAGAGCCCTGATGTCGGGACCCGGCAGGCTCCATAGCTCGTCATACAGTCTGGTTACTTCCTCAGCCGGTGGCTTTTCCTGTCGTACCTCGAGAATCGACATGTCGTTTAAAGCCACCATTTCGGCCAACTTTTTGGGGCAGTTTTGATAAATCTGTTGCGTCCTCACGTAAGCGAACCGCTTTCTCTCCCCACGATTTGGTGGGCGCCCTTTTCGGGGCCGCTTGTTGACCTGGCGCTCAGTGGCATTATCATTCTTTTTGCCCGCTGCTCCGGCCGTGTCGCCGCTAGCGGCCTCCGGACCTTTGAGGAGGGCCGGTGTTAGCCGATTGTCGAGGAATCGGTCGATATCAGCCTTATGGTCTGCGCTCTCGAGCCAGATCTTTTGGATTTCTTGGGCCAAGTCCCTCCAAGGAGCCGGTAGCTCAACGGTTCGCTCAATATATTCGGCAAGAGGTTTCCTCCAGTCCTCCCCTTCGACGTCCCCCTGGCCGTCAGCGCTCCCAATGAGCTCGGGCTCGGGTTCTGGCGATGAAGGGTCCGGACTGGTGGCCTCTGGCTCAGTTATATTCCTTTCAGGTGAGGCTGTCGGAGACTCGCGCCTCCGCCGCCCCGTGACATACTGGCGCCTAGCGTCGCTTATTTGCTTATTGGTTTTGTTGCGGAAGTGAGGGACGAGAGCTTTGTTTATGTGTCTCACGTCCCCGTAGACTTCGCAGAGCCGTCTCAGTTCGGCAATACTCGGGGGGGGGGACCAAACAGACCCTCCCATTGCTCTATCGACTTCCGCTACGTCTTGTCGCCTGGCCTCGTTTCTGACGGCCGGGTGAGCGTGCCTTTCATGTTGGCTCAAGCCTATTCTGGTTTTGAACGAGCGAGGGCATGCCCGACACTTGTGCTCGAGCTCAGGTGTTCGAGGTGGCTCGAGCGCTTGGCAGTTGGCATAGTGCACTGTTACAGACTGACGTGCAGTTATCGCCAAAAGAAGAAAGGGAAGCAAGAGCCTAAGATCCTGGTCCGATTTAATCAATTACCGAAGATTTGACGTTCAGGTTAAACGCAACCTCCTTTAGATCCACATGGACGGGTTCGCGGGAGGTTAAAGGGTAACGGTATATTATAAGGGTAGAATAAAAGTATATATTTCTTACCTTTATTCCAGATCGACGATTTCAATGATCTTGGGCGTAGCGGGTTGAAAGGGGATGTCAAGATGGCTGGTCTCAAAGAATCGTCTAGTCAAGGTTGCCTCTAAGGTATCGACTACACACCTTGTTCATTGGTAGTTGATTGTGTGCTGTACTATTGTCCTCGGGGTTTCTTCCAAGAACCCGAAAAATGGTTCCGCTGGCTGGTCCACTGGATATGGCGGAGGGTCCTCCTCGTATGAAGGCACTTGTATATTTTCGGTAAACTCCGAAGTGGTTTGAATATTGTCTTTTGGTATGATTATTGTATCGCGACTGTCTTCGTCAGTGGAGTTTGAATAAAGTTTGTCAAGGTATTCTTTGAGCCAATCGGGTGGTGCAGTGTTATTTAGTGTTTCAATTAAACGGTGCTTTCGAGCTATTACTTTAGCTATACGAGCCCATGCTCTTTTGCCTCCGCGACGTTTATTCTTTCTTTTCTTTATCTGGGGTTCATTCATCTACAGGGAAAAAGGGTTTTATTAACGTTGGCTATGGACTAGTGCCTGCCCCGACGTTAGTGTGTTATAGAAAGAGGGTTTAATGCAAGCGTAGAAAGTAGTTCTCCGCCTGAGCCTTGAACGTGTTGAATCCTGAGGTAAGCTAAGGTCACTAAACCTTGGCCTATACAACAGTATCCGAAATTTGTATACAGGGTGATTGGTTTTAATTAATACAGGGCGATATCTCGAAACTGAAAAAAGAAACACAAAAATCTTTCTCACAAAAGTTGTAGGGTTCAGAGGGGGAAAAAACCAAGCCAAACCAGATTTTTTCCAGATGACCTTGCCGAGCTAAAATCAAGGTCAACTTGGTTTTTTTGAATGGAACCCTATATTTTTTGTTGCGGAATCGAATAGGGCATTCAATCTTGCATAAAAAATCATGAGGATACATATCATCTGAAGTCAATTGTTGCGGAGATAGAAGCTGTGCAAGATGGGATTGTCGGGGCGCTGGGCTAGTGCGGCGTTGCGGGAACGCCCAACGTACGTGACCATTTCGGCCTATCCAACGCTGTGGATAGTTTTCATTCTAAGAATTCGTAACAATTCGGGCGAAGTGAGCACGAGGCCAGTCTTGCTGGATCCACAATTGAGATGTAAAAAAAAAAAAAAATTGTTTTAATAAATTTATTGTTTTTCATTGTCTGTATGTCATGGAGAGTCATTGAGTGCATCGGATCAAGTTCCAGGACTGGGTTGAATTGTGTCGTGCCTAAGTGTTCCCGCAACGCGACACTAGCCCAGCGCCTCGACAGTCCTATCTTGCACAGCTCTTATCTCCGCAACAATTGACTTCGGATGATATGTATCCTCATGATTTTTTATGCAAGATTGAATGCTCTATTCGATTCCGCAACGAAAAATATGGAATTCCATTTAAAAAAACCAAGTCGACCTTGATTTTAGCTCGGCAAGGTCATCTGGAAAGAATTTGGTTTGGCTAAGTTTTTTCCCCCTCTGAACCCTACAACTTTTGTAGAAAGGATTTTTCCCTTACTCTCTTTAGTTTCGAGATATCGTCCTGTATTGATTGAAACCAATCACCCTGTATAGAGAATGATTTAAAGCTGGCTCGAGTATTTGGTATACCTAGCCCCGGCTTTATTAATATAGGATTTGGATTGGTAAGATCAGGGAAGGTGAGTATTTACCTGGATTTAAGTTGTTGAAGATATTTAATTTGTTTATTAAAGTCAAATTTGAATATAAGTTTGATTAATATAAAGTAATTCTTTAATGCGCCAAACCACACGAGACTTTCGCGGCTTACTGTTTCCGATGTCATTTTATATGAATAAAATAATTCTCAAAGCCTTAAAATCACGAGAGTTTATCCGTCTTACTATTTGATGTTACTTTTATAATAATGAGCGTGCGACCGTGGGCACGAGTTAGAGATCTTTTATGAACTGAAGTTAGAGTTCGACTTTTACGCGGAGTAATTATTCAAACTCAGTACTTGCTTCTATGAGCTCTTGTTGTAGACTGACGTTCAATGAAGATAGCGGTAAACCGGCGGTGTCTTGTGTGGTAAGTGGGGGCCTTATATATGCCTTAAGATTTAGGTAGTGGGGTTGTTTATGTCTTACTGTATGCTCGGACTGTGGCCACGTGCATATGACTCATGTGCAGCTGTGTTATTGCAACGGTTGACCGGGTGTGATTCTTGGTATTGTTATTGTAGGCGGATTGATACCGGTGTTTAGGTTTCGGTTTTGTTATTGTAACGGTTGACCGGACGTGATTCTTGGTATTGTTTGGATTTTGACCGGGCTTGCTGTTGCACGTGGCATTGCGTCATATGCCTGTTACCAATGGTCCTTTGTTCTATTATATAATTCCTGAGTTTTATATAGAGAATGAATATTTAGGAGTGATTCGTTCTCTATATTTCTTATAGTTAGTTATGTATTGAAGGTATATATATGGGTGTATATACATTATAGTTATATGTAGGGTTAATGCATGAATATAATTTGAGTATAGATATTATATGGGTATAGTTAACATGAATATAGTATATGGATATCTTATATATGAGTATACTATATGAATATATGTATTATATGTATGTATGTTATATGTATATATGTATTATATGAATATATGTACAATAGTAAGTAACTTTGAACATAGTATATGAGTTATATTAAATATAGTTCTATGTGGTCTATACCAGAGGGTAATGTACTGTATATCATGGTTGGGTATATACTTGATGGTAGATATGGTATCGATTCAGAGGCTGAGTTATCCTTTGGTATGGGCCACTGATGGTAAAACAGATTTCTTATATCCTAGTTGGGTATAACGGGTTTAATATTGATCAAGAGTAAAGAAGGGTTTGTTCTATTAGTGGCTGTCGTTGGTAAGTACGTGTTTCATGTGGTAAGTTGGTGAAAACGTCACACCTCCCCCCTTAGCATCAAATGCTACGGCATTGCCGTGTATTTGACGTAGGCGTTGCGTGAGTTCTTGAATTGATGCTGTCTCTGTTTGTTCCGTAGGTGCATTTGTTGGTTGTTGTGGTTGTGCTTCTTCACTTCTGGCTTCCGGGTCCTCTGGTGTTGGTGTCCTTCTTCCGAGATGGGTAATCAAGTGTGTGACGGATCCCCACAGGGCTCCCAATAAGTGTATACTCCAGCCATACATGTCGTGGATAGTATAACCGTGTATTATTGTATCTATTATGAATTTGATTATTCTGATTGTAATAAAGATTCCTAAAAACCCAGCAGACATGGTTCCGAATGACATGAATCCTGATCAAATCCTTTGTCCCGTGGATTCTGCTATTTGATCAAGAGTTGCATCGTCCATTAAGTTATATATAGAGATTCCTTCTTCCGTAACTGTATGTCCTGTCGCGCCTCTTGCTATGGTATTGAGGACTGCTGGTCTTTCGGCGGTAAAAAGTAAATGGTCGCGTAGGTTGTCTAAGTCTTGTTTTCGGTATGTCCCACCTGTTCCTAGCGGTCCTGCACTGATGTATTTCCATGTCATTTTGGTTTTTGGGTTTAATGATTTTGGTGGTATGACGTCTATAGGTGTCGGAGTGAATTCATACCACGTGTCTTCTATTTTGTACATTGTTGCTAATATTGGATTGCATTCTTTTTGGGTTCCAATTTTCACTATTATTTTTGATTTTGGTGTTGAAAATAATGAGGTGTTTCTGATTTCAATTGGTAGTTCTGAATAACAGTATTCTGTGTGTCTTAAGTTGCATTCTACGGGTATGCATTTTATTATATGTACGACTTCTCCTGCTACCGTTGCCATGCATCCTGGTTTTTGCATTAGGTTATGGGCGAATTCGTCGGGTGATAGTGTGGCTATTGTAAGTGCGTTTCTTATAACTTGCTTTTCTAGTTCACACTTCTGAGTTATCATGTCTCTGTATATGGTTGTTAGTTGGTTGCGTATATGTCGTTCAACGTAGATAAATTTTGAATTTATATAAGTGAATATGTCTATGTTTTCTACTTTTACAGTCGTTTTTTGGATGAATGTATTGCCTTTTGTTGTTTCAAATATAAAATGTTTCGGGTGTTCTGTCCTCAGTATGGTATAACCGCAAGTTCGTCTTTCAGTAGTTTTAATCAATGCGAATGTAACGTCGTCTGATGCTATTGAGTAAATGGTCATGGGGTTGTCTGTCGGTTTGTCTGGTTTTTCCGTAATTTTCGAGACCGTGCCTTCGTATAGGACGTCATATTCGTTAAATCTGCAATTATCCTCGGGGGTGTCTGCCCAGAATGAATAACCTCCGTCCTCGTCGAAGCAGGTAAGTTTGTTCAGTTCACAGGTGATTCCGTTTTGTAGTGTAATTTTGTTTTCGTCAAGTCTTACTGTTGCCATTTGTACAGCCAGTGTGATTTTTATGGTTGCTTGTACTACTACCTTGGTCCATTGTCCGTATCCGTCGTCGAAGAATTCTCCTTCGCAGCTTCCGTCCTTTTGTGTACTTCCTGCCAAGGTTGCAGTTGTCCTTGTTGTTGCGTTGCGTCTGATGTTGGTTAAGTATTTGTTATGGCCTATGTTTAATTCGCCTCTTTCTTGCATGTGACGGCATTCTGCTTCACTGACTTCCCGTATGTAGGATTGTCTTCCTCCCTCGGTTATTGATACGTGGGAGTGCATCCCGCAGTGGTATACCGTTCGGTCTATGTCGACGCGGCATTGCATGACCTTGGTTTTCCTGAATTTGGATAGTTGGAGGAGCTGTACGTAAGTTTCCTCTATTTCTGGTTTAGTCTCAGGTAAGTCGCAGTCTGTGGTGTCGAGTAAGCTGAGTGTTGTTATATTTAGTCCGCCTCCGCCACAGTCATATCCGATGAGTGCGTGTACCGTGTCAAGCGTCAGTAGTAGTGATATTACGTATTTCATGGTTAGTCTTGTTTTTGGTCCTTGTCTGGAACAGAAGGTTCCATTTCTTCTTTACTCTTGTTTTTCCTTATATAATGTGGGATTTAGAAATCGAAATTTTAGAGCTTTGGTCTGTTAGTGTGCCTTCTTCCATTATTATGGACGATGGCGTTTGTAAAGTCCCTTTGGGTTTCGTGTATTATTATTATTTCATATGGTTGCTTTATCAAATTCTCCAACGTGCCAATTTCATAGTCCACGTCGGTGGTATAGGACGTTAGTTCATATGTGCGTGATTCTAGTATTCCTTGATTTATCATTTGTTCTAAAATGTCCGTTTCATGTGTTCTTAAATTCCTACTGGTCCTTATGATTACTTTAGAGGTTATATGTTTTATTTCTATTGTACGTGTGTCATTTTTTGTTTTCCATTCATAGATGATGATGAATTCTTGTGGGAGTTCAGTTATCCTCATTTTGTTACCTTTGAAATGAATTTTCATTTAAGTTTGGCTATTTTGAGTTTATTTCCATGAACGATTCTATCTCTGTTCTTTACTCTTATTTTATTGTTTTGATTGTCTAAAATTTCTATTATTTTGTATGGACCTGTATATTGGTCTCCTAGTTTTCCTTTCTGAGGTTCCTTCAAGAGGTATACTTCGTCTTGCTCTGTAAGGTGTAGTGGATTTATTTTTTTGTCATAATAATGTTTAGACCTGATTTTAGCTTGTTCTAAGTTGTCTTTGGCTAGATTTTGTATTTCCCGGATTCGAGTATACAGCTCGATGAGGTAGTCTTCGTATGTTTGATCCATTAGTGGGTCTATTATTTCATGTTCTGAAGGCATTCTTGCTAGTTTACCGGAGACTAGCTCATGAGGAGTATACTTAGTTCCTTCGTGTGTACTTGTGTTGTATGAAAACATGGCCTGGGGTAGCCATTGGTCCCAGTTATTATTTCTTTCAACGAACTGTTTCAGGTATTCCGTTGATACGTGGTGTGAGCGTTCTATTGAACCATTGGATTGAGGGTGAAAAGCTGTGGTCCTAAGTTGTTTAATCCTGAATTTTTTTGCAATTTCCTTCATTAAGGAGCTGGTTAGATTGGCACCTTGGTTCCGTTAAAATTCGCTTTGGTGCCCCGAATTTGCATATTAAATGTACTATTAGGGCATTTGCTATTGCGATTGAATTTGTTTCCATTAGTGGTATTGCTAGTGAATATTTTGAGAGTTGGTCTTGTATAGTGAGTATATATTCATTGTCTGAAGGTGACATGGGAAGTGGACCTACTATGTCCATAGAGATTTTGTCGAAAGCTGAATTTGGTGTATCAGTTAGGGTCATGGGTTGCTCTGTTTTTACCCTGGTTAGTTTTTTAGTTTGACAATTGATACAAGTGGATATAAGATCCTGAATTTGTTTTTTCATTCCGTCCCAAAAGTAGTTTTGTCTGATTCTAGTGTATGTTTTTGTCATTCCTTTATGACCTCCTAAGGCGGAGCTGTGGTATTCCTGTATTATATCTTAGCGTTCGTCCTCTTGGGGTATTCTTACTAGGTTGTTACATATTTGGATTTGAGTTCCATATTCCTGGCTAATGCTTTTTAAGTGAGTTTCTATTTGTTTCCAATTAATAGAGTCTATTTGCAGAGTTTTTGATATGTTGAATGATTTTAAATTGAGTTCATTAAGAACAATCCAAGTGAATTTATTGAGTCTTTGAATATGTCCAGATCAAGTTGAGTTTTTGAATTTTCTTTTATAGGTAGTCCTATAAAGGTTTTTGATTCCTTTTTGATTACTTTTGCTCTACCTGAAGTGAGTTCTTTAAGTGCTGGCAGGATTTTTGCTTCTGAAAGTTCCCGTAAACCGTTGTCATAAGGTTCTCCTTTGCAAGTTAGAAAGAAAACTATGGCCCCTGTCTGCATAGAGAGTCCATCGCGAGTTTGTGTTATTTTTACCAAGTCCTGTCCAATTTCGTAGTTTCTGGTACTAGGTTCGATTATTTCTTCGTTGTCTGAATCGCTGTCTGTTTCATCTTCTGTCTCGTACCGTTCGTCTGGTGACTCGTTTGGTTCAGAGTCGGAGGAGTAGTTGCTGAAATTATCTTGTGATATTGAATTATTGTCAGGTTGAATTTCGTTCTTGTTTTGTTCGTACTGTTCCCTTGGAGCGTCTACGTTTGGTGAGCTTGAATGTAAGTTACAAATTAATATCTGAAAAGGTTGTCTGAATATTTGGGTAAGTGCATGTTTTACGTGTGGCCAAAAGAGTTTGTCGATCCCGCACCCAATGCGTGGCATAGCGATTCTAGTGATTCCTAAATTCATACATAGGTTTCGTAGGTTAATGAGACTAGTCCTGAGATCTTTCAGCTCTGGTTTTTCGTTGCTATATTTTTTTGTTATTGAATAAAAGATGTATCGTTCGTTATCCTGAATATATGCTACTTCGCCTATGGTTTTATGTTGGTTTTTTAATTCCTGAACTTTATTGAAACGTTGTTTAAATTCGACTGCTATTCCTGCTCCCATTCTCAAATCTTCGGCTACACAGTGGGCTAAAGAGTATGTTTGATCCACCGTGAAGAGATCTTGGTTGATTTCAGTTATTGTATTTTGAGGAAATATGTCGTTATCTGAGGAGTAGTCAGCTTGTGTTAATTCAGTAACGTGTATTTTATGTGATGTGTTGTAGGGTGTTTTATTTTCAGAGTTTAGTTCTGTATTTTCGTTATCTATTGTCTCTACAGGATTCCGTGATAGTGCGTCTGCGTTGGCATTCATGCTTCCTGGTTTGTATACCATTTGATATTCGTATTCGGCGAGTTTGAGTCGCCATCTTACCAAACGGGATGTAGGGTCTTTTACCGAATTTGGCCGTAGTAGGGGTCAATGGTCAGTTATTAAGGTGAATTTAGTACCGTATACGTATGACCTGAAGTGCGAAACGCAGTATACTATTGCTAGGAGTTCTTTTTCTATAGTTGAGTAATTTAATTCGGCGTTTTGCAATAGTCTGGAAGTATATGCGATGGGTAAATCCTTATTAATTTCTCCTTGGCTTAGTACGCCACCTATTGCGTATCCTGATGCGTCGGTTGTTATAATAAATGGTTTGGTAAAATCTGGGTACTGAAGGATAGGCTTATCGCATAATTTATTCCTATGTATTCCGAATGCTTCCTGTTGTTTGTCTGTCCAGTTGAAGGTTTTGGTTTTCTTCAGAAGTTCTGTCATAGGTTTTGCGATTTGTGAAAAGTTTGGAATGAGTCTACGGTAGTAACCTGCTGGTCCGAGAAATTGTTTAATATTTTTAGCGTTTTTAGGTACCGGAAAATGTTTGACAGATTTGATTTTTTGCGGGTCTGGTTTTACCCCATCTTTGCCTATCATGTGGCCTAAGTACATTACTTCTTGCCTGAGAAATTCGCACTTATCTGGTTGTAACTTTAAGTGAGCTTGGCGAAGTCTTTTCATTAGTTAGTTGAATTTCCTTTCATGCTCTTGAAGAGAACTTGCGTATCAAACGATGTCGTCTAAGTATACGAACGATTCGGTTCCCTGTAAGCCCGTTAATACGTTATCCATGAGTCGTTGAAACGTTGCTGGTGCGTTTTTTAGACCGAATGGCATACGAGTAAATTCGTAATGTCCGTACGGAGTGGAGAACGCGGTTTTAGGTCCGTCCCCGTCTTTCATGGGTATTTGGTGAAAACCTGAGGCTAAGTCGAATATAGAGAAGTATTTTGCACTTCCTAATTGGTCGAGTATCTCGTTAATATTAGGTAGGGGGTACGCGTCGCCTATCGTTTTTTCGTTGAGAGATCTATAATCGATTACCATTCTCCAGCGTTTGTTTCCCTGTGAGTCTGGTTTTTTAGGTACGATCCTTATTGGGGAGTTGTACGGAGATAACGAAGATTTTATCAAATTGTTTTCTTTTAATTCTGTGACTTGTTTATTTATTTCCTCTTTGTGAATTGGCGAAAATCGATATTGTCGGGTATTTACTGGTGAGTCGTCTGTAGTGGTAATCCCGTGTTTTATTGTATTGGTAGCTTCTAGAGGTCCGTTGGGTAAATGAAATCTATCCGCGTTTTCTTGTATGAGTGAGTTTACGTGTTCTGTTTCTTCGGTGTTTAGGTGTGTTAATCTTAGCAATGATCTTACTTTTTCAAATCTATTTTCTTGTTCGTTATTCGTTATGTGTGCCGAATTCATTTGTGCGGTAGAATTTGTGTATTCGTCGAATGGTATGAGTTCTATGTTGGGAACTTCGTACGTTACGTCTTTTTTGTTAGTATTAGTAGTTGGAATTAATATTTGTTGGTCGTGGACCTTTACTATGGCTTCACCGATATAGAGTCCGGATGCTGTGTTGAAAGTTGTTACATACCCTTCCTTCAAATTTGTTTCTTCTACTCTTAGTTTAAAGACTTGCGTACTTCTAGCTTTAATGGTGAACAGTTCTTTGGGTGTGAAAGCTAACTATCTGTTGTTTATGCTAAGACATTCGGTATCGTAATCTATAGTGGCTTTGGTTTTCCTGAAGAATGCTGATCCTAATATACCGTCTTGTTTAATTTTGAAGTCGTTGTTAACTACGTGGAAAGGAATTGGTTCTTCTTCTATATTTACTTCGGTGCTACCTAGTGACCTGATCAAGTTTTCTGTTATTCCTTTCATTTCTATAACGTCGCTGGTATTTACTTTCTTTCAATCTTTTACATTTTTGGCTTTCATGATATTTGGTTCTGCGCCTGTGTCTATCATTAATTGGGTATTTTTTTGCAAATCTCTAGATGCTATTCCTATGGTAGGGACTGCACCTAGGCTGAGGTTGATGGTTGCGATGTTATTTCCTCTACAGCCGTTAAGGGGTTGACTGGTCGTGACTGCCCTGCTTCCCGGGGTTTCACGGTCCCCGAGGGGCCTGCCCCGTTTCCCGAGTTCTGTGTTTTATTGTGTTCTTGTATATTTTCGTCTATTCGTTTCTTTTTCCTACATTCTTCAATATTGTGTCCCGTATATTTGCAAAATTTACAAGATTTATTTGGATCGTATGTATTGTCATATGCCGGTCGTGGTCTGTTTTCGTAATTATTTCGTGCGTTGTCATAATTGTTTCGTACGTTGTTGTAATTATTATGTGTATTATCGTGGTTATTTCGTGCGTTATTGTAGTTGTTACGCGTATTGTCGTAGTTACTTCGTGTGTTATAAGGGTTTAATGACGTAGGATTTAACTGTTCTCTTTTTATGAACCTACATTTTTCTGTTTCGTGTCCTATTCTCTTACAATTTAGACACGTGGGTGGTTCTGATTTCCGTGCGTATGGGTCTGATTTATCGTTTCGCTCATTTCTAAATCGTTCCTCGTCTTTTTCAAATCTTTTACCGATTTCTATTGCTTTTATTGTTGCTTCCGAGAATGTACGAACACCTGTGATCTGGAGCGCGTTACGGTAGTCAGCGGGAAGTCCATCTAAAAAGCTGTCTAATGCTTCCATTTCTACGGACTCTGTGTCTACGTAACCATTTGTTCTTCTTTCTACCTCAAGAATAGCTGTTTTCAAATCCTTGACGCGGCTAATATATTCTATTATGTGTTCTCCTGATTTTTTTAAGATATTTGCGAGTTCTCCTCGATAAAAGTTAGTGGAACGATTTGGACTGAAAATTTCAAATGACTGGTTTAAAAATTCCTGAACTGATTCAAATTCGTCGTCTTCTAGCGCCATGGCGGCTCGTGAAGTTAACTTGCTTTTTAGTAGTTTGACTCATATTATTTCTGCGTTGGGTGAAATCATGCTTCTAGCTCTTCTGCATGCCCTGGTAAATGCCATAAGGGTGTTTGTATTTCCATTAGAATTAGGTACCATTTCTATAGCTTGTTTCATTGTGAGGGTGGTTTCTGTAGTAGGATTTACGTATGGTATGTTTCTGGGTTCACCACGTCTTTGATTTGGTCTTAAAGATTCTATTTCGCGTCTTGATGTTCCTAATTCATCTGAAGGGACTTGTAGGGGATCTCTAGCGGGTGGAGTTATGGTGGATTGATGGGTTGACGGAGTAGTTGGTGGAATAATGTTCGTAGGTGGGTTATTTCGAATCTCAGGGGGTCTGTTTACTTGTGTTAGTGGGGTAGTGTTTGTTTCGTTTTGGTCGCTATTTTGGTTTGTCGATGACCCTTGTGACGTGCTTGGTTGTGTGTTTGATTTTCCTTTTCTTAATTCACTTAGTTCTGCTTCTAGTTGTTCGAATTGTTTTCTGAATTCTTCTATTTGTTCTTGTAAATTTCTGTTTCTTTCTGTTATTTCTAATTCCCTGGCTTTGTTTGCTTGTTCTTTTGAGCTAATATTTTGCTGTAGTTTGATTACTTCTGTTTCCCGTGCTTCTATTTCTTTTAGTTTTTCTGTTAATTCTGAATCTAATCGTGCTAGTTCTGCTGCGTCTAAATTTTTACTTCTTAGTCCTGAAGCCATTTTTATTTTATGTTTTATTGGATTTTATAATAATCGTTTCCCTAATCGCGAAATCCCACTTCTGACACCAGAAATTTTACGCGTTGTTACAGACTGACGTGCAGTTGTTGTATAGTAACTTTTATTATTATAACGAATGGGAATGGGTTGTTGGTAGATAAATTGAGTTGTATTAAAGAAACAATTCTCCAATGAGTGTTTATTATACTTAACAGACAATAAGTTTCCGTCGGCAATTAGAAGAGGAGTGAGTGGTCTGAATATCGCAAACTAGCTTGCTACCCGTAAGTCAGAGAGATGCTGACACAGGGAAATTTATCATAGGCGTATAGGACCCTGTTAAGGTATCTCAAAGGCAATGAGCGCGAAAGGCAAGGTGTTAAAAATGAGCTACTCTCCACTGTAGTTCGCAGAAGCCAAAGATTAGTGAAAATAATGTAATGGAGAATTATTGGTATCGCGATGTTTTGTCTTCAGTAGGAGGCGAAACATCCCGATCTTGAATATTTTTATTAGTTATATTGAGTTAGACTTTGTCATGAGATAGAAACGATTTGATTATAACACCTTCCCCTTTGAGAATGAATGTGAAGCGGAGCAAAATATTCATAGGTTAAAAATCAATATTCCAGGTGAGGATTACAAACTTTTCCTTAGCTGTTATTATAGCCATATAATTATTCCTAATAAGACGTTTACAATATTATTTTGTACGGATGAGGATTTATAAGTTTTCTTCAACCGTTTGCTTGATTACATATAATTATTCTTAATATTAACGAATGGAATGTAACGTATGTTCATTCTCTATGATCTCGATCGATGTATCGTAAACGGATAGCATCACTAGCTCCGTCTTCGTCGTCAGTTACTTCAGGCATGTGAACTGTTACGGCTGGAGTGCGTATGCGACGAGACCTACAGCAATGAACTATTACGTTTTGGACCATTCCCCTGATTCCTGGGTCGCGGTTATTAGGATCTTCTGTCATCTTGTAACACCATTTGATCAACTTATATACTAGATACACGCTCAGTGTGATTGCTGCGAAATAGGTTAAATAACTTACGCGTGTGGACATAGTTTCTTTAGCCTGTTCCTTCAGTATTTTGTCAGCCGATTCTTTGATATTTTTCAATTGATGACTGGCAATGGTTAGGTCAACTAAATTAAAGGTGTTTGTATTAACCAAATCATCGAATTGGAAGTTAGTAATATTTAGAAATTGGGGTATATCCTCACAACAATCGTCGGATCTTAGATCCATTGATGGTACAAAGGTTTTATCAATAGTATTATTAAATATTCTATTTGGTGTTAACATGGCTGAGTTAGAGTAACCCTTACAATTTACGTTTAATTCTATTTTTCCAGTATTTTTCAAAGGTATGTCTGAAATTTTGTCGTGCGTCAAACAGCTAATTGTAAGCGTTTCAGATTTAGGCAAGACATACAACCATTTATTCTGATTTCTGAGTTGGATCCACACGGGTGCAGTAAGTTTGATGATCCTAACGTCGCATGAAACTGGTAATGGTCTGGTATTCACAAATAGTAAGATCTCACAACTATCAGTGGCATGTGTCAGGTACACTGGTTGTGTTTGCTTACAGATGCGATAGTCATTCTTAATCGGTCTACAGTCTCGTATCATGTCCTCTATTATAATGTAATTTTGTCTTGTATTAGTTATGCCAAAATATTTTATCGCTGGTTGTATGAAGATGGATTTTTCATTTTCTTGTAAGACCGGCATTGGTTTGACTAAGTAGATCTTAAATTCTCTGTCTTGAATCAAAGGGACGTGGACCACAAAGACTAATTTCAGTTCAGTTTTGAAAACTTCTAGGGTTATTTCTTCCATAATGTAATGGATATTTTGTATATTTGGGGTGAGTGCAAAGTCGACATCGTTGGGTATGTTGTTACTTATCGCTTGTAATTCGGCGAGAAGTTGATTTGGTCTCAGGACGGCAGGGTGTAATATATTCTGTTTAGCGAATAATACGGCGTCCATAACGTTACTAATGTCGATTAAAAAGGTTTCTATCATAACGTTGAGTATCATAAAACTTTCGTCGATCAGTTGATAGGCCCATACAGTATCTGTTTTGTTAAAGAAAATATATACGTCCCGAGCAATGTTCTTTAGATTTTGATTTATTATGCCCTCGTTTTTATTCAACTGATGGATCGTGTCATTGAAATTTTGAATCGTTGATGAGACGATGGTCGCTTGTTCTTTAACTAATTCTAGGGTTTTTCTTTCTCCTTTAGTTAGTTTATCTATCTCTGCATCGAATTTTTCTCCATCAGCATTATCGATCAATCCAAAAATTTCTTTGAATACGTGTCCTATTCCATTGAACCAACCCCTTTTAAACCTTCTATTATTGGAATCGCCTTCGTCATAGACCCCAAGCAGGTCTTGTAGGTCAGTTTGTTTGTCTCTTAACCCATTTATTACACTGTCGAGGGAACCCAAATATTTCCTACATGTTAACATTCTATTATCTGTTTGACATGACACTTTAATTTTATCTGCTAGGGTGGAGATCCGTTGCAGTTGTTGAAAGAAATCGTTCAGATCAAGGAATGTTATTATCCGCCAATCTGTGGGGAACAGTTTAACGGTTCCAATCTGTTCGTAATGAATCCCAGCAGTATTTTCGTATCTTTCATTCTTGTAGTCGTCACCTCCCCATACAAAGGGTCTGCAATCAATTTATTATTTTGTTTGAACCGGTTTTATTGGTTCGGTTGACTTGTGGTATGGTTTCAATCTGTTTGCATGCACTATTTTGTTCTTTCTTTTGATTTTTACTTCATAGTTTACTTCATTAGTTTGATCGGTAATGGGGTATGGCCCCAGAAATTTTGGATCCAATGGTCCGGCAGTTTCGTTACTCATTAGTACCAAGTCTCCAATTTCGAAATTTTGTGGTCGGGTAATTTGGTCATAAAAGGTTTTGGATTTTTCTTTGGATTTATCTATGTTTTGTTTCGCGAGGCTTTGGCTGTTTCTCAGTTTTTCGGAGAGTCTTGGAGCATATTCCTCATATGTTTCGTCCCTAGGCTCGTGAGGCACACTACAAGGTACTCTGGCTATTTGTTCAAATATAAGTTCATAAGGTGACATTTTGGTGGTAGTATGAGGTGTTGTGTTGTACGCAAGGATATAAATTGGGAGCGTTTCGTTCCAGTCGTCTGTAGTTGACATACACCTGAGGTAATCTTTTAACGTGCCGTGACTGCGTTCGAGTGCCCCGTTGGTTTGCGGGTGGTATGCAGTACTATTAAATTTTCTTATTTTTAGTATTTTTGTGACTTGGGTGAACAGGTCACTCATAAAATTTGTGCCTTGGTCCGTAAGGATTGATAGTGGTACTCCGTAGTTAGATATGAAGTTTTGTATGAAAGCTTCTGCAGTATGTTCAGCGGTAGCAGTTCGGAGTGGATAGGCTTGGGAATACTTTGTTAGGTCGTCTTGTAGCGTCAGTATGTAACTATGACCTGATTTTGTAGTCGGTAGGGGCCCAACTATGTCTAAGAAAACCTTTTCAAACGGTTTGTTACTGCTGGTCGTGATCTTCATTGGCATTTTGGTCTTTTGTCGATCAGTTTTATTCTTTTGGCAAGTCGTGCAATTACGAATGTATGTTTTTACATCGTTTTTCATTGAATCCCAGTCGTATCTTTCTTTAAGTCGCGTTATAGTACGATTAACGCCTTGGTGTCCACCTGAAGGACTGTCGTGAAATTCTTTGATAACGTCTTGAATATGGTTTTGATTAAGATCGGTTTTTATGTTTGTACAGACAGTTATTTTGATTCCCGATCCCTTAAATATAAATCGTAGCATCGTCCGAATTTTGTGCCATTTTAAATTATCGATCCCGCAACCGATCCTGGGTATAGAAATTGTTCTGATCGAGTCTATCTCTAATTTTTCCCTGAATTTCATCAAACTTATGTATAAATCTTCGTATGTAGGCTTATCCCAAAAGTATTGCTTGGTCATTATGTAATAAACGTTACTGTCTCGTAGGGTAAGCTTACCAGTTGCGTATAGTTCAGCTGATTCCCTCAAGTTTTCGACATTGCCATATCTAGTTTTGAATTCTAGTGGTATTCCTTGACTCATTTCCAGATCAGTGGAAACAGCGTGTGCGTAGTTATCTGTTCGATTAAAAAGGTCATCGTGGATTTCTACGATATCCGAGTTTTGTATTATTGTCGTTTTTATGAGTTTGAGGTATTCAGGGTACGATGGGAGAGAGTCCGTAACTCTGATAGGAAGGATTTTGAACACATGATTAGTTGGTGGGTCGATAGGATTCCTACTAAGCGCATCTGCGTTCTGATTCTTTATTCCAGGTTTGAAACAAATCTCATAGTCGAATTCCCAAATTTTCAATTGCCATCTGACCAATTTACTATTTGGGTCTTTGATGTTAAATAGCCAAGTCAGGGGCCTATGGTCGGTGAATATCTTGAATTTTCTCCCGAACAGGTATGGTCTGAAATGTTGAGTCGCCCATACTATGGCCAGCAGCTCGCGTTCGATTGTGGAGTAGTTACTTTCTGCCTTATTTAGAGTCCGCGAGGCGTATGCAACAGGCCTGTCGTCGCCTGGAACACCTTGAGATAAGACGGCCCCTAGAGCAGTGTTACTGGCATGTGTTGTTAGATTAAACGTCTGTGTATAGTCAGGGTATATTAGGACTGAGTCAGATATTAGGGCGTTCTTTAGTTCCTCGAAGGAATTTTGCTGTAGTGACGACCATTCAAATGGTATGTTTTTCCGCAAAAGTTCTGTCAGTGGTTTAGCTATCGTCGAAAAATTATTCATGAAACGTCTATAGTATCCTACAAGTCCGAGAAATGATTTTATTTTCGTAGGTGTGTTGGGTGTAGGGAATTCCCTGACTGCTCTGACTTTGTCTGGGTCAGGTTTAACTCCGTCCTCTGATATAATGTGTCCTAAGTAAGCAACCTCTTTTCTCAAGAACTCACATTTATTCGGTTGCAACCGCAAGTTGTATTCTTTCAATTTCAGTAGTAACCCCCAAAGTTTTTCTGTATGGGTTTGGAGTGAGTCGGCGTAAATTATAAGGTCATCTAGGTACACTAAACATTTCAATCCTTGTAACCCTGATAGGACGGTATTCGCTAGCCTCTGGAATGTAGCTGGGGCATTTTTAAGCCCAAATGGCATGAATGCAAATTCAAAATGTCCCTTACTGGTGGAAAATGCGGTTTTATGCATATCGTCGGGATTTATTGGAATTTGGTGGAACCCGCTGGCCATGTCGAGTACGGTAAAGTATTTAGAGTTTCCTAATTGATCCAGGATATCTACTATATTCGGCAGCGGGTAAGCATCCCCTATTGTTTTATCATTCAGTTTTCGATAATCTACGACTATTCTCCATTTTTTAATCCCTGATGAGTCTAATTTCTTTGGTACTACCCAGATGGGTGAATTCCATGGTGAGTTTGAATTTCGAATGATTCCTTTATTAAGGAGATCTTCCGTTTGTTTATCTATTTCTGTTTTGTGGATTTCCGGGTACCGGTATTGTCTAACATGAACCGGGGTATCGTCGGTGGTTTTAATTTTGTGGGTACAAGCATGTGTACCCGGCAATGTGTCCCCTTCTAAATAGAAGAGTTCGTTAAACTTGGTGCAGGCTTCTATTATACTTTCTTTTTCTTCTAAATTTAGATGGTCTAATCTTCATGCGTCTTTTAATTTTTTGATTCTGTCTGCTGAATTATTCTCGTTCATACAATTAACTGATTGTATCTCGTCAATCTCAGAGTCTAGGATTCTGTAAACTCTTTGAGGTTCGATAAGGATAGTATGATCTGTGTCGGTTAAATTGATGATGCTTGTGATAGCTGTGTCGTCGAGTCTAATTGTTACGTAGCTTTCGCTTATGACGACTCCTGGTTTTAACTCGACCCTGTATATTGAGCCTTCTTTTATGGAATCTTCAGCGATGGTCGGAATGTCTGCCAAGATTTCTGTCCTTGCAGGGATAGTGAATTGTTTTTGATTTTGCAGTTTGTATTTGCGGCTACCTAATAGCAACTCGGGATTATCTTTGCCTCTGCATCTATAACTGATCAGCACATTATTGAATTGTGTTAAAAGGTGGTTGCCTATTAAACCATCTTGTGTTATGTCTAAGGAGTCGTCCACTACATGGAATTTGATCGGCCTAACTTCGTCTCCACCATTGAGCGTGAGTTCAATGGTTCCTAATGTGTGTGCTTGTGAGTCGCTGGCTAGGCCTTTTAATTTAATGCGCTCTTGTGGGTTTATCTGTGATGAATTTCTTCTTGATCAAACACGGGTAGGCTCCGGTGTCTAACATCAGCAAGCTTTTAGGTTGGTTCAACTCGGGTATTGAGAAAATTACGTTATTTGGGGAGCCAATTAGATTTATTTTATGTTCTGGTATTTCTATTTTTCCGCTGTTTGTGTTGAGCGGTTTTCTATAACGGACGTCGTCCCGCTCATCGACGCAGTCCGTTCCCCAAAATTCGAGGTTCCTACATGGTTTTGATTAGTTTTCGAGGCTAACATAGCTTTCTTTTTGGAACATTTGTTTTCCATATGCCCGGGCTTTTTACAAAAGAAGCACCTAATTCTGGAACTATCGATGGGGTAGATTCGTTGGCATTCGTCGCATGTAATTTCTTCTATTATAGAATCATAGCCATTTATTATTTCAGAACAGTTTTGTGAGCAGCTGTTTTCTGGTTGGTGGTCTAGGTCTACATACTGATCAGATTCTGAACTAGAGCCTGCCTCAAGGGTATTTATTAGTTCGAATCTCTGTTTCTTAAAACATGTTTTTGCCGTGTGCCCGATTTTATTGCAGTTTTGGCAAACGAGATCACTTCTATTAGTAGTAGTGGTTTTCGCAAGATGAGTAATTTGATTTTCAGTTTCTCTCAATTTTTCTTCCTCAGTGGCCCAATTATAGGCTTGAAGTAGGTCCTTAGGGTTTTTCACAGTCTTAAGATGTCACGTAGTTTTTCGTTAAGTCCGTAAATGAAACAGTCTCGTGCTTTTGTCGTGATGTTTTTCTCGTAAAATACAGTCTCTTCCCTAGATCTTACTGGACCCGATTCTACTACTCTTATGCACAGGTGTTCTATTCTTTGATAGAATGAATCGACAGACTCACCGGGACGTTGTCGACAAATGCTTAATTCTAATTCCCATTGTCTATTTGTTCCTTTAGCTCCATAAAACAGTAGTAATTCTCTTTTCAGAGAATTGTAGTCTTGAATTTCCCTATTTTGAATCCTTTCATATGCCTTACCAGTGATTTTGATACGTATATACTCGTAAAGTTCTTTTAATTCCGTATTGATGCATTGTTTAATCGCACGGTCGCATTTGTCAAGAAATTCTCTGACGCTAATATCCTTTCCGGTAAATACGGGAAGTAGTTTGGCTAGTTTTTCAGCTGATACTGGCATTTTCTAGGATTCCAATTACAATTTCCAATTCTGCTATATATTGCTAGTTCGTAAGACTTACAGTAACAGTAGAATAGGCCAATGCATAACGTTATCAGTGTTGAGAGCTCGAGTTCCCGTACCGTCGGATCCGTAGTTGGCTGTTTTGCTGATGGATTACTGGAGTCTTCTGGCGTTTATGTCTTGACGGATCTTGAGGTTTCTTGAGCGCCTCTTCATATAGGGCACGTAATGTAGCTTTTTTATCTTGGGTACGATTTGTTGCGAGGGTGTTTTCTCGTGGAGTCGCACGTCGGTACACTTTGATCTGTTGATTCTTAGCTTCGATCACTTCACAGTCTTATTAACGTTGGTTCCGTACAACGGTGTAGATTATATGTTAATCCACGGACAGTGATTTTTGTTAACGTTGATGTATAACAACGGTGAGGGTTTTGTTAACGTTGATTTCGTACAACGGTGAATTATGTGTTAATCCACGCACAGTGATTCTTGTTAACGTTGATGTATAACAACGTTGAGGGTTTTGTTAACGTTGATTTCGTACAACGGTGAACTATGTGTTAATCCACGCACAGTGATTTTTGTTAACGTTGATGTATTACAACGGTGGGGGTTTTGTTTTGATATCGTTGGTTTACTACAACGGCCTCTTGTTTTCTTATCTGACGGTTCACTGTTTATTAAGAATATATATATATTTTTTTTTTTTTTTTTAATCCGAAATCCGACTTCTGACACCACTGTTGTATAGTAACTTTTATTATTATAACGAATGGGAATGGGTTGTTGGTAGATAAATTGAGTTGTATTAAAGAAACAATTCTCCAATGAGTGTTTATTATACTTAACAGACAATGAGTTTCCGTCGGCAATTAGAAGAAGAGTGAGTGGTCTGAATATTGCAAACTAGCTTGCTACCCGTAAGTCAGAGAGATGCTGACACAGGGAAATTCATCATAGGCGTATAGGACCCCGTTAAGGTATCTCAAAGGCAATGAGCGCGAAAGGCAAGGTGTTAAAAATGAGCTACTCTCCACTGTAGTTCGCAGAAGCCAAAGATTAGTGAAAATAATGTAATGGAGAATTATTGGTATCGCGATGTTTTGTCTTCAGTAGGAGGCGAAACATCCCGATCTTGAATATTTTTATTAGTTATATTGAGTTAGACTTTGTCATGAGATAGAAACGATTTGATTATAACACAGTTATCGCCAAAAGAAGGAAGGGGAGCAAGAGCCTAAGATCCTGGTCCGATTTAATCAATTACCGAAGATTTGACGTTCAGGTTAAACGCAACCTCCTTTAGATTCACATGGACGGGTTCGCGGGAGGTTGAAGGGTAACGATATATTAGAAGGGTAAAATAAAAGTATATAGTTCTTACCTCTATTCCAGGTCGACGATTTCAATGATCTTGGGCGTAGCGGGTTGAAAGGGGATGTCAAGATGGCTGGTCTCAAAGAATCGTCTAGTCAAGGTTGCCTCTAAGGTATCGACTACACACCTTGTTCCTTGGTAGTTGATCGTGTGCTGTACTATTGTCCTCGGGGCTTCTTCCAAGAACCCGAAAAATGGTTCCGCTGGCTGGTCCACTGGATATGGCGGAGGGTCCTCCTCGTATGAAGGCACTTGTATATTTTCGGTAAACTCCGAAGGGGTTTGAATATTGTCTTTTGGTATGATTATTGTATCGCGACTGTCTTCGTCAGTAGAGTTTGAATGAAGTTTGTCAAGGTATTCTTCAAGCCAATCGGGTGGTTCAGTTTTATTTGATGTTTCGATCAAACGTTGTTTTCGAACTATTGCTTTTGTTATACGAGCCCGTGCTCTTTTGTCTCCGCGACGTTTATTCTTTCTCTTCTTTATCTGGGGTTCATTCATCTACAGGGAAAAAGGATTTTATTAACGTTGGCTATGGACTAGTGCCTGCCCCGACGTTAGTGTGTTATAGAAAGAGGGTTTAATGCAAGCGTAGAAAGTAGTTCTCCGCCTGAGCTTTAAACGTGTTGAATACTGAGGTAAGCTAAGGTCACTAAACCTTGGCCTATACAACAGTATCCGAAATTTGTATATAGAGAATGACTTAAAGCTGGCTCGAGTATTTGGTATACCTAGCCCTGGCTTTATTAATATAGGATGTGGATTAGTAAGATGAGGGAAGGTGAGTATTTACCTTGATTTAAGTTGTTGAAGATATTTACTTTGTTTATTGAAGTCAAATTTGAATATAAGTTTGATTAATATAAAGTAATTCTTTAATGCGCCAAACCACACGAGACTTTCGCGGCTTACTGTTTTCGATGTTATTTTATATGAATAAAATAATTCTCAAAGCGTTAAAATCACGAGAGTTTATCCGTCTTACTATTTGATGTTACTTTTATAATAATGAGCGTGCGACCGTGGGCACGAGTTTGAGATCTTTTATGAACAGAAGTTAGAGTTCGACTTTTACGCGGAGTAATTATTCAAACTCAGTACTTGTTTCTATGAGTTCTTGTCGTAGACTGACGTTCAATGAAGATAGCGGTAAACCGGCGGTTTCTTGTGTGGTAAGTGGGGACCTTATATATGCCTTAAGATCTAGGTAGTGGGGTTGTTTATGTCTTACTGTATGCTCGGACTGTGGCCACGTGCATATGACTCATGTGCAGCTGTGTTATTGCAACGGTTGACCGGGTGTGATTCTTGGTATTGTTATTGTAGGCGGATTGATACCGGTGTTTAGGTTTCGGTTTTGTTATTGTAACGGTTGACCGGACGTGATTCTTGGTATTGTTTGGATTTTGACCGGGCTTGCTGTTGCACGTGGCATTGCGTCATATGCCTGTTACCAATGGTCCTTTGTTCTATTATATAATTCCTGAGTTTTATATAGAGAATGAATATTTAGGAGTGATTCGTTCTCTATATTTCTTATAGTTAGTTATGTATTAAAGGTATGTATATGGGTGTATATATATTATAGTTATATGTAGGGTTAATGCATGAATATAATTTGGGTATAGATATTATATGGGTATAGTCAACATGAATATAGTATATGGATATCTTATATATGAGTATTCTATATGAATATATGTATTATATGTATGTATGAGTTATATGTATAAATGTATTATATGAATACATGTACTATAGTAAGTAACTTTGAACATAGTATATGAGTTATATTAAATATAGTTTTATGTGGTCTATACCAGAGGGTAATGTACTGTATATCATGGTTGGGTATATACTTGATGGTAGATATGGTGTCGATTCAGAGGCTGAGTTATCCTATGGTATGGGCCACTGATGGTAAAACAGATTTCTTATATCCTAGTTGGGTATAACGGGTTTAATATTGATCAAGAGTAAAGAAGGGTTCGTTCTATTAGTGGCTGTCGTTGGTAAGTACGTGTTCCTTGTGGTAAGTTGGTGAGAACGTCACAGCACCCTCCACCCCTGCCTTCTGCCGAATGATGTGCCGCACTCGCGGCAGGCCCATCGGACCTCGGTACTCGGGTGGTCTCTTTCTAAGTGCGCATGCATGTCCCGCTCTCTCATGAACCCGAATCGTCTGCCTGCTGTTATGCAGACCGGGCAGTTTGTGGCGCCTCGCTCAAAAGGCGCCACGATCTCTATTTTATTCGTTAAGCTATGGAAAACCGGGTCGTCTAATTGCACTCCTCCTGATTGGTTTGAGTTATACTCCCCACCGGGTTCCCGCCGAAGAGATTGGGGGGTCTCCGGATCCGAGGCACCGCTTGATGCTGTACTATCCATTATATTCGTAGTTTTCCTGGATGTCCAGGTGGGGCCTTTTGGCTGGCCCAGCCGTGAGCTTATAGGGTCCCACTACCCATTCGGCGACCCCCGGTATCAATTGGGTCGCCACCCGCTCATGCGCGGGGGTTTTATTTGCCGTGACCAAGATATTCCCTCTCCAAAGAGAGGTATCTGCTCAACTTGAGCGTGATTGCTGTCCTCTAGTGAGAGCAGCGTGAGTCCTGGGATACCAGGGTTTGGGCGTTTCGGTTACTTCCCCCTGTGGGGGTGCGTTGCGGAAGTGCCCTAACAGGGGCTCCCAGTCGCCTACAGGTGCTTGTTCTGCGTGCTTACACGCTTTCTTTCCCCGACAACTCTTTATGCATGTTCAGTGCATTTGGGGTACACTTGTCCCTCTTTGCGCGGCCCTGCTCTGTGGCGCTTGGTTCTCGGGGCTGGCGTTTGCCGCCATTATGGCGCGCATACCCTGTTTTGGTTAACGTGAACCGGAGAGCCACTGCATAAAAACTCTACCCTCTCTTAGCATCTTACGCGCGCACCCACCCGGGAGCCGCACCAGCCAGTTTACCCGTCCCCCTCGTCCCTTAAAATAGGCGCGGAAGCTTATACGCGACTTTATATTTTCTCGCTGTTCCTCCGTTAAGGAATCAAAGTTTTTGTCGAGCAAATCCTCAATGAGGTCATTTTTGTCGTGGCCTTTGTCCACATCATGAATAATTACTGTGGGGTATAATTTCTTAGGTCTCTCAACCTTGAGACCCAGTTTTTCAAGGTTAGATCTCTCAATGACCTTCACGTCATCCCCCCTATCAAGCTCAATCACCAGGCCAGAGCCCCGCATCTGTCTAACTCCGACCACTCTCGGTTTCTTTTTATCTTTTTTCAGGTGCTTCGTTACAGCTTTCTTTATCTCGTCGTTATTTCTTTTTTCATTCTTTTCATTTATTGGTTCAATCAGAACTACTTCATTCCTTCTTTCACCTATTATTTCCATTTTTCCTTTTCCTTTTTCAGATCGACTCGTCCCAGCAGCAGGACCAACGACTTACGCATATGTCATCCCGGTAGGGGCCGAAGCCGCCTCCGGAGCAGCATTGCAGCACCGATGTGTAGCTTTGAGTATTTCATGTTTAGTATACATATCAACTAATCGGTTTTCGATCCTTGTCCGATTTTCAAGGATGAATTTCATCGATGCCTTAGTTATTTTATTGTTGTCATTGAACAGGAAAGCCTCAAGGCTTCCCCTTTCCCCTCGCAGCTCTCGCAAAGCGTCATCCCTATTTCTGTCCCGCCCCACGCTGTCCCGAGTCTATCTCCATGTTATCAACTGCAGACTCATTCTGTCTCTTCCGAACGCTCTGGCCATACGACCAGGCTTCTTTTTCTCCGGACCACCCTGCTGACCAGCTGATACGGTTTGCTTGCTTTTTGTTGTTGGTGTTGCCGGCAATGACGGGAACACCTGACTCGACAATGATGTATCCGAGCGGGCCAACCTCACATAAGTATGTGGTCCCAGAACAGGACTCTCAGGGATGTCTTGCATATCCATATACTCTTCTTCTTCAGCACTGGAGGTGCTCGCTGTACTCGCCGCTTTATTATTCAGTGTTTTAATCGTATGCTTGTTTTGATTGTTTTGATTATTGTTTTTGTTTTTGTTTTCATATTCCATAGTGTTCCCACGATAATGGTCGGAAGTAAACGGTCCACCTAAGCAGAGCCGCCATGCTTGAGTAAGCCTAGATACTCCGCGGTTACGGCGGGTGCCCCGAAGAGTTCGTTCGCGACCGCACTGTTTTACGTCCCTGCGGCCATGCAGTCCTCGGCACGAATGCTTTCCACCTTGACTCCGGACGTGGTCTGTATTTGGTCTGGTTTCTCGCCTCAAGCCACTCAGGCTTGGTTGGACCTACCAGGAGCTAAGCTCCCACCTGCACAGCCTCAAGGGTCATAAAAACACCCAAGCCCCTCCGCCACGACAAGGCAACAGACCATGGAGGGGAGTAGATAGGGGCAGTGGGAATCTCGTTGATCCATTCATGCGCGTCACTAATTAGATGACGAGGCATTTGGCTATTGTTGAGTCTGCCACCGGTTGGTGCGAGTCATGGCGACATGGACCTATTCCGGCGGAATGACTATATTGCAGGGCGCCTGCGGTTTGCTGTTCAGCGACAGTACGCCCTGGAAGAGGGGTGCGCAAAGCTGATTATGAACTCGTTCATAAAGCGCCCACATTCATTCTCCCTCATACATGCTAGCGTCGGTGATGACCCACTGCGCGTCGTTGGGGCTCTCTACCCCTACTCGCGGCCTGTCTCCGCACATAGGTGTTGAAGCGGGACGTAATGCCGTTGAACCGTTTCCAGTTCATCCACGAGCCGAACAAGACGCGAGTCATGAGAGTACGTAGCTGGTCCGTGGTTAGGCCCAGGTTCCGCATCTCCCGCTCGCTGTCAGGACTCCAGACACCTCGCCATGAGATAGTCAAGGCGGTAAAACTGACATTATTACGTGGCACTCCTGTATGCTCAGCCACACGGTCCACTAGATCATCATTTGACCGGTGCTTCTCCACTTTGCGCTCATGAGCCACATCCAGGGACCCTAGATACTACCTGCGCGTCAACGACAACCGCCGTATCAACACGGGTGATCGTCAGGTCGGGCCGTCGCCTTCCGGCAGAGGTCGAGTACGCTAATTCCGTATCGACATGCCATCCCTTCTGTCTTAGGAAGCCACCGACTTTGCGACACAGGTCGTCGTGCCGTAAGATTCTTCCTCCGTGCGTTCGGAAACAACTCTCCACACAAAGCGCAAGGGTCCCCCTTTCGGGACACCCCGCACGACATAGTACATCATTGCCCTCACGACTTCGGGATAGTCTCGCTCTAGATAAAAGACAGCCGACGTGAACATGGTGATAGTGCATGTACTCTGCACCGGGGATGCTGGAAGCACCCGCCGAGACCCAATGCGAGCTCAGTTTGGAGGATGCAGTCTCCCCCAGTCCGCCGCCGTCGCAAGTATCGTGCAGCATGTTCGTCAACTGTCTTCTGAGCTCAATCGTTGTGCAGACCCCTTCGGCCCCAAGACGCATCTGGCTTTGACATCAAACGAGCTGTCGAGCCACGTGAACGGACTCGGCAGCAGCTCGGGCAGCCGGAAGGGAACTCTGACACAAACGTTGAAGTCGGTTGTGCTTCAGAATGGGGATCAAGGTTTGCAGCAATGGCAGACCGAGCCCTCCCGCCTGTATCGACGCATGCGAGTATCCAGCAGAAATGTCATCGGGAAAACGTAGCCATTTGCAGATGGCATGGCGAACCAAGACGTCCACGGCCCTCAAAGACTTGGCTGTGACTGTGCCGACAATCCATCGGTGGTAGTACCGAGGAAGCAGACAGTCGCGAAGCAGACGAGCCTCTGTTGAGGCTTCAGCGGAGCTCGCGTAATGCGTTCAAGAGCCAAGTTCAGAGGTGGATTATCCACGCGCTTCCTAGTCCCTTCGTACACGGTGTCCAGGTATTTCCGGGATCCGACGAGTGTGCACTGCCTGAGCGGGGCATCCCCTAGAGAGAAAAATGGTTCCGACACCACCTTTACTTTCTTTTCTCTTCCCGAAGCTACCATGGACAACACGGTGGTCTTTCGTTGGTTGATGTCTAGCCCATTTCGCAACAAAGCAGCGTGAAGCCGGTTCAAATTCTCCTGTAGGCCTTTGGCGGTCGAGGCCAGGAGCACAATGTCATCAGCATAGGCTAGGGCGTTAATGCGCTCACTGCCGAGTCTAGAGCCAACATCCTCCGAGAGAACCCCCAGAGCTCTTTCTACGACCAGATTGAATAACAGGGGCGACAGAGGATCCCCTCGCTTAACCCCACGACCCAGTTGTATCATCGGCGATCCCACAAGATCAGGCAGTTGCAGTGCCGTGGTGGCATTGGAGTAGCTAGTTCTAATGTATTGCCTGAAGGGAACAGGCAAGCCTGCTTCCTTCAGGGCAATACTAATTGCGTCCTGAGAGACCGTATCGAATGCTTTCGACAGGTCGACGCTTGCTACGTGCACTGTGCAACAGCGGAGCCGAGAGTCCTTCATGACGGAAGTCAGCACTGTGATATTTTCACAGACACCGTCAACCGGTTGGAAGCCTCTCTGCCGGTCGTCATAGATGTTGTCGACAATGAGTCTACGGGTCAAGATCTTGTGGAACTGCCTCAACGCGACAGAACCTATACTTAGAGGCCGGTAGTCCGCCTTCCTCCAGAAAGATCGTCCTGGACGAGGATATAGCCGTTGGGGCCTCTCTTGCGAAGAGCATAAGGTTGAACAGTAACGCCCTTAGGACCGTCGGAACGGCTTTCCAGGCTCTAGGTGTTATATTGTCCAACCCAGGTGCGGAACCAGTCGTGATAGAGATTTTATCCACTTCAGTAAGCGTGATAGGATCCCAGAGCAAGGTCTTATTAGAAGCACGAACAGTGTCGGTTCCATCGCCGTCTTCAGTGCCGTCAAGATTGTTCTCTTCGACAGCTGTAGCGATGCTCCCGCTGGAGTTCCTAACCCTCTGTCTTGGCTCGTTGATGGCCGCTCGGAGGTCCTCCATGTTGCCGTCAGCTGCACTTGACATCTCCATAAGGGGACACCAGTAAGTGTCGAAGCTTTGGTCCGGGGGACGCTGCCGTACAGAGTCACCTTCAAGTATGTACTGCGACGTGGATTTTTCCTGGTCCTCGGAGCTAGACCGGATAGCTAGACTCCGAGGTCCCTCCACTCTACAATTGGTCAAAAACTGAGAAAATGAAAAGTTGGGCGCCAGGCGAATAACCGTCGCTTACAAAAATCTAAACAAAATTATTATCTACAGGTACCTGAAGCGTCGGCTAGCTGCAGTACCGCGGAGAGGGGTCGGGATCAAATTAAGGATTAGCGGGGCGTTGACAAACGACTCGAGATTTAGAATTTAATAACAAAATGGAATTTATTGAATAATAAAAAATTGAATTAACAAATCGTGTACCCGGGGGTACTTCCCCTCGGGTATAAATCGGCTGCAGGCCGTGTGAAGGCGACCTGGCCGCGTTTGCCGAGTTTTACAACAAGAAACAAACTACGAGCTTCCACGTGGGAGAGCAATAACAAGGAAAAAATGAAGCAAAATTTAACAACTCGACAAATCGGGTCCTCGGGAGACAACAAATTAGCTAAAACACTAACTACTCTCCACGAGGAGTAAATCACAATGACTTGATAAATAACAAGGATATAGCCTACGGCTCGACCTAAATTAAATTAACAAAAATAAATGCCTCGCGACTCACAAATTTAACTAGAACAAAAGACGTTCCCAATCGTGTATAGGCAATCGGCACGCCCCCGTGAGGCGAAGCCTCACAGTGAAATACCAATGTAATTATTCACAATTTTTCAAATTTACCTAATTCTAACTTAACCCAACTCTGCGGCTTGCGCGATTAATGATTTAAATAATATTAATTGAACTACAAAACTAAGACTCGAACGCGAAATAAAGGCAGGCTCTCGGCTAAGCCTCGCGCTTCGTCTCTCCCCGCGGGTGGAAGAGAGAGCGACAGTGACCGACTCATGCTATCTCTGTCGCACTCGTGTACGACAGGTACTGACTTAACGAAACTACTAAAATATGCAATAAATTGACGTACACGAAGACTCGAACTCGAACTTCACGGCATGGGGACACTGGTGACGGCCCACCTTCCGGAGATCGGCTTAATTCGATCCGAAAAATTCTAATTAGCCTCGTGGCTGCACTTAGGCAATATGGCAGACGGCCGTTGCTGGGTTCAAATTGGCATGGGTGAGAATGACTAACGCTTACCGTCTTCCAACCATCTCACGAAAAGCACCTTCTCCCGGCCGTAATCCATCCTCACTCAACCTCAATCTCGCGAACGCACAAGAGCAAAAAAAACAAAACCCACGGGGTTCGAACGCACAAAAAAAATTGTAGAAGCAACACTATTTGTTTTATGCAACGCACGAGTGTTCGAGACGCTAGTCTAACGCAGAGTGACTAAACCGCATGGCGCTGGTAATCAGCGCCCTCGTGTTACGGCCAAAATCGATTATCGCATCGAGCGCAAGATCCCTTAAATATGGCGACCTGTTGTCGCTGCGCGCGTAATTCGAAGTCCACCACGGTGTTATTCGCTCGTTGGATCGGAGGACCACGGGTTGCAGGCTCTTCTTGGTGGCGGGAATCTCTTCCACCACCGATTTCCCTCGATGCAGAGTGCCCTAGGCACTGCCCCGTGTTCACACTTTTAACGTTGGAGGTAGTCCGGCCGGAACTAGCCTCCAGAGCTTAGGTGGTGTCCGTCAAAAGGATCGAATCACCCGGTATCTAGCGTCGTGCGTCCGTCGGGGTGCGTCTCCGTCTGAGTATCTCAACCGTCAGATGGACCTCGTCTCCCACATGTCAGAGAACAGTCGGAAAGAAAAACAAAAGAATAAATAATATGTCACATAGATCTAAGTCGGTCACGGTCGCCTCTCGGAATCATGGTCCGGCCTCGGGGCCACCCTATTCATTCATCAATTTTCGGGCACTTCGCTAAGGTCGTCCAAGGGGTAAGGAGCGCCTTGTAACATGCAATGTTACAGTACCCAAGACAGGAACGCAAGTTGTTCTTATAGAAATTCTGCACGTGAGCATACTCTCTCTTGCGTTTTTGCTCTCCGTTCTCTGTGGAAGAAGGATAACTCGATCGTACCTTGGCTCAGCGAGGAGAGCGCACCTGATTGTTGGGAAAGATTGTCGCTAGCCATCCGTTGATGCGCTCAGCGACGCTCTCACCGTTCAATGCGTCACTTGCGATGTTACGCAGGGAGTCAGCCTCATGAATACGAAAGCGCCCGGAGGCCTCTGCAAAAGTCCCGATTGATTCACGGATTCTCCCGAGACCCTCTGGGTCAAAGGGTTGAGGTTAAGGTGCTGGAAGTTTGATGACGGACTCATGGGGGGTCGAGGGACCAGCGACTCCTATCATCGTCGCGTCGGCCCCTCCGCCGTCATCAATATTGTCGGAATTCGAAGACAATATCTGGTGGCAGAACTCATTAACCATCTCTTCGTAAGCCGCTTGTCGCCGCTTACCTTCGATGCCTTCGAGGGTTCTGGCAGGGAAGCATTCAATCAGATGTTGATTCATGAAGCGCACCCTGCCGGTTACGGTGGCTTCAGCTTCCTCCCGTGCCGAGAGTCTTGTCTCCTCCTCAGGCCATCTGGCCTTCGAACGTTCGATAACGATCGCGTTGTTAGCTTTGACAGGGTGCACGTTCTCAACGTGTACACCTAGCTTCTGCTGAGTCTGGAAGACCTTGTCGCAGTGCTCGCATGTGACGGGCGTAGCGGCAGATGTTCTGCCTGCCCCGCGAGTACCCGTAGGAACTTCCCCGAAACGTGCGTCGGCCGGT